>OZ017742.1:229948809-230401309 GCA_963969285.1 Odontomyia ornata | reverse complement strand
GGAGCCTTCCTCGTTTTCAGGGAGAGGACTGCCTCCTCCAGTTCCAGCTGTGTGAAGAGTGGGCACTCGACTGCTGTTTCACCATGGACAGCGTCAACACGGACGGGATGGGCGGGGAAGAGTCCCCGCACTATCGCGTCCATCTTTTCCGCGTCATGTATACAAGGCTTCCGTAGGGCACCAAGTTTCCCCATGACCAGCTTGTAGCCAAGGCCCCACGGATCCCTATTAACATCGTCCACGAGGTCTTGCCAGCATCGGGCCTTGCTCTTGTTAATAAGCCTGCGAAGATATTTTCTGCCGGACCTGTATGCTGCTAGCCTAGTGTCTGCCTCCTCCCGCGTTCGCGCCCGCTGGGCCTCTCGCCGAAGTTTGTGACACTCGTTTCTTTGTTCGGCGATCTCGTTTGACCACCAGTATACTGGAGGCTTACCGTGTCGGGGTCTCCGACGGGGCATGAAAGACTCGCAAGCAGCTATGATGGTACTCATAGTTGAGTTCACCAAGTCCATGGCTGTAGGCCCTCCACTCCCTGGCGGAGCTCCCAGCAACGGTGCGCCTCCCGCAAGTGCGTCAGCGAACCTCTCAACGTCCATCCTCCCAGTCCTCCATCCGAGGATTGAAGTTTGGGCATATGCACGCAGAGTGGCACCGTCGTGAATCTGAACAGCTATATACTGGTGATCACTAGCCGAGTAGTCCTCTAGTACTCGCCAGTTGTGTACTCTAGGTACCAGGGACTCCGAAGCGAGTGTCACATCGGGTATGGTTCCTACGCAACCCCAGCGGCGGAAAGTAGGGGTGTTACCAGTATTTAGGACAAAAAGCGCGGTTCTGGCCGCCATGTCCAAGATTTGCTTTCCCTTGGGTCGGATTGTGGTATACCCCATTCAATGGCTGTAGCGTTGAAGTCTCCCCCGACCAGCATGTGGCCCTTTGTGTTCAAGACAGCGTCCTCCAGGGCATCGAGTTTGGTTTGAAGAGATCGCATTGCCTCGTTAGGCGTCAGATAAACACTGAAATATATTATCCCTGAACACCGCACCCACACAAAACCATCCCCGCGTCCATGGCCCTGCACCTGAAGGCGGGCGCTGTCTCGAGCCCAGATGGCCGAGGTATTAGATTTGTCAGGGTACCACGCTTGCGAGTCCTTGTTATGATGTTGCTCGCTCAGCAACAGGAGGTCAGCTTTCTTATCCCTCGCAAACTGTTCAAGTAGGTCCTGGGCGTTTGTGCTTCGGTGCAAATTGACCTGCAGGATACGGATCATTTGAGTATCGATTTGGCTTTAGTTAGGGCCTCCTTGAAAACCCAGCATCTCCCTGTCCCCGGCTCATGTTTGAGGTCGCCGGCTGCTAGCTTACCATCCTTGCAAAGAATGCATTTTGCCTCGTTCGTGCACTCCTTCCTTTTGTGCCGCGTTTCACCACATTTGTAACACAGAGGTCTCCTGTCGGGTCCCCTACAGCCATAAGCGGTGTGTCTGTATTCGAAGCATCTGAAGCAGCGGATAGGGATCACTCTTCTCCGTATCCTGCAGATCCCCCAACCTATCTTAATTTTGCCCTTCGCCAGGATTTGCTGGGCGTCTTTATCAGCTAGTTCGACAATAGCCATGCGTTGCCCCCTTGTGTTTTCACGTGTCAATCTTGCCTTGACTTCACTTAAGCTGGGGAACTCCCTCCTAATGGCATCCTCTGCTTCAGCTTTGTCCGTGACGCAGTCGAGGTCCCTGATTTCCAGGCTGGCCATTGGTTCGAGCAAGGCAACCGTTGCCGCATCTCCAAGAACCTTTTGAACCGCGTCACGGAATGCATCTTTATTTATGGCCTCTGGCCCGAATTCTACCAGCAGGCCACCGGTCCGGGTTGGTCGAACTGCTTTGATGGTTAGTCGAACTGCTTTTTTGCTGCCTTGTTTCGCACCACATGAAACTCCTCGCCTGGAGTGTTAACTTCGTTTATGGTCTCGTCCTTCCTCCTTTTCTCACGGTCGCCTTCAATTGGGCTACCGGCCATTCTTTTGCTGTTGCTAGGACCCACTGATGCCTCGAGGGAGAGCGTGTCTTTTTGGTGCTTTTCGGTTGCAAGCCACCTCCGCCTGTAGTGCGTTATGCGGCCAAAAAGCTCCTCCAGGTCAAGAATGCCATTCCTGACACTCTTGCCTATGTTTTTCCGCACTTCGCAGGCAGCCCTCAGTTGTTTAACGATAGTCCCCGCTTTCCGAGTAAGCCGCTTCTCTTCGGCGCGGTCAAGGGCGATTGTGTTATTTGGCGCCACCTCTTGGGAGAGGCCCCCGTTTCCTAGCCCTTTTGCTTCTATCGCTTGGGTGACGTTTGAAGTGGCGTCGGCCAACGGCAAAACTTCTCCCTCCCCCAATCTTACACTGGCCTCTGTTGGTGTCGCAGCTTGATTCGGATCGTGTACGTCCTTCTACTGCGCCCAAAGGCCGCAATGATGCCAGGTTGAACAACGGACTCTGCCTTCTTTCGTTCGTTAGTCCATCCGTGGTCTGTCTCCGATGATTTAACCTGTGATGTCGACTTTGACAGTGTTTCTGGGGTTTGCTGCCCCTCCCCGCAATCGGTGACTTGTTTTATCGGTGTTCTTGCCAACAGCGGTTTTTGCCTGAAAGGGTTCTCCGTGCTAGCGTCCTGTTTGCTTGTAGTTATATCCGTTACAGAAGCCAAGTTCACCACTTCTATAACATTGCAGTCGCTGGATGACGACGGCCGGGAGCCTGCTCGCTCACTACCCTCTGCCGCCGGTACTGGGGATCCGACCCCCTGCACCGTAATTTGGTTCCTCTTGTGGACCTGCATGATTTGGTTTTCTGTCTGTGTTTCCGTTCCCATAGCATTTTACCTCCTGCCAGGATATATGGGTAATTGATGACGCCATATATTTCGTCATGTCACAGTGAAGATCATTGACACTCAGGTATTTGTCCTGAGACTCTCCCTTCACTGCCGACCATTGTCCGCGGCTGCTTATTGGTTATTCGCAGTGAACCTTTCGAGAAAGGTCTTCCCCTATCCGCAACCCTGGGGACGTCTTTGGTTCCCCGGTCTGATAAATCGATAACCAAACCAAAACCAAGTTATTGCTGTTAAAGACATGAAATAGGTCAGTGCAATTACTTCACAAGAATGAGTTAACTTACTTACCGTGTGTTTGGCTGTTAATGTAATAGGGAATGCTGTACCTGCCGTTTTTGCTTTTCCAAGATAGAATTTTGGTCTATATTTTATTAGAGATGGTCCTCTTAGCTGTGGTGGTTCAAGAAATAAAAGTGAATGGATGCAAGATGAAGATTTCTTGCGTTTTATGAACCACTTTCAGTTGAAGGTGTAGAAGCGACTTGAAACTATGTTGAAGGTGTGGAATACGATGTTGAAGGTGCAGAAGGCGATGTGCTTTTAATCAAATCTAAAGGCGATTCTTGTTGATCAGATTGTTCAGGCGTGAGTTCTCTATTAGGCTGATCAGTAACACTAGCTGAAGCAGAACCAATATTCGAAAAAAAATTTCTTTGTTATACGGCCATATGCCCATACAAGCGAAGCCTTTAGTAATATTTACTGGTATCACAGCATACGTAACAGCTTCTTTAACAAATTCTGGTAAATCATTCGTTGAACCAAATAGCTGTTGATATTGCCAGTCCATTTCAAACAAGTCAGAAAGAAACAGTTACGAGTTTATACTTGTTACCATGGATCATTTCAAAAAGTAGGCCAAATCACTAGCTTTTTCAAATCAGAAACCTAAAAAAGTAGTAGATCCGATTCTTGATAACTGAGTGAGTCAGTTATTTGTTCCATTGGAATTACATTTTGACCAAGGATGGTCAAATATGAAATATTTTCAAATGCTTTTAGCAGACTTTACGTATTAAGAAGACAATGGTAACGCTGCCGCATCACAATCAGATGGAATTGAGGTGCATTTTAATTGGACGTTAAATGAGCGCCTGTGAAAAGCCAACAATATTGTGGCAGACACTTGATAATGTCTTTCAAGTCTTACAGGAGAACAGCGCAGTACTACTGGGTATAACTTATGTGAGATATTATTAGAAGAAGTGCCTCTGACGGGCGAGATAATGATTGGCTCACCAATATCAGAGGTTTAATGTAAAGAATTTGAAGCAGAAAATCCCGTTGGCACCATTAGCCGGAAAGGCAATTTTCTCATAGATTCCCTTATTTTTAAAGGCAAATAACAATCTTATTGGAAGCCGCGTTGAAAGTCAAACACTGTTTCAGGAAAATATTTTGTTGCATTAATACAAGTATCTCTAATTTAAGCCATTTCAAACGTTTCCATGAAAAATATTCAACATTTCAGTTACTACTAACACTTTTGGGGCTACATATTTGAGTTTATGCATTTGATTTTGGATTTTTAAATGTATCTATCTTATATTTTCACCAATCTCTGTCCCAAATCTCGTTCAAATCGGAGTTTTACTTGAGACAGGACAAAAATATTGAATATTTAATCAAAACCTCAGTTAAAAATATTCCAGCGTGGCCGCTAGAGAGCCACAATAATCTGGAAAATCCCTTCTTTTAACCGCCGCTATTCTGAAACTTTCACATGAATGATCAGAATAAGAACGAAATTCATTCTCTACCTTAAACTGAAGTTTCATACAAATCGAGTTAAAATTGTGACTTTTAAAAGCCTTTGAAATTTCGTGCATCAACTAACCGCCATTTTGTTTTTGTGGCTCGACCTCTAATTCTTGAAATTTTTCTTTCGATATTTATAGTTTTTAACAAACTCCCGAATTTACTAAATATTGATTGAAAGGTTTAGTCACAACCACAGAAATGAATTTTGACACTTTTTCGACATGCATCATACAGCTCAGTAAACCTTTACACCAGAGTTCGTATAGATAGGGGTTACACTTTGGTCACTTTAATAATAATAATAATAATAATAATAATAATAATATAATATATATATATATATATATATATATATATATATATATATATATATATATATATATATACGAGTATATATATATATATATATATATATATATATATATATATATAAATATATATATATATATATATATATATATATATATATATATATATATATATATATATATATATATATATATATATATTGAAACGTTCGACCATTCCATCGGATTGGGGATGCAGCGGTGTTGTCCTGGTTTTCCGTATTCCGAGCAGCTCGCACATTTCGCCAAAAACGAGTGACTCAAAGTTTCGGCCTTGATCCGAATGTAGTTTGCAAGGTACGCCATACCTACTGACCCAATTTAACACTAGCTGTTCGGCTACAGTAGTTGCTTCCTGGTTGGGAATGGGGTCGACCTCGGGCGACTTGCTGAAATAATCGGCTACAACCAGCGTGTATCGATTTCCCCATTCAGATTCAGGAAAGGGTCCTGCGATGTCAACAGCAATCCTTTCAAACGGTACCCCCACGTTATAGGTTTGCATTTGTCCTCTCAGTCGTCGCTTTGGGCCTTTGACGGAAGCGCAAATTGAGCATCTGCGACACCAGTCCTCTACGTCTTCTCGAGCGTGGAGCCAGTAGAATCTTTCCCGCAATTTCACTAAGGTCTTGTGGATTCGGCTTTTGGGTAGTATAGTTTGCATCCTATAGGAGCTGCCATCCGCCGTTTCCCATTTCCGCTTGAGTACGCCACCCTCCACCTAAAGGGAGTTCTATTGTGCCCAAAAGCTTTTCAGGGTTGCTCCATGCGTTGAAACGTCCTTCCACTCAGGTCGCCCAGTCGTCTCCTTCCATACGAGCAATTGTCCGATGTCTTCATCGGCTAGCTGGGCATTTCGAATCTCCTCCGATGACCAACCTTCATTGAATTCGCCCGTTATCGTTTGCAGATCAACGGGCGGTTCCTTTTCCTCAATCCGTCGGCAATGCTTGCAGTTAGCTGGACATGGACGACAAGATAGGGCGTCAGCATTTCCATGTACTCCGCCCTTTCGATGAACAATTTCGTAGTCGTATGACTGCAATCTTTCGATCCATCTCGCAACTTGTCCCTCGGGGTTTTTGAAGTTAAGTAGCCATCTCAGCGATGCAAGGTCCGTTCGAAGGACAAATTTCTGACCATATAGGTACTTGTGGAACTGCTTGGTGGCCTCTATTATAGCCAATAGCTCCTTCCTGGTCACGCAATAGTTCCTCTCACTTTTTGAGAAAACTCGACTGTAATAAGAGAGGACTCTTTCTTCGCCATTGATCTGCTGGGAGAGTACAGCTCCAATACCGCCGTTGCTTGCATCGGTGTCAACTACAAACATTTTTCCGGGTTTCGGATACGCCAGCACGGGTGATTCACACAGCTTTTCCGTCAGGGTCTCAAAGGCTACCTGGCATTGTGCATTCCAGACATACGAACGATTTTTCTCGGTTAGCTGATGGAGACACTTAGCTATTTTGGCAAAGTCTTTGACGAATCTTCGATAGTAGGTTGCCAGACTCAGAAAACTTCGTAGTTCGCGCTTGTTGTTCGGTGTTGGCCAGCTTTTCACGGCTTCAATTTTCTCAGGGTCTGTTTTGACCCCTTCTGCTGATACGACGTGTCCCAGGTATTTTACTTCAGCTGCGAAAAGGGTACACTTGTCGGGAATAAGTTTCAAATTTGCCAGTCGCAATCGGGAGAAAACCTCTTCTAAGTTCCGCACATGCTCTTCGAACGTTCTTCCGATGACGATGATGTCATCTAGGTACACCAAGCAGGTTTTCCAGGTTAGACCACGTAGCACGTATTCCATCAAGCGTTCGAAAGTGGCTGAAGCATTGCAAAGCTCAAACGGCATCACCACAAATTGCCACGATCCGGTCCCAACTGAAAATGCGGTCTTCTCTTGGTCCTTCTTGTCAATTTCTACCTGCCAGTAGCCACTCTTGAGATCGAGTGTAGAAAACCATTTTGCGTCGGCTAAAATGTCCATGATGTCATCGATGCATGGGAGCGGGTAACTATCTTTCTTGGCGACGTCGTTAAGCAGCCTATAGTCGACACAAAAGTGAGTGCTACCGTCCTTTTTCTTTACTAGAACTACAGGCGCGGCCCATGGACTGACAGGAGGTTCAATAACGCCTTGTTTTTCCATGTCCGAGATCAGCGCGCTCACTTCTCCTCGTTTTGCTATAGGGAGATGTCTCGGTGCTTGTCGAATCGGCTTGGCTCCCTGTGTATCTATGACGTGAGTTACCAGACTCGTTCGGCCTTGGTCATTCGGGCTTGTTGAGAAGATGTCACTGTACTTGGTGACCAGATCAGAGGCTCGTTTGAATAGCTGCACTGGCAATTTGAATTGCTTCAATATTGCAGACGTGGATTCTCGGGCTTTGTCTGTGTCTTGCCTCCTTTTGCATGGTTGTGAGTAGCTTCCAAAGAGGTGATGGTGGAAACAGGCTGGCAGCTGCCGATGACTTCTCCCGCTTTGATGCTCGTGGTTGAGTCTGCAGTGTTAAGGACGCTAACCGGCACATATCCGTTCCTTAAAGATCTTCCAAGGCTTCAACCTACAATCAAAATGCGCAATGCGGATGTCTTCGTTGGCTCTATCAGATAAGATCGGTGGTCTCCAGAATCACCATCAAGCTTGGCCCATACAATGCTTTCGGAAAAATTCGGTACATCAGTGTCAGTACAAACCACTACATTCATCTTGAGAATTTGGACGCTGAGATCCTCCATCAGTACTTCGACATTCTGCCATTTCAATACACGTTTGCCCAAATCCAACGTGATTCCATGTGGTCGCAGAAAATCCATTCCGAGAATGCAGTCATCCATAATGTTCGCGACCAGAAAATTATGTCGGAACACAAGGTCTCCCAACTGTATCTGGAGGTTGACCTCTCCATGAACAGGTGCAGTTTCTCCCGTAGCTGTCCGTAGTGAGAAAATTCTGCCCTTGTGAAGTTGTTGCTGTCTAACTAGGTCTGGTCGGATGATCGATCGGGTTGCACCAGTGTCGATTGTTATGGTGCAGTGTTCTCCGTCAACTTGACCCGGAAGGCATAAGTCCGCTTCTCCACGATGTATTCTTGACACGGTGATGGTGGTGCTGGGGACATCGATCCTCCTAGCCAACCTCTGCCCCACGAAGTTGGCTCTTACATGTTTCCCGACCCCTCTGTTTGAAGCGCTTCCATTCTGGGCTCCTGACTCGGTCTGGATCCCCTCCTAGCTGCACACCCTGGACAATAGCTCGGTTTTCTTCGTTTCTTGCAGTCTCTTTGCAGGCGCCCCTTCTCTCCGCAATTCCAGCATCTAGGCGCACCATTTACATTCGGGTCTCGCTCGATTTCCACGCGCTCACACCTGCACTCGTCTGTCACTACTTCACGAAGCCGGGCAGTGGTACGAGTCACATTTTTCGCTGCCTCAAAGAAAAGTCTGTAAGCCAATGCGTCCTTAACCGTTTGCTTTTGGGCTAAACGCACGGCTTGTTCTTTAGCGCGCTGATGAATGCTTCTGTCGCTGCATCATCTCGATGTTCTGGGTCGTAGGCTGGGTAAGCCAAAAGTGCTAGTCGCTCAATGTCTTGGGCTAGCTGCTGTAGGGTTTTGCCAGACTTCTCCACTCGATGCCTTAGCTGTGACCAATAAATCTGCTTTAGATGATCGTCTCCATGACGCATGTCGAGTGCATTCATTATAGCATCCGAGTTTGAGTGCGATTCAACGGGGATCATCTGCAAAAGCTCGGCAGCGAGGCCTCTTAGAGAAAGAATCAGTGCAGTTGCTCGTTCCTGCTCATTCCAGTGATTTGCCCTTGCGGCAGCTTCAAACTGGATCTTGTAAATACTCCAGACCGTTTGCCCATCGAATATTGGTGCTTGCACATTTCTGGATGTGGTTTGCGCTGTGGTTATAAGCGGGGCTGGTGAAGTGGTTACTACTGCCTTCGCTGCTTCCAATTCTTTTTTCACTTTTTTCATCTCATGGTTCATTCTCTCTTCGACCTGGCTGACCTTTTCCTCGACCTGGTAAACCTTTTTCTCGACCTGGTCAACCTTTTCCTCGACGCCTTTAATTTGTGTGTTCAGATGACCGAGCTCCGCTTTTATTTCGGTTGACTGTTTCTCCAGCTTCTGTGTGATGTCTGCCTTGATTTCGATTGCTTGTTGATCCAGCTTCGCTGATTGTTCATTTAGCTTCGCAGTTAAATCGGAAGACTGTTCATTAAGCTTCGCAGTTAAATTGGACAACTGTTCATTGAGCTTCGCAGTTAAATTGGATGACTGTTGTCACTGCTCTTGCTGCATCAGCATCAACATTTGCATCAGTGCATTTTCTGGGTCCTTTGGTTTTAGTGTTTCTGCTTCTCCACCTTCTGCACCATTTTCGGCATCTGAGAGCTCACCCAAATCCAGATTAACGCCTTCCGATTCAATCGCGTCGCGCAAGCGTGCAATCAGTATGGCTTTTGTACCTTGAGTAGCCAGATTTCGCTGTTCTAACTCTTCCTTGAGCTCCGACATGCTCAATTCATTAATTCTTAGATGCAAGTTTCGTGGCATTTTTATTGTTTTGGCTTTTCGTTTTTTTTTGTTTTTTTCAACAGTTTTCACGTTAAATTTCACTATTGTGCACTTCATAAATGTTTAAATGTTTTCACTTTTCGAAATGTTCTATCCCACTTCTGACACCATTGTCGGGTGTTTTTCGTTCGCGGCCAATAATTTTAATGTTCCGGGAAAGTGAAAACGCAATGGCTTGTAATTCATGTTAAAAGAGTTTATTTAATTACAAAAATGCACAATAATCAGTTTAACACTTTCACTAATTTTAATTTTCACTATGAAAAATCTAACACTTGTCCATAAATTTCTTATCGCAATTGTCTTCTAAATCACTTCACTATTACGAAAATCACTTTTCTATTACTCGAACAATATCGCTTCCCACACACTATCGCAGTTCTTATCGCGGTCGAATGAATGATCCCCCCCATTCATTCAGCTCGCCTTTATAAAGGGTCTCTAATCATTCAACTCAGTTCTCGTACATTGATGAATTAGCGGGAACATTCCAGCAACGTAATGAATGGAGCAGTGACTCACTTTAAGATGTTGATCATGCTTGTTGGGTTCTCGTGGTTTCGAGTAAATTCGTTTTGTTGATGTTCTTAATTGTTGAAAAAACAATTGCGACAGTAGCTCGCAGAATTATTTGTACATGTAACAATATAAATACATACATATCTATATACATATATATAAATATATATATATATATATATATATATATATATATATATATATATATATATATATATATAGATATATATATATTTATATCTATATATATGCATATATATATATATATATATATATATATATATATATATATGCATATTCATTAATATATATATATATATATATATATATATATATATATATATATGTATTTATAAATATATGTATGTGTTTATATATATATATATATATATATATATATATATATATATATATATATATGTATGTATATATATGTATATATATATATATGTATGTATATATATATATGTATGTATATATATATATATATATATATATATATATATATATATATATAAACACATACATATATTTATAAATACATATATATATATATATATATATATATATATATATATATATATATATATATATATGTATGTATATATATATATATATATATATGTGTGTGTGTGTGTGTGTGTGTGTGTGTGTGTGTGTGTGTGTGTGTGTGTGTGTGTGTGTGTGTGTGTGTGTGTGTGTGTGTGTGTGTGTGTGTGTGTATCTTACTCTCCGCAAAAGGTAAATTTCTCACGAGAAATGGATAGTAATTCCAAGCAACAGAATTAAATGACTTGAAAAGTTTTTTATTCATGATACTTATTCAATACTTACTTTGCACAGAATACCTCATATAATCTTATTTTATTACAGAGAAGGTGGGTTCTAGATGCACCCACATTCTCATCAGATATCAGCTCATGATTGTATCGACTAATGCGGTCACCGAGGAGATGTAAGAATGAATTTTCATATCCGCGAATTATATTCATGGAAAATTCCATTTAAACTCTAAGAATGAAATTTTATTTTTGTTTATCAGTTTTTCAATAGCTGCATACAAATTTTTACATAGCAGAAACAACGCGTATGCCTATTCGACACAGGAGGGTTTGATCTGTTCCGGGTAATCTCTGATAATGAAAAAAACTCGAAACATATTTTATTCGTGATATGAATTTAAACTTGAAGTTGCGGATAGGCAAAACGACAGACATAACGCGATTATAAAAAGGAGTTTCTAAGTAAGTACAAAACCCTTAAAAGATAAAAGCAAAATAAATGTTTATTTTGCGAACACGTAAATGCATGACAATATTTACAATATATAAATTGGAAGTCTTAAAAGCTTCCTTGTCCATCTGGTTTTCATATTACAATTTAAATGAAATATTCATTGGATAAAGCTCCTTTAATTCAAACATATCTCGCAGCTATGTGACATACACAATCCAATTGTAAATTGGTATTTATATTATTTAATTTATATTTTCATTCAGTTTCCCAACCCACAAACATACACCGAACAATATACATTTCAAACTTCCCTCAACTCAATTTCAACCATCCGAAAATTCCCATTAACTGATGCCATCACCAAAACGGCAGCAGTACTTTTCCAATGAAAAAAAAAGTGAAAAACTTGTTATCAAGACGTTTCCTTAAACGAGAGCAACTGTACCGGGGTGAGATATCCTCAACCAAATGCAGGACGAATTGAATAACATGCAAATGTGTAAAAGTTGATATATAATGTAACATATACAAAATACCAACAGACAAGCAGCATACAATCCTGTCGAAAAAATAAAACCGAATGAAAACTGTTGTCATAACATTCCGGCGGGCACCAATTTCAATTTTCAAATGCGTCTCTCTGTTAGTCCTTGCGCTTTTGAGAATGAAATTTCAATTACATTACAACCGCAAAATAAATGCAATGTTCGCGAACAGTTAAGTATTTTTGAATATGTCTTTGCACGAACAAGAAAATGAGCAAGATTTGAAATGTGTAGCGTAGTCATCAATGGCTCGCTGGAAGCTGCAAATTCATATCCACTAAAGGTTTGAGTGTATCAGCGGATAACACAAGAAGTTTTAGAGAGAATATGTATTTCAAATTTAGATGCATATATCAGAATAATGACCAGATATTATTATACCATCATTAATGCACATCCTTAACATACACGTTCAGCAGCATCTTGCTCGCATGAACAAAATTGAACGATATTTCCAATACCATCCACTTCCTTTCAAACTACACACTTCTTTAGAGAACATCCTTTCCAAGCCGCTCAAGGCATCAATGCATATCTATTCATTAATTGTCGTCGTCATCGTTATCGAAGATTCTCCTGAATCTCAATTGAAATCCCGTTGTCAGCCACTTTGCATATGAACAACAACTGACAAACCATTTCCATATCAAGTAAAGGATAAAGTGGAACGACGAAATTTATTAAACAAGAAAAAAGTTTTATCCAAAGCAAGGTTTGAGCCTGCCAAACCTAATTCCTATTATCGGTCGAAGACGTGAAGACGATATCAAATCCATAGATGAATTCTGTGTTCTGTGTGCCAATAAAAGGATTGCCCCCTCTTTATTAAATCATACCTTCCATTGTTGGTGATCCGTTGTTCAATTGAATTCTTTTGATTTATTCAAGTCATTATAAAAAAGAAGTAGTTTACTGGTTTACCGGGCATGATCATAAATGGAATCTTCGACCTGAATTCTTACGATCATCCAAAGGACCCTTTGAAAGATTCATCCCATCTGTTCGGAACGAAGGAAATGCAATGATATGCAAATGAAAATCCGATCGAATGATCTAGTCAAGATGATTATTGTGAATCATGACTGATTTGATGTATTCAGTTCGTAGTCTTTTCAAGATGTTAGGTGATGAATATAGAGGGAAGATTGGAACGTCATTAACATAAAAACATCTGCTTCAATCATCACCTTGTAACATTTTCGCCTGGGATATATTTAATGTTAGAAGACGTGAAAGAGATGAAATGTGTATCGATAAACATACTCAATGTACTCGTAATATGTTATTCAAAATACACCCAGTTTTAAGATTTATTAAGCGTAATGAAATGTTAATATTTATTGTACTAACGTTAGCCTTGGTAAAATTATTACTCTGAAATATTCCAATGATGAGGAATTAAAAAATAAGCACGATTATCAATGCCGCAAAATATTCGAGACAATCTAGTCTGAAGTATTAATGTAAACCAAACCCTGTTTATCAGAAAAAAACGTTGCCGTGCCTTTATTATACCATAATATTATTCACTGATCTCTCCTGTTTTTCACATTTTGAATCTTTACATCTGCATTTTCAGTTTTGTAAATTCACAAGAAATTAATTTTGTAGGATTACCAATTCTAACAGTTTTCCACTTAATTCACACTGATAGGTTACCAATTTGATTAGAAAGGGCTGATTCAGCTTCTTCTTCATCTCAATTCAACGTACTTTTGTTCGGAGATCGTTTCAAGACATTTCTTCCTCAAAATTTTTACGATATTTTGTACAAACTACCCGATAGAAATCAGTTTAGGCATGCCTAAACGGGCACTAGGGCCTAATGCGAAAACAGTGGGGATGCTTAAGTTTGGCATGCCTAATGCGGGCCTAATGGGGCATGCCCAATTTTGAAAATTTGGCAATTTAGTGGAACGTGGAGATCAAATGGGAATTTTGCAATTGTGAGATTAACAATTTTTCATTTTTTGTCGGTTTAGGCATGCCTAATGTGGACCTAATAGGGCCCTAATGGGGCAAGCCAAAGTTAGGCATGCCTAATGCGGGCCTAATTAGGCACGACTAAACTTGTTCAGTTTAGGATTTGTTTAGGAAAACTCCTTTAGGCCTTAATACCGAACGTAACGCATTACCCCATCCATTCCCAAAATGTCTTTAGGCACTGATGGGGCTTTTCGCATTAGGATCCAATGGGGTTTTCCTAAACATGAAAATCTTTGCTGTGAAAGATGTAAACAACACTAACATTTCTTAGTAAGAACTTAATATAAGAACATTGGCCAAAAACTACAGTTTTACGAACATTCGTTGAAAACAATAGTTTTGTGATAGTTTGGCATGTTAGAATTGTTTTACGAAAGTCTTACAATAATTTTAAGGATTGTTTCATGAGAGTTTTATGTTCGCTTTATGATCGTTTTATGGTTTGCTAACAAAAAATCCATTTCTTGGGCACCAATTTTCTTCACTTTACATACAAAGTTCCTAATTTAGGCGGTGATGGGGCTTGGCTAACGGTTCCTAAACAGAAAATTTCTTGTGGTGTAAAATCGAACAAAATAAAATTTCATGGTGATAAATTTCAATTATACGCAGAAGATGAGAATGCATTACATTAAATACTTTTAAGTTTGGATATGATGAAGCGTTGATCACTTTTTCTCCAGTTAGGCATGCCTAATGCGGGCTTAATGGGGCCCTAATGCGGTATACCAAATGTGGGCCTCATGGAGCCCTTATTCACCGCATATAATTTGCACCAGAGCTGTGTTGTTGAGATTATATATACGTTCACCGCAAATGAGGATTTTCTTGAACAATATGAGAACTGGAAAGTATTTGGCGAAGTGAAGAGAATCGTAAGAATTATGAACAAATTGATATCTTATGTGTTGATTTTGCCGAGAAAGTTGCTTGGGCTTAGGAACTGTTTAGGCAAACCCCATCACGGCCTAAATTAAAAAGTGTTTGGGTAAGCAACATCACTGCCTAACTTAGGCACTATTTAGGCAAGCCCCATCACTGCCTTAATCTGGAACTGCGTAGGCAAGCCCTATCACACCATAAATTAGGCAGTGATGGGGTAATACGTTACGTTTGGCATTAGGGCCTAATGCAGAACCTACATTAAGTCCTAATACCCATTTAGGCGTTAAGGCTATAAACTGGAGTCACATGTAGCACCATAACATTGGAAACTATTTTGGAAATCTTTAAAGTCCATAAACGAGTTAATTCCCCTGAAAATCGGCATAAAGAAAAAAACAATTAGAAAAAGGGGGGTTTTAACAATATCACAAATAATCGTAGATTATAAATTGAACTTTATGAAATATCTGAGCTGCAGAAAATCCAGAGTTGACAGTTTCCACACATAAAAAATATAAAAACAACAAAAGCTAAAAAAAAGAAATTCTAAATTATATCATGATTATAGCACGCTAGAGATCTGTTGAAAAAAATGAAAATTTTGATTGAGTGGCTCCAGTTGGTTTCAACGGGAATCCACTTAGTATCGCTAGATTTTGTAGACCATCTGATGATAATGACGCTCCCCGATAACAGGTATCTTCATATGTTTTTTTTGGTTGGGAGGTGAATGTCATTTACGAACAGAGTGTGGGACTTCCATGGTCGCAAGCGACTGGACTACCCACTAAACACTTACCCTGTCAACCCGAGAACACAGTCTGGAACCGTTTGACACATTACTTTGGGCTAGGTCTTATTTTGTTACGCAGTTAGGCATCTTCAAGCTAGGGAATCCTTTTTCTAGCGCAAGAGGAAGAGGAATTGTCTGGCAAGCGATCTGTGAGTCTCTTTTATCTTTTAAGACTGCCCGAGCTTAATGTGCCACCTGGTTCTATTCGTCAACTGATACGAGCATTAGCGCGACCGAACTATCCGTGTGGCAGGTGTTTTCTTCCTCTGCTGGGCAGTACCGACAAATGAGAAATCGTGTCTTACCAATATTGAGCAGGTAAGACTGAAAACACCCATGCCCGCTCAAAAACTGGGTCAGATAGAAGTCTGTCTCACCATGCCTTTGATTCAGCGACGGTCTCAGATCAGAAATGAGGTACGCAGTCCCCTTTTCCTTCATATAATTCACCCACGACTACTGCCAATCGTTAAGTGAGGGTTGTCTTTCCTCGCGAACAACCACCTCTCTCGCGTCCTCGTTTCGATGCAGGTAAATAGCGTGGTGCTCTCTAGCAAGACCGGCAAGAAGTATCACGCCTGCAATAACTCCCACCGCCGAATAAAAGCCTGTTGGGTACGAAGATGTGTGCTCCTCTTCTCTGTGCATGTACCAAACGTTTAAAGTATACCTCCTTACTGAGAGTGTCGCTCCATATTTCTGCTCCGTACAGTAGCACTGACCCTACAGCACTCATCAAGAGGCATCTTCTTGGTGGACTGTGTCTCCCTACTTCGGCCATAAGTTGACTCAGAGCCGATACTCCCGAAGCAGCCTTCTCAGCCGTTGCCTTGATTTGCTCAGAGAAACTCATCTGCGAGTCGATCACTTACTACTTCACCGCTGGCTTCGATTCGGATAGTATGTCTCCAATACTGGTAATCTCTACTCTAGGGATTCTCTTTTTTGCCAAGATGACCACTTTAGTTTTTTCCAGTGCTAAAGTGAACCTGCGAGCAGTCATTCAGTCTCTCACTCGGTGCATTCGCCTACCTATCTTTAGTTGCGCTTGTCCAACGGTACGGTTCAACATCATCCGCATTGCCGATCAAGCGTGACTCACCTGGCATCTCCAGTCTTAGTAGCCCGTCGTAAGACACATTCCACAGGTCTGGACCAAGGATAGATCCCTGGGCAACACCCGATGCAACTTCCATCCTTTGTTGGCTCTGCGTCGTGTCGTAAAGCAGGCTTCGGTCCTTTAGATAGTCCCTCAAGCCGCATTAAATATTCTGGAACTAAGGGTTCTCCAGCGTATCAAGAATATCCACTCATCTAGCGGAGTTGAAGGCATTCCTAATGTCGAGTATTACCAACAGGAAAATCCATCGCTTGATGCGGCTATATGCCTCTGCCTTTTGGACCGCGCTCACCACATCTGCAATCGCATCAATAGTGGAGCATCCTACTTTAAAGATGTACTGCGAATGAGATAGGTACCCAGCAGCACGAATTGCGTCAGTGAGCCTTCCCTTGATGAGTTTCTCTAGCACTTTCTCAGCCGTGTCTAGCATGCATAACGGGCGGTATGCAGATGGCGATCCAAGATTTCTCTTCCCCTTACTGGTCAGCATGAGCCTCGCCACCTTCCATCGTAACGGGAAAATCCCATCCCGTAGGCAAGTGTTGAATGAGCTGAGCAGCAAGTCAGGACAATGATGATAGACACGTTTCAACACCTCAGCTGGAACACCATCTGGACCTGGAGCCTTCCTCATTTGCAGTGAAAGGACTGCCTCTTCCAGTTCCGGCTGTGTGAAGAGTGGAAACTCGGCTGCTGTTTCTTCGTGGATAGATTCAACACAGACGGGATGGGCGATGAAGAGTGCCTGCACTATCTCGTTCATTTTTCCACATCGTATATACAAGATTTCCGTAGGGCACCAAACTTCTGAATAACTAGCTTGTAGCCAAGGCCCAACGGATCCTTGTTCAGATCTTGCCAGCAGTGAGCCTTACTATTGTTAATCAGTTTGCGAAGGTTTTTCCTGGCAGACTTATAAGCTGCTACCTGATTGCATGCCTCGTCCCGGGTCCGTACGTGTTGAGCCTCGCGCCAAAGCTTGTGAATCTCCCTTATCTTTTCAACGATTTTAGTCGACCACCAGTACACTGGGGGCTTGCCGTGCCGGAGTTTTTGACGGGGCATAGAAGCATTGCAAGTAGTCGTGATGATGATCATAGTTAAGTTCACCACGACTTGAGCTGCTAGTTCTTCCATCTTTTGCGAATTTCCCTGTAGCGGAGCACTTTCTGTGAGCACTTTTACGACTCAATCCTTCCAATTTTAAACCCAATCGTAGGATGTTGGGAGAATAGACGCACTGATGATCCGTACTAAGGACTTCAAGGCAAATGTCACGCCCGATATAGTTCTTTCGCAATATGGCAGAAAATCAGTGTATTTTCGGTGTTTAGGATAACGAGCGCCATCCTGGCCGCCATTTCTAGGATTCGTTTTTTCCGCGGACCTGTTTTGAGGCATGCTCCGTTTGATTGCTTTTGCGTTGAAGTCTCCCCAACGAGCACGTTGCCATCTGCGCTCGAGATAGCACCCTCCAAAGTATTAAGCTTGGCTTGGAAAGATGACATCGATTCGTTCGGCGTGAGGTATACACTAAAGATGGTGGTCCCTAAGCACTAAACCCATACCATACCGTCCCCCGTCCACTACTCCACCTGGAAATCACTATTCCGAACCCAGGTGGCGGCAGTACCAGTTTCATCAGGATACTATGATGCAAAACTTTTATCATGGTATTGCCCACTCAGCAGCAAACAGCCAGCTTTCATGTCCCGCGTAAACGGCTCGAGAAGATTTTGGGCGGTTGAACTGCAATGTAGGTTTTCCGGCAGGATGCGGGTCATCAAAGTTCTGATTTTGCCTTGGCTAGGGCTTCCTGGAAAACCACCTGACGTGCCCAATTACCAGTGCTGGATCGGCATCCATGCAAAAATACAATGTGCCTCTTTTGTCTTTGATATCCCATTTCACCGCATTTGTAACATAGGGAACTCCTATCGGGTCCTTTGCTTACTTGTGCAGTGTGACCATAGCCAAGGCATTTGAAACGTTGAAAACAACCCACTCTATTCTTACTTTGCCCTTATTCAAAAATTGTTTTGCGTCCTTTTCGGTCAAATCAATCTCGACCATGCGTTGTTCCCAAAGGTTTCTGGTGTCAGCCTTGCTTTTACCTTGTGCATGCATATGAACTCCTTTTTGGTGGCCTCTTCTAGCTCGGCCATGCCCGTGACGCAGTCAATGTCACTTATTTCGATGGTTGCTATCGGCTCGAGCGAGGCTATCGTTGCGCTATTGCGAGAACTGTCTTTACTGCGTCGCAAATCGCTTCCTATTATCGGCCTCTGCTCCAAATTAGACCAGTATGTGGCCCGAGTGCGTTGATCGTACTGCTTGAATGACAGTGTTTATGTTTTTGGGTCTCACGTTTCCCCTGATATCCCGCAGTACTTCTGCATAGGATCGGCCAGGGTCTTTGCCGGGGCTTCTTTCTCTCCTACTTTGTCTCAGGTCTCTTGTCTTGTTGGGCATGCATGCAAACTTCCTTTCTGGCACTTTTCGAAGGAGTTTCACTGCGATTTTCTTCGCTCCTTTTGTCAGTACTGTCTATAATCCCCAATCTGGCATTCGATGCCCATCAAGTGCCTTTTCCTTCCTTCTTTTATCCTGAACTCTTTCGACTGTTCCAGAAGCCATTTTTAATTGATGTTTGATGATTCAGCTATCTGTGTGTGCCCTTTAGACTTAGCCCTCAGCGCTTATTTAGCCTTCTGCTCCTTTTTTGCCTTCTGGTCCCCTTCAGCCTCTAATTAGCTCCTCCGATAATGCCCTATGCGGTCGTTGAGCTCCTCTAGTTCAAGGAGCTCAATCTTCACACCTTTGCTGATTTTTGGCGAGTTGCATGCACATTTCCTTCTTTTTAGAACAACTCCCGTTTTTGGATTAGCCTTTCTTCTTCATGTTCCTGGGTGGCAATTATGCTATCGGCTTTCATTTCAGAGTACAGTACTCCCACCACTTTTCGACAGTGGTGATAAAATCACACTAAGGCGCTTCATTTGTCTGATCATTCCTTTCTTTTCTTGCTGTAATCTCTTTGTGGGCTTCATGATGGTTTGTTATTATTTCGGGATTCAGCACTCTTGCTTCGGTCGCTTTGGTAACAATCGCAACAGTAACCATCGAATTCTCGATGTTTTTCATATTTTCTCCCACCGTTCAAACATCTGGCACGTCCTGCAGAGTTTACCGCACTTCCTTTTTAGGACACTCTGGCGTCCGCATCATTTTTTTGCTGCACCGGAACGCCATAGGAATCTCAGTCTGGACAAGATTATCTGTTAATCTCCTTTTTTGTCCGTCTTCACTGTCATTGTATTCCTCGTCGTTTTATCATTGCTAGTACCGCTCCCGATGTGCTGTTAACATCGTGGCTGCAACCGTTGCTTGCGTCACCATATTTTTGGATTTTTTAGATCTTTTTTAATTTTTTAATTGCTTCAGTATTATTGAGTCCCCCTTGGAGCCGCTATCTCCGTTCGTGTGTGTGGTCACCTTTTTGATCCCATGGTTATCTTTACAGAGCAGGGAGGCCATGCAAGGGTTTGCACAAGCCCTTATGGGGGCAAGTGGTCAGAGCTAGACCAGTGCTAATCAGAAATCCATCTCAACCGAACCTACCCAATGGCTCCAACTCCGAGGCCTGCCAAGGTTTTTCCCGAGACAGAGACGGTATGATAGTTTAATGGAACCATTCACGCACGAGTGTCACCTTGACCCTACCGTGCAAAGCAACTAGGTTCAAACCAACATATCCGCCAGTCCAAAGCATCAACTTCAGTTTGTTGCCCAAAGTGTAGTCCAGATTCAGTCAGGGTTGTTAACTGTCATCCTAGGAGGGAACCTCATGGCGCCTCCCATATCCTGGGTTCCGTAGGAGCGGCGCTCCCCAAGGAATGCTAGCCCCCAAGAGTGTTCTTGTCGACCGACATTCCTCCTGCGGGAATTTCCTTGGGTACGTGGGGATGGCACTCTCTAAAGAATGCTAGCCTCCAAGATTATTCCTGTCGACCAGCATTATTCCTGCGGGGATCTTCATATGTTTATAAGCTATTGTACATGGGTTTGAGTGAAGTGCAGTTTCTTTTGCTTAGCGAATTTCAGAATAGTTGACGTGAAGGAGCAACGTCTTGCTGTAAGTTTTTATATTTGCAATTGAAATTTAAGCCATGCTCAACACAGCTTCGGGATAGTTGCTTCTATTGCACGACATGCTGCAAGTGGCAAAAACATTTTAAGGATGCTCGATAGTCGATTCAAGAAAACGCGTGTTTTGACATTCTTCAACATTAAATGAGAGTTCACATTTTGCCAAATCGAACTTTATGAAGATTGAAGGAAATTACTTGGACCTTGCTATGAAATTTTGACCGAAAAATTGAAGATGGGCTGAGTTGCCCGTTGCGGAATTTTCGCCACACCTGATGTCGAACGACCACAAAGTCAATCGT
This sequence comes from Odontomyia ornata, assembly GCA_963969285.1. Lineage (NCBI taxonomy): Eukaryota > Metazoa > Arthropoda > Insecta > Diptera > Stratiomyidae > Odontomyia > Odontomyia ornata. The sequence continues at coordinate 230,380,191 of OZ017742.1, read as the reverse complement.
TCAACTTTTTGTTAAAGATCATAACAGGTAATGAATTATATGTTCATCGTTATACTCGTAAAATCAAAACAATAGTCCAATCCTCACAGTGGGTGGGTGAAACGTTCTCCAGAACCAGAAAAGCGCGTCAAATTCGATCAAATGTCAAGCCGATCCTGGCACTTTTCTTTTATGCTAAAGGAGTTGCTCACCATTAGTCCCTTGGTTTGAGCTCCATAGTGAACCAGGCAATGCATTGACGCTTTGAAACGTATCCGTCACAGAAGCCCCGATCACTGGTCTGGTAAAATTACTTTTTAAGGTAGAATCGATAGTCATAATTGACTCGTTAATACGATGGTCTCACAAATATTCAGTGAAATTAAAGAATTTACGGTCATATTGAGAGCAGAATCAATAATTTATAAAAAGAATAATTCAAAACAAAAATATATGAAGCTAGGCTTGATTTGGTCTTTTATTATACTGAAGGCTGAAACACTTTTCCTCATCACGAAACGTTTCAGTTTCATTTCAGTTAGAACGAATATTTCGTAAAACTAGCAATGGTATAATCGAAGACCAAGCAAACAGGAGCCGTTTTGAAATTGTTATTTCCAATATGTTTAAGTATTTATTAGCAAAAATATTTTCAAATTTCATTATTTGTGTCTACCTGGATCAGATAACTGACCAAGGATAATTTATAATTATCCTGAATAATGCTAAAATATCTGCTTTGGAGTGTTAACATCCAAACAGCATCTACTATCTTCTTTGATGCAAATTATAACTCTACATCAAAATACTCCATCTGTCAACTCTCAAATTCAAGCTAAAACCCCTCGCCAAAATTAACACTTTTAATGCTATACATAATCATTGGTAGCAGCTCCCAATCTTGTCATGGATTTGAGTAACTGATATCTTTTTCAACGGAAAGATACAATTTTGAATTTTATTTTACTGTCCGTGACAAATGTTTATTATGAAAAAATAATTGAAAATAGGAAGCAGCCTCGAAAAAAGAAATCACTGACAAAAATGGTGACGGAACATTAAATAAAACCACTTAGGTATAATGTAACTTTGAACAAAACATCAAATAATAATCAGGTTTTCTACTTTAAACAAATGCCTGACAAATTTAATTGTTACCGTGATGATTCTGTGTGATAACAATCTCTTTGGACTCTACAACTAAGGATGGAATATATGGAGGTATGAAGATTTGCAAACATCAAAAAGTGTTGACTGTTTATACTCTTATCTTCTTGTTTTTTCGAATTTTTATTTTTTTTTATATTTCAAACTAAAGTGATATTTTATTGGCGGTTCATTTGAACCGGTTTTCTGGTGGTAGCCAAGCCGTTTTAGATGCAAGTAATGTGACATTTTTTGTACAGAAACAAATTTTCAGGTTGTTTATATGTTTTGAATGATAATAAATTTTGAATGATGCCAACAATTACAAATTAGCGTATTATAATACTGGTTCTATAAAGGTTTTCGTTAACTATTATATTTGAACTGAGTAGTATGATGTAATGTACGGTATTAAGTGGGATTTTCCTCACATATGCTTTACATACTCAGATAAAAATAACGATAATTGAATATCGTCATAAGTATGAAGTTCAATTGAAAATTGAATAAGGCTTTGGTTGTTCTCACGTCCGAAATAAGCAATAACAAATAGTTGAACTAATCTGCTTTTCATGAAAATTAACCTGATAACTTCAAAACTACTTATTCTACTGCTTTTAATTCTTTCAACTAACAAAGATTTAATCAATTGAGGAAAGCATAATCTAATGTTTTATTTTCATGGTAGTCTACAAGGTAGATAGCAAAAATAATTTGTCTTTCTTCCAAAGTGGGAAATATGTATGTAGCAAGCTCTTATTTTCTTCTAAAAGAATCATGTAGGAAAATTCACTCGCAATATAATACATTTTATATGACATTAACATCCATCCAGGTGGAAGCATTAATAATTAAGCCTTCTCAGTTACACGATTAAATGGATCTATAAGGGAATAGCGATAGGCGAGCACTTCAGATAAATATGGAACTCACCGAAGCGTAACATCATTAAGAAATTTTTAAATAATTAAGAATATGTTTGATTACGTCCATCTATAAAAGATAATTTTAAAGTTCTTGCGGGAAAGTCGATGATAGTTTCAAGATTATTAGCCTTCCTCGACGCCAGGGTTGAAGTTATGATTAAACAGCCTTTTAATTAGTAGAGTTAGATTTTCAGGCAAGGTGTGCGAGTATAATACTAATTTCTCGCTTGAGACTCTCCTCCTGCCAAAAGACTTTGATTTATTTAATTTGCTCATCTATTCAGCATATGATATTATATCCACCAAATATTAGAACTTGACTGATATATACAAGTACAGTTGTGAAGTTGACACAGAAAAAATAAGAAGTGGGGAGTTATCCTGAAAACTCGAGCATTCGTTTAGAAATGCATGTCTCCCAAGTATCAAGTATTACATGCTGTTATTGCAGCAATTGCCCGATTTTCAATCGACTGTAACTCGTTTGTTTAGAACTAGATTACTCTACCAATACCTACTGAACACGTGCATCTATTGCGAATACATCTGAATAGTGTTCTTGGTACATTCAAGGTGTCCCGCTTTACTTTATGGATAATATTCAAAAGTTCATGAATCATTATTTCTCTAAAAAATATAATCAAAATTTGACCTCGGAAGTATTTGTTGCTCCGGTACTTATCTAGGCCTACTTCCATAATTCTTTTATTTATTGGGTCAAAAATATCCGATCTCAAGCGGACAGACTTTTTTCACATATTTTGCCTCTCCCCATAGCCCCACACTCGCCAGCACTATTACCGCTTGCTTTACGCACCCCAACTTGAAGGTTCTCGTTAAGATCTTCTTTTTGATATCTGTGTCGCACACCTTTGATAGAGAAATGCTTATGTGCCATTACCATAATGGGAGCTCGCTGAAAACTTTACGAATTTTTTTGAGTGGCGAAACTTGGAGCGGTGACCCTTTCCCACCTACTTATGAAATTTTATAATGGTAGACTTAGTAGTTTTCGGGAAAATTGCTGGAAAGCACAGACCGACAGACAATTCAAGATTTTATTAGGGCTTAGTTGAAATGATTTTGCTAAGCCCTCATTATATATATGCTTCCAAAAGTTAGAGAATTAAGCGCATGCAGTCTGGAGTGTAACATCAAAATATCTTTTAAGCTCTTTAACATATATGTAGTATAATAAGTGAAATCAAAAATATGCATGTTAAACTCTAAACATTTGAAAAATATAAGAACGCATTGAAGTAGAAACAAGTTGGGTAGACAGACCTACGCTCATGTCAGAAGGGTTTTGTACCCAACTTCTCAGAAATGCACTCACCAGGAACGAATAAAGTCAAGAAACTTGTCAAAGAGATGTGTACGTTTAAAAGAAAATTCATTGTTTCTCAATTATCAACGGTCGCCATTTTGTTGCAAACTAAAAAAAAATCACTCAAATCATGAATTTCCTTTAATATTTATGTTATTGATCTTATTTGAAAATTTTAACAAAATCAGATCAAAACTGCATTGTCTGATTCGATGGAATGTTAATAAAATACCAAAATCATGTGATATTGTTGTTGTAATTGGAAAATTCAAATGGCTGTAACTTCCGTGTATATCATTCAATTTTCATCAAACTTACAGAAAATAAGGACATTTTATGACACTACTTAAATATCGAATTTTGTTGAGTTTAAGGGTACTTATAGACCTATAGATCGTACTATTATTAACAAAGTTGAGCAAATTTTGACTTCTAAGGTAATTGTCGTGGTTGTACTCATAAACACCTACCTCCTTAATTTTTTTAAGATTTTTGAGTTCACAGGTGTCCAATCGCGAAGGGGCACCAATTTTTTGCGTATTTCCCCTCCCTGTGCGCTCTCGAAGCAAAAAAATGCCCGTTTAAGCCCTGTTTGAAAAGCTCTCATCAAGACCTTTCATTTGATACCAATATCGGCTACCTTTGATGAAATTTATTTTTCTGGGGCCACTCCCCTAAAATACCTTATAAAATTTCTTTTATAGTTGAAATAAATACATACAAAATTTTATGGTTCTAGCTTAAGTAGTTTGCGAGAAAATGGCTGTGACACGCGGATGGACGGACAGACAGGATGCGATTTTAGTAGGGTTTTGTAAAATTATTTTCCAGAACCCTAAAAATGTAACTTTATTATTGAACCTATCCTGTCGATCAGAGCACCTAGCCTGGAACTGTTTGACACTTTGCTTCCAGCTAGGGTTACTGGAGTCGCCTTTCTAGCGAGAAGGAAGAGAAGAGAAGCTGGCTACTCAAATTTTGCAGGGGAAAAAAGTTTGGCAGAATTTCTCTTTCTCCATCATAATCTTTTGATATAGATTAAAGGCTTTTGCAAACTTGTAGACACAAAAAGTTAGAGTGTGTGTATTTAAAATACATAAGCTTTAACGTGCCTTTGTTCGAAGTCTTAGCATTTGTTCTAAATTTTGTAGTGATGTCTGATTTAAAGCTATCAAACCGTATGATATTTTTGATATTCTGTGTGAATTAATATTTTTTTAATCGGAAAGTAAAATCACGAGATCTTTTGAAAAATCTAACAATTGATACAAGTCTTTGTCTCAATTTATTATATTGGCATGTGCAGTCCTATGTGAGCTTTTCATCCACAGCCAAACCGAAACATTTAATTTCATTCACTCTTTGTAAAACTTGTTAGGCTATTTTTATGCTCATGTTTGTCCTCATTATTTGTATTTAATTTATTTTTACATAGTCAATCGCAAATTCATTTATGCTGTTTTTAAAGCTTTGCAAAATTCATTTAACAAAGACCTTCTAGTTTCGCGTCCTGTTTGTCCATTCGTCCTTCTGTTCGTGCATCACATCAAGTTTCCCCAGAAAACATACAAGCTACAAACCTGAAACTTGGTGGAAAGGTTAGAAGTGATGATCGTTCCAGAGTTTAACTCTTATCGAAAATTCCAAATGTTTCACGGTCCCCTTATGTTGAAGTTCGCCTTAAACAATTTGTTGTATCAAAGTTAGTCAAGCGGAAGATCAAATGCAAAGTCTTGGTAAGAACTCTCAGAATCAGAAAGAAAAAAAGTCAGTTCTGGAATCAACGCGTTTGAGGAAGGCCAATTGTATGAAAAGTTTGTAATAACTCAGAACTCGTAATAAGTTGTTGTATGTCATACGAGACATATCATATGAGATCATGACAAAACACGACACGATGATCACACTAATTAACAGAGCCTTCTACCCTCGGACTGTAAAACCATAGGACATGACTTTCTGGAAATGGTGCTATTAGACAAGGGATTGAAACACAACTTATAAATGCAAACCACAAGAAAGACCTGGAACAATTAATAATCGACACTAAACTAGCTAATGAAAAACTGCGGCAAGAACAATAGGCACATGCAAGACACACTGCAGTAAATACAGTACAAAAAATAAACAAAACGAATTTCCACGAAGGCCATGAAATATTAAGACACATTCAGAAAAACTTACAGTCAACCTACTAACAGTGACCAAGGTTGTCAAAAGACATACAACAGTGATCCCAAAAACAACGGACTAAATTCAAAAATAACTTAGTAAGCTTATTAACGGTAACGAATACGAACTAACGAACAAAGACAACACTAATAAATTCCAAGAAGACTTACATATTGCTATAATACCATCTCCATTAATCATTCCTCCTAATAATAATCACCGCTACACTAAACTCAAGTCCATTCACCTCAGCCATCAAAGCATAACCGAAACTCTACATACCAATATCCCTATTCGACTTCTTGTTAATTACCGCCCCGCACTGGCATACTGATTTGCACGATATTTGACAACGATACTGTTCGAAAAATTTACGAGTACATTAAAGATCAGCGACGATCTAGTGGACTCAAACACCCCATTGAAATTGACTGACATTTGTCGACTTTTATCACTAGTCACCACCAACCTCTGCAAGTCTATACCCGTTGACGTAACACTGGCCATGCTAAAAGAAAAACTTTCATTCAGCAACAGCCGATGATTTTCAGACCAACTCCTTAATCTCATATAGACCAAAACCAAGCAAATCTATTTTGAGTTCAATAATAACACATACATTGCCAAGGATGGTTTGGGTATGCGACATCCAATGTCCTCAATAATCTCATAAATGTCCCTATAATCTCTGAAAGATGTCTTTGTATCCCAAATTTTCAAAAAATTCAATGTAATATTTTACAGATACTACGTGGATGACTGTTGCATCGTTATTGACTCACAAGAAAATAGAGAAATGAATTACTTTCCTATAGGAATGAAATATACCCTAATATAAATTTCACTATAGAAAAAAACAAACGGACAACTCAACTATAGGGACCCAACCTTGACATGGGAATAAACATGACTAAACTACAAAATATACTGAAAATCAACCACAACTGATCATACCATACACGTAACATCTTACCATGCCGCACAACATAAGCTAGAAGCATACATATAAATGGTACAGTGATTCGACTCTATCCCCATGACTTCTACTAACTATTCTAATGAACTAAACAACACTACAAAATAGCTAGTAATAACGGATACAAACAAAGCGATATGTATAAAGTTATATCATGGTACATACAAAAACAGGAACGCCAACTGACTGAAACACACAAGAACGACCAACAGTGGATTTCGATAACATACCAAAGCACAGAGACAAACAAACTATCGAACTTCCTTAGGCAATAAAAACTGCACTCAGAACTAACAATAATATTGGAAACAAACTAAATGATAATAAATATACGAGTGAAGCGACATATATGAAGGTGGTCCGATAAGTAATTATCCTACTAAAGAAAAAGGAACATTTTGGAAAAGAGGCCATTTATTCCTCAATATAACCTCCTCTCAGCTCGATACACTTGACCCAGCGACTTTCATCCGTCCATAAAATATGTTTTCTCGAAGTACCAAAGTAGGCCTCCGTATCGGCAATGATCTCCTCATTCGACTTAAATTTCTACCCGAGGATTGACTTTTTCAAGTTTGGAAACAAAAATCTGGAGAAAACTATCGATAGAGTAGCAGTTCGTAGCCCAATTGAACCAATTTGGCCGTGGCGACGCCAGAAATGAGAGCCGGTGCGTTGTCATCCTAGAAAAGCAGTTATTTCTTCGCCAAATGGGGCCTTTTTTCTTAAATTTCAATAATTGGGCATAATAGAGCCTTTTGACCGTTTTGCCCTTCTCCTGGTTGTCGATGCAGATCACACGGCGTAAATCCTACAGAACGGTGGCCATCACCTTTCCGGCCGGTTGGATAGTCTTCACCTTCTTCCGCGCCCATTCACTGGGTGAAGTCTCTGGGGTGTACCAGTGGAGTCATAATTTGTCAAAGGTCACGCAACGGTGCAGAAACTCCCTTGGACTGCACTTAAACAGCGTCAAACACTTGTTTCGCGGTTGCATTTGTTGTCCGGAGTGAGCAAACGCGCAAATCGACGTTATATCATTTTTTACGGTCGCTATCGCAGGAGCAGAGTCACTGTAACAACATCCAAGTGCTCTTTGGTTTCGCTGCACGATTTCCCTTTCAAAAACAAGAATCGAATCACCGATCGGTATTGCTCTTTCTCCTTTTTTCTAAAAATCCGTGGACACGCCCGCTTACATTTTTGATCAAAACAAAACTACGAGTCCAATGCGGCTGAAATTTTGACAATAACCGTCTACGAGGATGTATCTCTTTTGCGATATATATATATATATATATATATATATATATATATATATATATATATATATATATATATATATATTGCCGCGTGTTATTGGTTCGCGGCCTATAATTTTAATGTTCCGGGAAAGTGAAAACGCAATATCTTTTAATTTAAGTCTAAAAGAGTTTATTTGATCACAAATATGCACAATAATCAGTTTAACACTTGCACTAATTTTAATTTTCACTATTAAAAAAAATCTAACACTTATCCATAAATTTCTTATCGCAATTGTCTTCTAAATCACTTCACTATTACGAAAATCACTTCCCACACACTATCGCAGTTCTTATCGCGGTCGAATGAATGCCACCATTCATTCAGCTCGCCTTTATATAGGGTCTCTAATCATTCAACTCAGTTCTCGTACAATGGTGAAAAAGCGGGAACATTCCAGCATGAATGGGCCGTGACTCACTTTAAGATGTTGATAATGCTTGTTGGGTTCTCGTGCGTTCGAGTAAATTCATTTGTTGACGTTCTTAATGATTGTGAAAACAATAGCGACAGTAGCTCGCAGAATTATTTGTACATGTAATTATTTGTACATGTAACAATATATATACATATATATATATATATATATATATATATATATATATATATATATATATATATAATATATATATATATATATATATATATATATATTTATATACGAGCATATATATGTATATATTGTGAATATATATATATATATATATATATATATATATATATACATATATAGATATATATATATATATATATATATATATATATATATATATATATATATATATAGATATATATATTTATATATATAACAGAGATGTCATGAAATTTGTGACAGGAGGCCACAATTTTGCTGTGATTTTCGCCAAATTTTCAGATATGGTGCATCGTGTAAATTTTTCAGCCAGGTTTATCAATCAGCTAGTAGGCTAAGCGAAAATCAAATGGCGTCTGTTTTAGATTAAAATCCGTGATTTCTGTTCTGGCTAAAGCATAGCTCCGATTTGCACTAATATTGGTACAAAGGCTAATTCTAGACTGTGATAAAGCTGACAATTAAAAATCCTATGTTCAACCATCTATAAAAAAATTGTGGCCTCTCAAAGACCGGGAAACGTGCAAAATTTTGTTACTGTAGATGTGAACAAACCTATGAACCAATATTAGTGAAACTTGGTAATTTGGTAGAGATCGTAAACGTATAGTGTACAATGAAAACAACTTCAGGGTCAGGTCAGAATATCAAATGGCGCCTAAGCTAAGTTCGAAATTCGAAAGCATATGGAAGCAACAATTTATATTGAATTTTCATAGAGCCTAAAATCAAGGGAGACCTTGATGAGATCTTGGACTAAAATGTATCGAACGAAATTTGATTCTTATGGACCCTTTTAGCAGTAGTGAGTTTTGCATTACAGTCAAGACCTGGTCTGAAGTAATGTGTCAAACGGTCCCAGGCTAGGTTCTCAGGTTGACAGGGGAGGCGTTTAGTGGGTAATCCAGTCGCCTTCTGGCGAGCATGGGAGTTTCACACGCTATGCGTAAATGGCATTTTGATATACGAGTATAAGTTTTTGCATTAGGGACATAACAATCTTGTATCTGTATATGAACGCACCCTTAAACTTTTTTAATGAATTGTCAATGTCAAAACGTTAGTTGAAGTCAACATTTTCATAATGGTAAAGTTCACCAAAAAAAAAATACTACTGAAACTCTGGGCCGGCGGTCGCAACTTTAAGAGCGCTTACTCCAATTTTCGGCCGTAATAATCACCCCACCCGACAGGCAGTACGTGCTATAGTGGATAAGTTCGAGTCAAAATTTTCACTATTGGACGTTCTGTACCGCTCAAAGCGAAGGAAATATTACTTTAAATTCAGTTAAACTGTAAATTTCGAATTTTAATTATCTTTCGTACGAAAAATGTCAATTATTTTGCATTCTTTAAGGATTTGATGGAGGTACCGATTCTTCGGTGACGGATGATAAAAATGATCAGCATCCTTAATTTTCTGCATAAATGGTACACTTTCGTCAATCATTTTTCACCGGAAATAACCAATATATCATTTTTAAATGCAGCATAAATATAATTCAACGTGTTTAGAGCAATTTCACCGTGGAAAATTTTAGGATGGTTTTCCCTTCCGCATTCATTCTTTGCCTAGCGATGAAATTATTAGAAGATCCTTCTTACATCCTTAGACGTAGACTTTGCACATAGGATTTATAAAATTCCCCGAAGAAATAATAAGGATTGAGTGATTGCAAATTATAGAGTTAATCGCCATTTGAAAAATGATTCGCTACTTTCTAGTTAATATTATACTCGTACATTATACGAGTATGCCCATAAACCTAAAATTAGTGATTTCTATACTACTGACTGACAGGAATCGCGACATAGAAAGACGATACTTTTCCTTCTATAACTGATTGTAACTTTAAAGGTGATCATGAAAATGCATAGTCGAGTTTTTATTTAACTATAGAAGATCATTTTCATGAAGATTTCATAAACATTATGTGCCATAATTAACTGAAAACGGAGGCAATAGGTATTAACTAAACGTGAACGAGTGATACAGCTATGAAGAATCTTTTTAAGTAAATTTCTTGAGATTGATTGCGGAGTTCACTTGATATGTAAACATCAAGTTAAAAGAAAACAAAATCGCAGCTGTTTTAAATGAAAACCCGTGATTTCTATTCTGACCAAAGTTTAGCTGCAATTTGTACAAAGATGCATGAAAGTGTATGATAAAGCTCACAATAAAAAATCCAAAGTCGAATCATCTCAAAAGTCGAAAAAAGTTGAACAATAAACAAGTTGGGTAGACAGACCTACGCTCATGTCAGAAGGGTTTTGTACTCAACTTACAAAATGCAGTAACCAGAAACGAATAAAATCAAGAAACATGTCAAAGACAATTTCATTGGAGAAAATGTGAAACTCGAGGATCATACTATTATTAACAAAGTCGAACGAATTTTGACTTCTGAGGTACTTGTTATTTTTATACCCATAAATATAACGCTCGATGATTTTTCAGATTTTTTAGATCACAGGTGTCCAGTCGAGAGGGAGGAAATACATTTTTTATGTATTTCCCCCTCTGTGCCCACTCTGAAGCAAAAACTGTCAGTTTAAGAACTGTTTTGAAAAGCTCTCATAAAGAACTTTCATTTGATACTCATATCGGCTACCTTTGATGAAATTTTTTTTTCAGGGGCCACTCCTCTGTACTGTAATCATCGATTCATGGCCTATTTTTTCGAATCCCCGAATGGATACAAAGCCCTTTTGCTAGGAGCTCTCTCCTGCCTCCTCAACTTGTTTCACCTATGAGTATTAATTGTAGGTACTTATCTTCAGTCATTCATTGAATTGAACCAAATGTTCAAAGCATGCACCTTAAACGTTGAAGTTGGGGAAAAATAACTCAAAGTTATTCAATCTTCGCATTTAAAACAGCCACTATTTTGTTTTACGATTACTGAACCGATTCTCAAAGATATTCATGCTACCTATCATTCCTGAAATTTTCATGCAAATCCTAGCAAAGCTGTAGTGTCCAAGTCGGTAAAAAGCGCATATGGTTCCATAGCCATATGTTTCCACAGTCATACAGCGCATATAGTTCCATAGTAATACAGCAAAATTCAAATCGCTATAATTTCGTTAAATACCATTCGATCTTTACTGTACTGAATTTTATTGAATTTAAGGGTACCGTTTAGATTTTATTCAAGAAAACATAAAATCGATAAATCATACTATTACTAACAAAGTTGAGTGAATTTCGACTTCTCATGTGTTTGTTGTTGTTGCATGATTTTTTTCAGATTTTTCAGATGGGAGGTGTCCAACCGCGAGCGGGTACGCGAAAAGTTCGTACATTTCCCCTTCCCCTGCCCCCCTCGGTACCGATAAGGCAATTTCTAGACTTGTTTTGAAAAGATCTCATTAAGACCTTTCCAGTGACACCCTACGCGACTACCAATGGTGAAAGAAATTTTTTGAGGAGTCACCTCCCTATATGGGGAGCCCCCCATAAACCCTTTTGAAAAATGTTTCCACCCTTGAACTTTTAAGACGTTACCACTTCTGGCCTTTCCACAAAGTTTCATGACTGTAGCCTTTATAGTTTCGGAGAAAAAGTGCTGTGACATACAGATGGACGGACGGAGACAGGTCGTGATTGCAATAGGGTTTTGTATTTTTGTACTAAGCCCTGAAAAAGCGTCAGGGTCAGGTCAGAATATCAAAATGGCGGCTAAATAATAGAAATTCCAAAGTTAAAGGAAAGAGTTAAAACGTATTCGGCCTAAGAATTATTTGTTCATTTGGTTAGAGCTGTCTTGTAACAGCTTAAAGTCTGGAGAATTTAATGTTTAGCATTTCCCTTGACTCTCCAAAATGATTCAAAAAAGAAATCAAAACGTGCGTTTCCTACTGCGAATAAATGTCTTAGATGAAACGTAATTACAAGTTGAAGCGGTCGGAGAGTGCCCTTGCCAGAAGGGTTTCGTAAACCAATTACGAACTCAAATGACACCTTCTGAATATCAAAACTTGACACATATACAGATTCCATAAATTAAATTCGAAAAACTAAAAGATGGTTACGATTCATCATTTTGTTTTCAGTGCGTCGACCTCATTGAGTAATTTTCATCAAAATTCCTATGCATCCTAGTATAGTGTGTTGGTGTAATTGCTAATTTTTTAATTGGCAGTAACTTATCTGTTTATTACTACATTGTTGTAATATTTTCAGGACATATATTTCTGCTCTTAATAAAGCTAGCTACGAGTTTTTACCAAAAGTAAGGGCTTCTTATTGTATTTATCATGAAAAACGTAAAATTCATAAAATTTACTAATATTAACAAATTTTATCGAATTTTGGCTTCTGAGGTAATTTGATCAAATTTTGGCTTCTGAGGTTTTTGTCATAAAGGCCTACTTTCATTATTTTTTCAGGTTTTTTGGATAAGATGCCCAATCGCGAGAAGGGGACACACATTTTTCTTATCTTTTCCCTCACCCTACTCTCCTTCGAGATAAAAAGTGTCCGATTTTGGAAATTAAAAATTGTTTAAGGGGCACCCACCATATAAATATATTTTTATATCCAACCTTTGAAGAGGTCCTCGCTTTTGACTCATTTATTATTGTCACTATTGTAATTTCTGAGAAAAATTTCTTTGACGTACGAACGGACAGGTCGCGAAACTAATAGGATTTTGTAAAGATATTTTATAAAACCCTTAGAAGTACATTCAAAATAATAAAAACAACGTGGCAACTATTCCATCCATCATCAACTGAAGAGTCAGTCGAGCGTGAAGAGTGTAATAATCGCAAATGGATTCCATTCCCAACCAAAGAGACGATAACTAATGCTTTCAAAGAATAATTTCACTTCGTTCTAAGCTTCTACGAGAGCCTATCTTCCATTATCATAATAAGTCGATTATTGGTGCTCATTTAAATAGAACCGAAGTATATGTAAAGTATTCTTATACGCTGTGCACCTAGTATCACCCTGCAATCCAAGGTTACTGCCTGCCGGCAGGCCAATGTTCGTTTTTAACTCGAAAATTTTTTGAATTATTGAATTCCCTTCCATTTTTAATGGTCTTTTGTTATCATGCGAAATCTTCAAGGTGAAGGAAGCGAAGAAGTTACCACACATACCCATCCATACGAGTATATGCCAATAAATTGGTTTAGCTGAGATGTACGTGTACCTAGACGATTCAAGCGAGGCAAGTGACTCGAATAGTTTTGTTGCCAATGAGAACCTAGGGAGGGGTAGAAATCGACTTCTGCACATGCCATCATAATTCTTAAACCTGTCTTCAATCCTGGTCCCGCAATTATCGTGTATTATTAATTGTGCATTTTTAATCAGATCGTCATGGTGTTGTTTCATAATACATTCTTAATAGTAGTATAGCCGGGAAAGACCGAGGAGACTACTTCTGGATGATGAACAGAATAAAGAGGAACTTCGGATATTAGTTATTTCATTATTGTGCCACGGAAAAATTATGGAAAAATTACTTTTTTTCTTGCTCCAGCGGAAAAATCGAAAAGAATTATGATGGCATCGTCGCCATTACCATGAATATGTTATTGTTGTTGGTGGTGTGCGATGGTGTGTCTTCTTCGTGATTGTTTAATGCTGCTCAGCGCTACCGTTGTCTATATCCAAGTTCCGTGTGATAAATTTTAGAAACAATAAATGAAGGTTAAGTTCATCGTATTCTTCATTGGATTGGATGTCTTTCGGGGGCATGTTTGCTTGCACAGTGGAGTGTGAACGCCATTAGTTTGGCTAGGTACGGGAGATGATGATTGGTACAATGTTTGTTTTAAGGGTTTTAGTTCACTTAGCATGACCGATTTGAAGGTATAGTTGAGAGTTTTGGGAATGAAGCACTTGAAAATCTTTTAACTTCAAGCTCAACCTATTTTAATGAGCAATGCATTCTCCTCCGTTAAATTTTCATGAGGATCCAAAACATTTTAGTGCTCACTTATTTATTCAGTATAAATTGGTGGAGTGAATTTTTCACACAAGCAACGCAATTATCATCAAAACTTGACTAAATTCATTATGCACTAATACTTTGACCAATTTCACACCTGCCTTCTACTTAGATAATGCGAAAAAACCATTTGACCTTTTCGAGTAACATCAAACTGAAGTTTTCCACTTGACCTTAGAATCCTTATGATCTTTTCATCTTAACATCCACGAAATGTTCCAAACTTTTGAATAAAAAACTCAAATTTCTCATCAATGGCAAACACGAGAGCTAGGAAACTAAGCATCAAACAAGCAACCCAACATTTATGGTAAAAGGTAGAAAAACCGAAATTCCTAATTCATCTTTCTGTTACATTTCCACTCTGGCAAAAAAATAAAATTTCTTACAGTAAAACAAGGTTTACTAAAGTAAAGAAATATTCATTGAGCAAAAAAAAGAAATCCGAAGGCCTTTTTCAAATGGGAAAAAATTCATCCCCATCTTAACTTTACATCCTCTACAATTATATGAATTTTAAACTTTTTAATTCAAGCATAACAACCCTCGATGGAGGATTATAGCTTCGATTTTAAAATGAGCTGCATTTCATCTTTTCAGTCAGAGGTAAGGTGAAGTTTGCTTCAATTTGCATAGCAAATTTCTTAAAATGAAAAAGAATGAATGATAATTAAATAATGTGTCGCTCTTTTGAAAATGTATCTTAAGTGTAGTACCTTAAATTCGACGCATGTGAATTCATAATTTTCTACCAGTCCATTTAATTACTCTGGCCAAATAGAAACTTTGCAAGGAAGATTATTTCTATCTTTGAAATTAACTCAGAAAAAAAAATATTTTATTATACAATCCGATACATAAAAATAGGACGTACATTTGACATTGCTTCAGATATTTCTTGAACTCAGAGGGTAATCCAAAGTAGTTTAGTTAGTATTCTAGATACGCTGGCAACCCCTCTTCAAGTTTCAGGATATCTAATGCAGCTTCCGAGGGACTACCTAAAGGACCGAAGCCTGCTTTACGACACAACACAGGGTCAGCGAAGAATGGAAGTTACATCGGGTATCGCCCAGGGATCTATCCTTGGTCCAGACCTGTGTAACGTATCTTACGACGGGCTACTGAGACTGGAGATGCCAGATAAGTCGCGCTTGATCGGTTATGTAGATGGTGTTGCGGCTCTGGTCACTGGACGTACCGCTAAACAAGCGCAACTTAGGCCAAATATGCTAATGCGCCGAGTGAAAGACTGGGCTCAGTTTAGCACTGGAGAAAACCGAAGTGGTCATCTTGACAAAAAAGGGAATCCCTAGAGTAAGGATGATCAGTATTGGAGACATACAATTTGAATCGCAGCCAGCGCTGAAGTACCTGGGGCTACTGATCGACTCAACGATGAGTTACTCAGAGAAAATCAGGGCAATGGCTGAGAAGGCTGCTTCAGGCGTATCACCTCTGAGTGGACTTATGGCTAACTTATCATCAAGAACACGCCTCTTGATGAGTGCTGTAGGGTCAGTGCTACTGTACGGAGCATAAATATGGAGCGACACTCTTAGTAAGGCGGTATACCGAAAACGCTTGGCACAAGTACAGAGAAGAGGAGCACTAAGGATTGCATCTTCGCATCCGACAGTCTTTGATTCGGCGGTGAAAGGTTTTGCAGGCATGTTACCTGCTCCCTCCTTGATAGAGAGTGCTGTGCTATTTACCTGCGCTGAAAGAGGACGCGAGGGAGACGGTTACCCATGAGGAGAGATAGCGCTCACTCGACGATTGACAGCAGTCTTAAGTGAATTGCACGAAGGGGAGGTGGACTCTGCGCCTCATCCCGGATGTGAGGCTGTAGCTAAGTCGAGGGTATAGTGAGACTGACTTCTATCTGACGCAGTTTTTGATTGGGCATGGGTGTTTTCAGTCTTACTTGTACAAGATTGGTAAGTCACGGTCCCCCCATCGTCGGTTTTTCCCAGGAGAGAAAGACGATGCCTGCCACACATTTTTTGCATGCAAAAGATGGGACTCTACAGAGAGACAGGAGAGCTCATCCGGAGAGTGTTGTTCCAGTGATGCTTGAATCGTTGACAAATGGAAATGTTTGGGCAGTCCTAAAAGATAAAAGGGACTCACTGCAGCCGGGGTTGTTGAAGCCGCGGGATAGTTTGTCTGGCGATTCCTTTTCTCCTTTCCTCTCCTGCTAGAAGGCGGATCTCCCCAGCTTGAAGGCGCCTCACAGCGTAACAAAACGAGACCTGGCCCGAAGTAATGTGTCAAACGGTTCCAGGCTAGGTTTTCGGGTTGACAGGGGAGGTGTTTAGTGGGTATTTCAGTCGCTTGTGAGCATTGACATTCAGCTTCCAACCAACAAAAAAAAGTAGCTTCCTCCTAGTAGATGCACATCTTCATCTTATACTATTCAAAACCAACGCTTGAAAAATACTTTTAGAAAAAACGAAATCTGGCTTCGAAAATCTTTAGAGTATTATATAATTTTATTGGATCAGAACTAAGTCACTCCCTCACTTTTTTCACATAAGGGGGTGTATTGTCAATGCAAAACAACACCCTTGTATTGACGATGAGACTGAAACGTTTCATCTAATATATCTTCATTTACCTCATAGACTATTTTCTATGCTGTAAATCTCCATTCTGATTGCCTTCAAAACATTTGTTCATTTTATGCGCTATCATTCCTTAATACCGAAATTGTTTGTAGATTACGTGCCCAAAGTTCCTAAAGATCCGTATTGCAGTTTCAAGATTAAAGTTTTTCTAGGATCTTTATCTTGAAATGTCTACAGGATCAGTTTTTAATAAGTTACCCATAGAGATTGCCATGAACAAAATTATCACGTGCGTTTTTTTGTAATGATTAATTTTATTCCCATTTCAACTACACCTTCAATTTATATAAGCGAGAAGCCCTTAATACTACGTTATTCACCATTACCCATCCTATTGTCTTTCCTCTTTGCAATTGTTCTTCACATGCCGATTTTGACTCTTTACATACCAAATACCATTTGAAAATTATGCGTTTGAGCCTTGAGCGATTTGCTTTCATTCAAAAGAGTGCGTATATATATGTACATATACTCGTAACTTACAAACATCGCATTACAAACTTAAATATTCTATTTGGGAAAATTTAGCTGAAAAAAGGGATAAAACCCTTGACAAATTTTCAATATGAGCGTTTAATTATGCTTTCCTCATATATTGTCACATCGCTATATGGTTTGGAAATTTTAATTGTTTGTCGCAACATCAGTCGTGGAAATTATTTTCTTATATTGCTTAAGGGTTTGAATATATGGGATTCCTTTCTTATCGGGGGTTACTTCTGAGTTAATGTGCTCATATGTAAGTCGACGGTAGGTTGAAGGAAATTAATAGGATTTTGTAAAATTAGTCAATATCTCTTTGATAAAAGGATTTAATGTTTATGGATGATATGATGGAGAAAATTAAACGAGAAGTTCACTACTCAGCTTACTTGACTTTTATTTATTTGTAGAAGATGCGAAATCTTAGATGAATAGTTTATGAGACATCTAACATTAGTTTATTTCAAAGCGGGTGTCTAATGGTATGCTGTTCTCATTAGCTACAAATAGCACGCTTTAAACGATATGGCATGTTACGGACGAGCCAGACAAGGTTTTGCACACGTCTGTGTGATGCATAACAGAACAGAGAATACCTCCACTAGCCAGATACTAAACAAAAAGCTAGATCAACTGAGCCGCTTCTGAGTAGCTTATGATCATACGAGTATATATCATCGAATAAGTCAAGTCTAACATTTTCTTAATAATTTCGGACGCTCATGGTTTTTTTCTGGGATAAGCTATATTTGAGCTTAAAATAACTAGATAAATTTTCCAGGACCTTTAATAACTTGATCACTAAGAAAGTTTAAGAAGTATAAACGTTACTTAATAGAAATTGCGTCTTGAAATCCCTGGCACCAACAATTTTCAAATGATCTCAAGATTTAAATAATAATGAAATTCAAGGAAGTCAATATATAGTTCTAACATTTGGGAAATTTCAAAAAATGAACCATGCTTACGGAGGTTATACAGATTTGATTTTTTCCCAAGCATATCTGTAGTAATATGTGCTTTTCATTACTATATAGACCTTCTATCGAACCACAAGCTTCAGCCTTGATCTGATCTTCTTAAGCTGTTCAGATAAGACGTAAACCGTAGCTGTCTTTCAAGTTCTATTCAGCTAAAGATTGCCCCTATCTTCTTAATTTTTTCAAGTTCAGACAGAACCCCATCTATTTTCATGCTTGTTGTGTAAGCAATATTATACTCGTATACTGCATTAGCATCCCGATGAACTTCTAGCACTTTTGACTATTATTTAAATCACGAATTTTAGACCTCATATCGCTTTTGAACAGCCTCTACTTTGACTTTCCTTGATTTAACTGTCGCAAATTCTTCTGAAGCTGCATAATATAATCCATTTCATTGCCAAATTTTAGGGCAATCGGTTGACAAGTTTTCCAAAGTGTATATAGCACTTACTGAC
Source organism: Odontomyia ornata (assembly GCA_963969285.1). NCBI lineage: Eukaryota > Metazoa > Arthropoda > Insecta > Diptera > Stratiomyidae > Odontomyia > Odontomyia ornata. The sequence continues at coordinate 230,361,245 of OZ017742.1, read as the reverse complement.
CTTAAATCAATTTATATCATACCATATTCCTAAAAATAGATTGAATTGCAACATTTAGAGTGCCAACATACTTTTACAATCCACATCCTTTTGAGTTAGGAGACAACTAGTGTATAAGTGACCGCCGCATATAGTCTCGTGGTTCAGCAATGAGAATGAGAACCATCGAAGATAACTCTCCAAGCGGCAGCTAGAATGATACAGGATAACTCTCCAAGCGGCAACTTGAATGATACAGTTGGTGGTCCCGACCGCATTTCCACTTAACAGTGAGAAGTTAGCGAATGCATACCACCAAATTTCTTAAAAACTGTGAAAGTGGGAGTCCACTCTGTTGCAAACATCACTAAAATTTAAAGGAAACGTGAAAACAACCCATCGTGAATAAGGAGCCTGGAAAGGCAAATACATTTACAAAACTAATATTATTGAGTACGGAACTTAGGGTAGGGTTAAAATAAGAGTCATTGATTTAAAGCAAAACACGAGCAACTAGATCAGTCATCATATGGACGCAATCAGAGCTACATATTGGCAAACTAGGGTGAACGCAAGAATTAAAGGAAGTAATAACGTAATTCTTACGAAGTTGTGAATTGTCAACGAGAACCAAATAAAATGGTCTAGATAAAGCTAATTTTCATACACATCGCAGTTATTTCATTTCAGTAATTCAAAGCCATACATAGACCATCTTAATTCCTCCCCACATTTTTCTAATACAATTTATTGAAATGATCAGCAAGGCTAATCACCAAAATGTTTTCTAATTTGCAGAATTCTTTTCTTGTAGTCAATTATTTTGTTTATATTTTATTGTATATCCATAAGCCAATTCTCTTTTTTCTTGAAATGCGGTCCTGTCAAAGAAAAAATATTTTTGTTCCGTATGTTCCTCCTCAGCAACTAATTATTCTAACAACAAGCAATGAACCTTTAATTTTTTTTCTTTTTACTCCTTCTGAACTTTTAAAAAGATTTGTTTGTGGATTGAAGCCGTTTCTCAATTGTTTAATAGAGGCATACGCCGCTCTGACTTCATGTAGGCTCATGTTTTCCTTTAATTGTTGGATCTTTGTGTTCCTTTCTTCGGCACATTTTTACCTTGACGTCGAAGGCTTTTAAAAGTGTTGTCCTTTGGCCCGAGTTGGTCACTGGATGTATTCTTTGTTCGCTTGGTTCCTTTTTTTAATCATTTCCTTGCATTCTTCGTCATACCAGTCGTTCCTACTTTTCTTTGGCTAGTGTCCCGAGAACTCCTCGGTTGCTTCTGTTACTGCACCTCTTACTGTCTTCCACATGGTTTTGATATCATCATTACTTTTTCCCCTCTGCAGGGATATGTTGATGCAATTTCCAACGTCATTTAGCTTGTGTATCTGATACTTTGAAGTAACTGATACCCATTGTTTACAGCTCTTGGAGATGCGCCATCGGAACCTGACACTCATAAGGTAGTGGCTCGAATCACAGATGGTACCGCAGAACGAGCGCGTGTCGAGAATGCTGGTGGCCGTTTGTTTTTGTATGAGAACATGGTCGACCTGGTTAAATGTGCGACCGTGTGGGGATACCCACGTTCTCGTATGGATGTCTCGATGCGAAAAATATGTGGAGCTTACTGTGATGCCTCTGTTAGTAGAAAAGTCTATCAGCCGTTGCCCGTTGTTGCCGGTCTCTACATGGAGGCTGTGCTCTCCGATTGTCCCTCTATGTGCCATTCCTCAGTGGGTTTTTGCGCTGAAGTCACCCAAAACTATTTGAATGTCGTTTGAAAGCAATGCATTGACAGAGCATTCCAGGGTGCCGCAAAAGTTTTCGGTGATAATTTGTTTAAATATGCTGTCGATAATGAAAGCCACTCAGAACTCATGGCTTTCTTGCAGTTTTCCGCTTTTGAACACAGTGTGCGTTCGCATATCAAATATGTCTTCACTATGTCATCTGGTTGCTAGCACTGCAAGGATGTTGATTTTATGTTTCTTTATTTCATCAAGAAGTTGTCGCAGTGCAGCTGGTTCATTCAATGATCTAATATTCCAATCTCTGAGAGTATAGTCCTTTATACGTTGTGATAGAGGTTGCCATTTATCAAATCCAATCGAATACTAAGTGGGGCATTCTCAGTGCTTCAACTTAGTCAGTTTTCGTCCACGCGTAATATTTTAATTCCCACATACCCGCCGGCTAGTCGGTTAGGGCACCCTCTATCCGACACCTGAGGACGCGTCCAATTGGGGGCCGGAAGCCCCACATTTGAAGAGTACCTCAGTTGAAGATTACTCTATACATAATGTAAAGTTGACTCATTTCTACACAATAATGCCAATATACGAATAACACCCAATAATGTAAACATACGTATCATGTCAAAATTTTACACGAAGGTTTCCTTTTTCTGTAGATGGCTTAATTTAATTAAATATATGCTATTAATTTTTAAGCAGCCTTGCAGCATACAAAAATTCTTAGATCTTAACCCTTAACTTCCTAGTTTTTTTTTTTTTTTGATTTTTTCTCCACCCTATCGTTTAAATAATATTTTCAGATGTAAATTCTATTTTGACATAATGAAACGGAAGGGTCAACTCTCAATGTCATTCATCATTCTGGTAAAAAAAACTCGTTGCTGTTGTACCACAATAGCCTACTTTGAACTTTGGCTTCCCATATGCAATGCCCTCAGCTTTCTCGGTTCATCAACCACATTCTCAAACTCCAAAATCCGAGTACTGGTTCTGCTGCCTTCAACAAAAGAGTCTGGCCTTGATTTTCCAACTGGTCTGCTTCCTGAAGTTTTCTCAGGGAATACGTTTCTAGATAGCTGCTCTTCATGCACTTGATGGACATGGCCTGATTGTAACTTTTGTAGCTTGATCATTGTGGAGACATCTGGCTCATCAAACAAATCGACAACATTCTTCTTCTTCTTCATCGTAGCACTTCAGATCCTCTCGGGCATTCGCTTCCTGCAAATAGTGCCTCAAACTGTCTCTATCACTTACCTAACTGCATCCTGCAATTTCGAAATCCGAGCTGCGATGAACTGTCTTCGTCGACTGAGTCCGACCAGTGTTTTCTCGGTTTCTCCACTGGTCTGTGCCCTTCGGTTTTCCCAACGAATACCTTTCAGGGTATTCGTTGTACCAGAAAAAAAAGGACTGTCGCCTATAATATAGCTTATCTTATATTACTACTAGAAAAAAGTTGTGCGTGAATGGGGTAAAATATTGCCATTTTTATTGTTAATTGCTTAACCTTGTCCCACAACTGGGATGACTAACCATGGCTTTGACATAGGGGCTAAGATCTTCCGAAAACTCCTAAAATGAATCGTGCGGAAACATACCATCAAATTAGATGTCTTGCAAACTTTAACTACAAAACTGCTAAATCATTATGCATTTCTTTTCTAAAACTGAACGTGTAGAAGACAAAAGTGCCTGGAATAAATAAAATTTCTAAATTGCCACTAAAGTGTCCAATAATGAACTCGTCGAATATACTCACATCTGTCTTCCTATGAACTTAAGGGTGGGCGGAAAAAGAAAAATTATTTTTTAATCCTAAGCTGAAGAAACCTCTAAATAAGCTGTAGTCACTCTGAGCAACGAGTAATTAGGGGAACAAAGAACCTGAAAGCTTGATGGTCGGACTTGACGAATGGAACCGGAAGACCAATGTAAACTTTATACGAGGAAGAAGGGATGACCCTGAACGGGTTGGTATTTTGGTGGTGCTTGGTAGCCGAAGGGTGAAGTTGAACTGAATGAACGGTGGAAGTTTACTAGGAAGAGGAGACGATTGACGTCGGAAAGGAGAAGTAGAATTGGACGCATAGTGTAAGGTTAGTTTGAAGGGGAAACATGGTGGTCGAAGAGTGAAGTTGCATGTTAACCAAGGGATGAAGTTGAATTGAACGAACGGCAGAAGTCTAGTAGGAAGAGGAGACGGAAAGGAGAAGCGGAATTTGACGCATTGCGTAGGCTTAGTTGGAAGGGTAAACGGTCAATCTGGATGTGTAGGAGAAAATTAGGTGAGCTTTGGTAGTCTTTGACTCGTGTGGTATAAAAAATATAATATCTAGATGATGCATGCAAGAGGGTTCGAGAATTGTAGTCTGTGCCTACTTTTCTTGGCTCATTACAAATATGAGTTGAAACACAGCACAGGGAATTTGCTGAAAGCTAGCAAAAATACTCAACAACCGGTAGTCTATGAGAGAAGACTGTCCCTATGAACCCAATGTGTGGCTACTAACTGCGGAACAAAAGCCATATATGAAGGTATACTCAGGCAGTATGTCACGAAAGCTGAGCAGAGAGTAAGTGAAATCCATGACAGGATGGCACAGGCGTGATAACTGGAGTTTTGAAAAGGACTAGAAAGTAGTAGTTGTGTTGCGGGTTTCCTGATGCCCTCGTTCTGTTTTGTATGGAGCGATGATTGATACAAACTAACAATCTCTGTCTACTGGTGACCGCGAGTGCAGACTTAATATTAGCATGAACTCATGTAAACTACGTTCTTTCTTCGAACCCCGCCAATCACATGTGCCTCAATACTTCCATGGTGACTATCCCAAGCCATTGTCAACAGGGAGGAGAGGGCTGTGAATTCAGCGGAACCATAAACAAGTTGGGTAGACAGACCTTTGCTCATGTCAGAAGGGTTTTGTACTCAATTTACAAAATGCAGTAACCAGCAACGAATAAAATCAAGAAACATGTCAAAGACGATTTTATTGGAGAAAATGTGAAATTCGAGGATCATACTATTATTAACAAAGTTGAAAGGATTGTGACTTCTGAGGTATTTGTTAAAGTTATACCCATAGATATCTCCCTTGATAATTTTTCCAGATTTTTTAGAAACACATTTTTCATGTATTTCCCCCATGTGCCCCCACTGAAGCAAAAACTGTCAGTTTAAGAACTGTTTTGAAAAGCTCTCATAGAGAACTTTCAGTTGATATTCATATCGGCTACCTTGAATGAAATTTTTTTCAGGGCCCACTCCTCTGTACTGTAATCATCGATTCATGGCCTATTTTTTCGAATCCTAGAATGGTTACAAAGCCCTTTTGCTAGGAGCTCTCTCCTGCCTCTTCGTCTTGTTTCAATTGTATGTACTCATCCACATGATACCTATCCTTCCTGAAATTTTCATGCAAATCCTAGCAAAGCTGTAGTGTCTAAATCGTTAAAAAGCGCAGATGGCTCCATAGCCATATGTTTCCATAGTAATACAGGGCATTTTGTTCCATAGTAATACGGGAAAATTCAAACCGCTATAACTTCGCTAAATACCATTCGATCTTTATGAAACTTTCAGAAAAGATCAATCTTATAGAAAGTCATCGGTTAGCTAAATTTTATTGAATTTAAGGGTACCGTTTAGATTTTATTCAAGAAAACATAAAATCGATAAATCATACTATTACTAACAAAGTTGAGTGAATTTCGACTTCTCATGTATTTGTTGCTGTTGTACTCATTAAGGCCTACATTCATGATTTTTTCAGATTTTTCGGATGGAAGGTGTCCAATCGCGAGGGGGGGGTACGTGAAAAGTTCGTACATTTCCCCTTCCCCTGCCCCCTTCGGTACCGATAAGGCAATTTTAAGACTTATTTTGAAAAGATCTCATTGAGACCTTTCTAATGACACCCTACTCGACTACCAATGGTGAAATTTTTTTTTTGAGGGGTCACCTCCCTATACGGGGAGACCCCCCTTAAACCCCTTTGAAAAATTTTTCCACCCTTGAACTTTCAAGAGGTCACCACTTCTGACCTTCCCACAAAGTTTCATTTCTGTAGCCTCTATAGTTTCGGAGAAAAAATGCTGTGACATACAGACGGACGGACGGACGGACGGACGGACGGACAGACGGACACAGGTCGTGATTGCAATAGGGTTTTGTATTTTAGTACAAAACCCTAAAAATGATAGGCTTAAAGCATTAGCCAGATATGTGGTGAAGCTTGAAGCCTTGGATGCTAGATGGGATGCTCACCTGTTGATTTTGATGGGAGAAATATTGGTATTTTGGAGAGATCTGTGAACTTAGATGAATTGTTAGACAAAGCTGTGTGGTCTTTGGACTCGACGATAAATACTTAATGCTAAGATGAGAGTTGATATGATGTAACTATGAAAATCATTTTAATTATTTGACATCATGAGCTCCACAGGGATCAACTTAATGTCCTTTGTCCTAAAACGATGTATTTCCATTGAGCGCATCCAAGCTAGCGACTGTTAAGATTTCACAAAAGATATTGGAATAGTCATAAATATGAACTATCTGGGAGGAATAGCAATGAATACCAGTGGAAGATAGTTACAACCTTGAGACATTTATCTATTTATTTACTAACAACGTAGAAAACACCAAAGGTGATTCAAAGGAGTCGAAATGCATCTGCTCACACAACAAAGCAAGGCCCGACGGCTTTTCAAAGAAAAAAATGCTTTTAAATTTCTTGAGTGTATCACGAGCAATTAACTGGGGCATAGGGGTCATACCATCTGGAATGTCCCTAAGAAATATTTTTTCACTTGAGAAGCAAGATTAAGATAGCAGGATTAGTACCAGAAGTATACAATTTCAAATCCCCAAGGCCCTTATGGTTTGTACAAACTAAACATTTAAGCTTGATTTTCGCAGGCAAAGTGCATGTTTGAACAAAGCTAAACAGACTACTAGTATCCAAATGTGACAATCATTTTATTAAATCTGAGCACTTATTTTTTTCTAACACAAAAGCAACACTTATCATTTGCACAGCACTCAAGTCCTTTAAAACATCGTCTGAATAACAGACAATTCCCATTGGTCTGGGCTTCTGCGACTTCGGGTAATTTTGTAAATGTGTCCAAAACCTGCGCAATGGAAACAGAAAGCGACAGGCTGCTCTCCTTTTGGGCAATTAGAAGCAATGTGGTCGAAAGGAGAGCAGCTAAAACACCTGATTGCTCCAGTTATCATTTAAAGTTGTTGGAGTACTTTTGATTGTTGGTGTCTTATTCACTCTCTTTTTCTCGTATTGCGGTAAAAGATTCTTTTGCTCATTTATTGGTCCGATTGAGTATAGAATTGAAATATTTTATGGCATACAGTCCGTCAATCACAAACTCGATGAGCTCCATATCATCAACATCAGTGTTTGAAGCTCTTGCACTGAAAGTACATAGTGCAATAATGCTTCATTACGGCGGTGAGCTCGTCGACAAAGCTGACGACATATCTCATGATTGCTGACTTCTAAATTAAATTCTTTTAAAGTATTTCCTTAAAGATTTGCAGCAATTGGCACGAACGGTTCAAAGCAAACGTTTAGTGGTACTCTCAATAAGACGCCACGCAGAAAGTCGTTTGCTGCATTTACCACATCCTAAGGATATGACGACATCCTCGAAATCATTGATCCGCCTTTGGGTACCATAGGAATTATCTCCGGAAAAGGGAGGGATAGCATTTTTTATGTCAGAGAAGTCTACTTTGATTAAACTATTCATTTTCGTTAAGTCTACTTTTCTTCCTGGATGGCTAACTAATTCTATATCCACCAACTCTCTTTCCAACTTTGCAATTTTCTTGCGCCTTTCAAGCCGCTTGAGCTCTTGTTCCTCTTCAGCATCAAATTTGGAAGCTATATCTTCAGCAGGGCCATACATGTTTTGTAAAATAGCACTTATTAAAGTAACAATATGGCAAAGAGAGGAAATACTCTCTACAGATTAAAGTTGATTCTCAGAACTCACCTCACAAAGCAAAGGGCAGAAGGTCTAGCCAAAACAATAGAAGATATTTTAGCGGGGGCTTTTGCAGGAATTTTGACGCCAGTTTCAACAGAAGTTTCCTCAAGAGCATGATTTTGATAGGCAACAGAATTTTCATGGGCAGTAGGAACTGAAGTTCCTTCAATATTTTGAAGAACAGAAGATGGAAGCGCCAAATTGCAGTCATAGCTGTAGTAATTTTTGGAATGTTTAAATCCACGTAGGACACGAGTGCCGCAATTGTTAGCGAGCTATAAAGAAGACCGAGCTCAGCTGACTAGCTTTGCTTGAAGACCGCGTACGCATGCTTGTCAACTAGCTATTTGTGGGATCATATGAGGGGGGTTCTTGTCGTGCCATGAAGTTACACTACAATATATTTATCACGCGCGCTCTACTCTACAACACATTCCAATCAATTGCTATTATCTTTAGGAATGTTCTATTAGCATATGCGCCAATTAAGCTGCTCTATAGTAATTGAAAAAGGAGGCTTAAGACGAACGCAAACATTGGACTAAAAGCACCCGTTACTTTTCTTGAAGAAAATCACTGCATTAGAAAGGTATTTTCAAACCTAAAGATGGTATAGTGGCTGAAGTAAACTACTCATCTCTACCTGAAGGATGCAAACTTGACGGGTATAGTTAGCTTTGACCTAGTAAAACAACAAGCAGTTTCAACGGGTATCTTCCTCGTCGTAGCACCACAGCCCCTCTCGAGATATCGTTTCCTGCAAATAGCGCCTCCGACTGTCTCGGTCCATTGACTGTCTTCGTCAAACGAGTCAGACAAGCGTTTCCTGGGTTTCCTCATTGGTCTCCGGCCTTCGGCTCTCCTGAAGGCCGGAGACCAATACCTTCTTAGGTATCCATTGTTCGTCCATACGATTCATGTGTCCAGCCCATTGCAGCTTCTTCAGTCTTACAATCGTTGAGACCTCCAACTCGTCAAAAATTTCATACAGCTCATTATTGTATCGAACTCACCATTGGTCCCCAGCTAGCTTTGTTCCGATTATTCGCCTCAGGCGTTCAATATATTTGCGGATGCCTGAGTTAGGGTTCATGTTTTACACCCATAGCATAACACAAGTCTTATCACCGATTTGTATACTTGGAGCTTTTTGTCTTACGTATGCAGCTATTCTTCAACATTATCAAAACTGAAAAAAATATATTATTTGCGAGCTGCATTCTTCGGCGTATTTCAACAAACTAAACAGTTTTGACTGGGAAAAGAGCTTCTCACCACAGGATCAGCTCCATGGTAATCAGGAGTTTCCATCCCTTAGGCAGGCATGAGTGGTTTATTTCAGACACTTTAACATCTTTAAGTTTGACGTTCTCCTTGTAATGCGACTACCTTCTTCGGGGAAAGTAACGGTTGCTTTTTGTACAATATTTGCGTTTGTTTCAAGCCTCCGTGTCTGCTTACTTTAAAGAGACCAAATGTTTTGAATTACTATCGAGTAGCTTAATTGACACATAATAGAACATTTCTAAAGATAACAATTGGTCATAATGTCTTGTAGGGTACACGTGACAAATACTTAGTCGAAAAGTACGCGTGCGCGGTCGTAAAGTATAGCTAGTCAGCTGAGCTCGGTCTTCTTTATAGCTCACTGACACTTGTACCAGACAATCGCCACCCGTGTCCTACACGGGTTTGGATGAAAAAAAAATAATTACATAGCTTTTGCAGTTCACCTTTAATCCGAAAAATCTGAAAAACAATTATAGAAGTAGGCATTTATGGGTACAAGGCCCACAAATACCTCAGAAGTCAGAATCGTCAACTTTGTTAATAATAGTACATTTAATGGATTGTACTTTTTTGCCCATAAATTAAGCAAACAATTGTACGTAAACTTTTTAGTTACATATGCATGTGCTTTGAAAATTTCACCACAATCAAGTCAGAAACAACAAAGCTACAGCCGATTGAAATATTCACAATTACAACAACAATACGGCGTGATACCGTGGAGATAAATGTTGGCAAGGGATCTTGACACTACAAATGTGTCTGTTTTTTAATGGAAATTTTAGAAATGGTTTACGGATATATTATGATGACTACTAAAACAGTGGAGTGTCTGTGAATTGAACTACAAAATAATCAAATTTTAATTTTCCAAGCTCAGTTATTAGAATCTATCTTTATTGGTGCAAGTTTCAACGTTCACGAGACATTTAATTTACGAATTTGGTTACAAAACGTTTCTGGCAGGAGTACTTTCCCGCTACTTTGACTTGCTACGCACTATATTATGTTTAAATTTAGAGTATCCCCGAAGCCATTCAGTTTTGTTTTTTGTTTATATTTTAAATTTATTTTATGATTTACATGCATGATATCTTGTGATGTTAATAATATGAATGGATCAATCATCCAATCAATGAATTTAATAACATACTCTCGAATCAAATACAATTTCATTGTCATAATCATCAATCATTGCAAGTTAAAAAAATAAAAGAAATTTGCAAGGAACAAATATATGATACATTTATGTCGTTCGATAAATATGTTCATTTAAAATCTTAACGAAAAATCGGAAAGCCCTTTATGTTACATAAAATTACTCTTGATAATTTGAAATAAAATTAACTTTTCGTATATCTACACTGAAATCCAGTTAAAATCATGTTAAGAATAACTAAAATCCACTTTCACAATGAAACCATTATAGAATGTGACCAAAAATTTTCGACGAATGAAATTAGTTGCCTCAAAATTGAAATCGATACAAATTATTCAGCCTAACCAAAATTAATTAGTGGATGCATAAAATATTTAAAATAATGTTCAAAACGAAACGAAAGCGAAAGATCAAAATTATCTGAATTCGATAATCTGTTTAAATTAATTTCAACAATCTTCCAACTTTAACTTCAAATCCTTAATTGTATGTTCATATCGATTTGAAATCTCGATCAACTTCTGAGAATTTTAATCTGTAATGTTGATCATTAATTTTCATAAGTCGATAACAATTTATCTTTTTAATCACTTCTATAGAAACGTCATTTCTGTTCAGCTTCCAAATTTATAATCATATGATACCTTAAATCTGATAAAATTCAAAACCAATAATAGACATCAAATCGTGTTTTCAGTGGAATGTCAGAAATATTTAAATTGATCACGGGCTAATTCACAATTTCGCAAAAAGTTAACAAGCAACTTATCACCGCTTCAGATAAAAATTTTTCTTGTGAACAGAATTATCTATGTGGCAATCTTTAACGTAATTAATTCATATGCCGAAACAGGTGACTAATAAAAAGCAAACCAATATACAATATTTTGTGTTCCCATATACAAATTGATAGAGGTACATATCCCATTACTTAATAGTCAAATTCAAATTCGGCTAGAATAAGAGATAAATCTTATATATGCCAACAAACCATTTATCAACTAATTCTTTTAGCTACCACTGAAATTTTTATCCTTCCTAATCACAATTTAGTTAAATCTAACAAAAAAGCTTAAAAACAAGTAGCCAATTAAATTCCCATATGTGCCTTCTCAATAGGCAGATGCTGTCTTGAAAATACAATAAATTTATTATGTTTCATAATGTCCAAACACTTTGTTCGTGGAGAGACCTAAAGACAACCAAAACAAAAACTAAAGTAATCTACGATGCAACAGATAAAGCACTCCCAACAGAGAATAAATTTAAGGTGACAAAATCACTTAAATGTCCAGATTAGTGATTTGGTGAAGATTTTTCGTTGTGCTAGATGGTGTGATATTTTTGACCATTTGAAATTTGTATGAATATTTCTTGGAAGATATTCTTTTCATGATAGCCGCGATCAATGTCAAGAAGGCATGGAACAAGGTATTAATTAAGCGTTTTAAAAAGTGTTAAAATTGTTGCGTTTGCAGGCAGTTAGTGGTTGATCTAAGGTGATGATGTTTGGCAAAATCACTTGTATGAATGTTTCAGTTTTTAAAGGAGACAGCAGTGAAATCGCAGACTGGAATTGATTTATTACTTATTGTTGTGACTCCACTAAAAATTGCAATTGACGTAGTATAAATCCATTTGCAAGTGGTTATGAAAGGAGTTAGGAATATGGCGTTTTTACGATTCAATTAAGTTCTACTAATTTCGCAGCTTTTTCGCTCATGGAATCGTAAAATTATTGAAGTCCAAGTTTCAGCTGGATCAAAAATGTAATACGTATTTTTATTTCTATCGAACGGAAGATAAAGGCCATTTTCAAAATTGATTATATTTTAATGACTTTTTCTACTTACGGCACACAGCAACTTTTTTTTAGATTTATGTCAACAAACGGCTGACAACGGCGTTATTTTAAGACTTTATTCTGAAGTAAAATCGGGTAGGAGAAGCAAGCTTTATTTTTGGCTCACACGAAGCTTAAAAAAATTGAAGTATTGGACCATCCACGATCACTTCAATTATAACAAGTAAAATTTCTAGGTTAAAGATTGTGCACTTTATTATAATCCACACACGAAATATATACTACATTCTTTTGTTAACCAGGCTTACTAACTTTAGCCAAGCTTTAGCTTGGTTTATGAACCAATTTTTCATAATCTCAGGTCTTTTAAAAAATTGTTTGTTTTAGAAAATATGACTTTTCCGCGCCCTATGATTGAATTTGGCCTCGAATTTACTTCTAATATTATTAATTTTAATTTCTAATGTTTTTTGTTCTAAATAAAAGTATACAAAAATAACAATGAGCACAGTTACAATGATAATTTTAATTATTATTTTTACAGCCAAATGGGTTTCTTTATATTTCATTAATTGCATTCAATTTTTCTAGATGAAAGTCCTTTAAATCATTCCATGTAAGTTGTAATCCAAAATTTGAAAAATTTAAATTTAATTTTGGGACTATGACTCGAGCTCTATATTCAGGTAATCTATTGCAAAATATGTTGTTGCTGAATAAAATAGAATAATTGTTAAAAATAATTAGATAGCTTCTATTTATTGTAATTCGCATTTCATCAGATTGCTGATGTGCGAAAAAATGTTTTTAATTTATGGTCAAAGTCCCATTCTATAGAGTTCATAATTTGATATCTTATATTAAATAAGTATTTTTTCTTTATATTTTTTTCAAAAATTTTCAAGGTAGTTTTAGCTGTATGATATTTCAGAAATATTCTTCAAACTCTTTTGTTTTTGTTGAAACTTCATTCATGGAGTTTAATCGTGCTACTGAGTGGACCAGAAATTAAAACTATTTAAAACCTACTGAAAAAAGAAATATTTAAATCTATTTTAAGTGCTTTCATGTCATTTTATTTAAACGTTTTAGTTAACAGTTTGCAATTCCATGATCAAACAAAGTGAAAACATGAAAAGCTCAGCAGGTGCACTGGGCAAGTGATTTTTCAAGCCAAGTTACAAAAACAAATCTCCATTTTCCTGTTTGACTTTCGATTGATAAATTCATTGATCGGTATTTTCCCCATAAGTGTTCAAATTTTGACATAATTTTGATTTTAGTGAAATTTGATTTCCATCTTGTCATATATTTGCGAATATCTGAACTAACAAAGATATCTAGTGGGCGCTCGGACTTTTCATTTTTCGATATGGTACTTATATCAATAGGTTAGGTAGTATTTTTTATAATTTTTTGTTTTACTGCATGCGCTCCAAATGATTCCGAATGTAATTATTTATTTGAACGATTTGAGATGTCTATATATGGTCGTGAATGTGTAATGATTTTTAAGTCGAAAGTCCAAACGAGGAACCGACCTCTCATCGGTTCTAGACGTTAAGTCTGAGTCGTGCCAACGAATGGTACCAACCGGTCAACCAATCCGTGCACCGTAATCTATTTCCGCGGTGGCTGCTTGTCGGCCAGCTAGATCGGAGAGGATTTCGGTCGCGGGTCTCAAAATAGATTACGCTCATTTACAATTTTTCAGCCACCAATAAACGCCCGTTTCAAACGCGTCGAAAACACAATCATACGGAGAGGAAACCTATTTTACGTTACTCCGTATTTCTTCGTTCATCCAGTCAAAGTACCAAACAAATCTAATTTCTATTTTGCGTTCCCGAATTTTACCGACGCGGTACCGAAAAATATACTACGTTAACGTGAATCCGAAAAAAACTACGCTAAAGAAAAAAACAAACCAACAAAGGTACCGCGTACCGCGCGCGACGCGAAACCGACCTCAGCGGATTTTTTCAAACCCCACCCTCGCGACGGCATACTTACCATGCACTCTACCTCCCACTGGAAAGAAACGAAGGACCACTGGAAAGGAAAGTCGTTGTTAAGCTTAGCAATACATAGTTTTATTCATTTCTTTGCTTGCCTACTCATTGCGATTCGAAATCAGGTTATCTTCTACAATTTCTTCTATATGTCTTTATATTAAACTTCTTCGATCAATATACATAATTAGCTAAAAATATAATCATTCAGCATATCGCGTTGTTTTTTTGTTCATGGTTCGTTTATAGTTAAATTTAAAACAGTTAGTGACTTATTCCAATTTGATCTATGTTAGATTAAAAATACCATCAATAATAATACACAACAATCAAAAAATTAAAGATAAAAAGAATAATGACGTTTAAGATACCAATGAATTGATGCTAATAGCCCAGTCATATTAGGTAAAACAAAGGGGTCAACCTCGGAATGAAAGATAATAAGCTGCAAATTGGTATGAACCTTTGTTTTGTCATTCTAAATGTTGTCTCAAAAGTCACAATCGTTATCGTGTTCGCGTCTCAAGATATTCAAGGTCAAAGGTCACAAAAATCGGTTTTTCGCGAATATCTGGCTTCCTATCGGTTAAATGAGATTTGCATTTATTATAAAAGTTGTAGGCTATAAAATTCCCTACAACTTTTGTTTAAACTTTTTTTTCATACGACCAACCGTTTTGAAGGTAGAGCGCGAAGAGTGCACATCGTACAGTCATATACGGCCTAATGCAAGGTCAAGCGTGAGTTATGGTTATCAGTACGTTATAAAGTCAATTATTTACTTGGAAATTATAATTATTAAACAATGCCTATTATTTATGTACTAACTATTAATTATTTATATTTAATTAAAGTAAGTAACTTGATTTGCAACGGTACAATTTCAAACTAACGAATAATCTTGACTCATACAAAGTGGAGAGAGTGGCCTTGAATACTATAGAACATCTGTCCCGGCAATGAATAGAAAAGGGCATAGGGTAGGGACAAGTATTTCCAGGTATATAAGTATTGAGAAATTTACGCGTTTTAAAGAAAAGATATATAATGTCGTGTTAACTTAAAATAAAACTAAAATATATAATCCAGAATTAATAATATTTTATACTTAAATAGTTAAATATGAATAATTATATATAAATAATCAAGTTACTTACTTTAATTAAATATAAATAATTAATAGTTAGTACATAAATAATATATATAATTATTCATATTTAACTATTTAAGTATAAAATATTATTAATTCTGGATTATATATTTTAGTTTTATTTTAAGTTAACACGACATTATATATCTTTTCTTTAAAACGCGTAAATTTCTCAATACTTATATACCTGGAAATACTTGTCCCTACCCTATGCCCTTTTCTATTCATTGCCGGGACAGATGTTCTATAGTATTCAAGGCCACTCTCTCCACTTTGTATGAGTCAAGATTATTCGTTAGTTTGAAATTGTACCGTTGCAAATCAAGTTACTTACTTTAATTAAATATAAATAATTAATAGTTAGTACATAAATAATAGGCATTGTTTAATAATTATAATTTCCAAGTAAATAATTGACTTTATAACGTACTGATAACCATAACTCACGCTTGACCTTGCATTAGGCCGTATATGACTGTACGATGTGCACTCTTCGCGCTCTACCTTCAAAACGGTTGGTCGTATGAAAAAAAAGTTTAAACAAAAGTTGTAGGGAATTTTATAGCCTACAACTTTTATAATAAATGCAAATCTCATTTAACCGATAGGAAGCCAGATATTCGCGAAAAACCGATTTTTGTGACCTTTGACCTTGAATATCTTGAGACGCGAACACGATAACGATTGTGACTTTTGAGACAACATTTAGAATGACAAAACAAAGGTTCATACCAATTTGCAGCTTATTATCTTTCATTCCGAGGTGAAAGCCCTAATATGACTGGGCTATAAGGAGTATGTTGCGTTAAATCTTACTACTTGCCACACCATCACATTTTGTTATGACCCATTAATGTCTTTTCTTTTCTTATTATTAGTTACCATTGTTAATAGCGAGTAATAGTTAATGGATATATTATCATGCTACCCATAGTTAAATTTATTTACTTTAATATATTAACATTAAAAATTTAGAATCCATTGCAGCAATAATAACGGCACCTTAACGCATATGAAAACTAAATATACACAAAAAACTGTCTTTAAATTATAAGACGAATTCTGTATTAAATTAAATTAATGAAAAATAAGCAACATTGCATTATATGCACTCCAGCCTTTGTTTATAATTAAGAATGAATGGATGTATTCTAAAATCAAAAACTGCAACACCGTATGTTATTAGGTATTTTATATGCAATGGTTTCTTACTTAGGGAGATTTTCGTCGGGTCGTTTAATATAATCACTATATGTGAAGCATGGAATATTAACGGATCACCAGGATAAGCTATGAAATCTGCGCCAAATGCTTCACCTGATGTAACGTACATTCCTTTCTCCCATAAATCGAGAACAAGCTATATTTCAATGAATTTTTATTGTTGTTTGGAAGCTTTACAACGTAACCTTCATGTGGAAAAGGATGTTGGTAAGGAATATCGATCAACGCATTTTGTTTATCGAATTTGAAATTTTCAGATACTTCAGCTAGGACCTCATCGGCACCTATATTTATGTCTTTTGCGGTTTTTCTCGCTTGCCAGTAATTATTTTATCAATATTTTTCAAAGTATCAGCGAGTTTTCCATCTTTAAGACAAGTTATTTGCTCTTCTATTCGTTTGCTAGCTAGATTTTTGTAAGATTCTTTTTCTTTTTTAGTTGGTGCCTGATAAGTGGATCTTTAGACAAAAAGATAGAAAAGCCTTTTTCGATAAGTAATCTTGTTTCATACCAATTGAACTCGGCAGGAAGTCCAAAACTACCAGGTGTCCGGCCACGGGAATTGCATGTGCTGATCAAGCTACCAACAATCCGATGTTCCGAACGAATTTTCATATAGACATCAGCGTTAAAACAATATGCTGTCCCATTCAAATAAGTTAAATAAATCGGATTAATTGAACTAACTGATGCATTCATTTCGCGCTTGAAATCCTCGAAATCTCCGGTACAGATGGGGCGACATTTGTGTTAAGAAAGCTCACGATACGAAAACAGTGGGCAAAGCGCCACGTGATGAACGGCCTGATGCGCGACCCCCAATCGCGAAGCACTATCGGCTCCCTATTGTAGCTCCGTTGACTGGTGCACTTGGACTACTCCCCAAATGAGCTCCACTATTGGCTAACGTTTTATAAAACCAGCTCCTAAACACGATAAACAGCTAATGACCGCAGTCTGATTCACTGGGGTGCTCCATTAAATACGCCACAATGCAAATAGGTACACACACGTTCCCGGTCCGTTACATGGAACCGGTTCAGGCTTAAGACGAAATATCTACGGAATGCAAGTTAAAAAGCGATAATCGTAGTAAACACTGAAGAAATGTACCTTTGCTGCACTTCCCGACTGCGAAACACTTCCAAAAAAACGAATAGGAATCAATTCCAGAAGATTCGCTTCGATTAACATGAGCGCGACTTGCAGTGTCAAAGCGGGCGGACTCCCACACTCTGCTACTATGTGGTTGTCAATTCACTTTGACATCCCACGACAAAATTAACGTGGGATGTGCAAACGTCACGACCAACATGAGTTGGCAAGCCACATGGTCGTCGCGTCGTCGAATGGTTCATTACAAATGGAGCAATATATTCAATGGTAGAATATTGAAAAATTAACAATGCTTTGTTGAGACTATAGACTTCTTAATAGTTTTCCAGCAATCTAAGGGTAAAGATATATTTTTCGTATTTTTGCCAAAATTTTAAGATTCACAGTTTTGAAGATCAGATGAGGGGGTCAATTTTCACTTTTTTTTTGATAACTCAAAAATTATTAACTTAAAAACTATATTTGAGATCACCAAAATAATACTTCTCATTTGATATGTAACACGGTACAATTAGGAAAATTTTTTTGATCCTCCCTCCTCCTCCCCAAAAAGCTACCTCTATCTCAAAGTAAATATCTCTAATTTGCATCAATATCTTTGGGCCACAAGAATTCATATACTCGTATGTACCAAATTTTAGGTTAATTTGTGCAGTACGTCCGGAGTAAGTTCGCTATGACAAACGGATGGACAGACACCCGAGTGATCCTATCAGAGTTTTATTTTTCCGTTTCAATCCACGCAACCCTAAAAAAGTAAAAAATGTACCTATGAAACTGATTAGCTCTTCTCCTTTTGGCAGTCGGCAAAATCCTTATTCGCGTTTGAAAAAATTAAATGGTCTTTTTAAAGAACTAAATTCATTGTGAAAAAGCCAGTGAAATTGAAATCAAGAATTATATTTTTAGTCCAGTCAGTGACCATTTTCATCATCATTCTGCTAAACAGCACCAAATCGCGGTCCGGGGGTTGCTTTTGCCCGGGGGTGGATAACACCCCTCCCTAAAGGTGAACAATTTTTCATTGAAAATAAGTCCGAGAATGAATAGACTGAGTAATTCTAAGTAAATTTTACCCCGTAAAGTTTTTTCTGAATTTCAATACTTTCCGACTTATTCGCGAGTGCAAGTAACAGTGTTTGATGTCAAAAACCTACGTTTCGCAAATAACTCAAAAAGTCATTGAATAAGATATGGTCGTTCTAAGTTTGCATATGTTCATTAATAGTAACTTGTTCATGCCCTTTCGACTGAAATTTTTTCAAAACCAAGCACTTTAAACCGCTCAAACTTCTAAAGCAAATTGAAAATATATAAATTAAGTAAATTGAAGAGCGCTGACAATTTTTTCAATTGGGGTGGTAATTAGGGGATGATTTTCATAGTTTTTTTTTTCACTTAAAAAAAGTAGCGCCAACTTTATTTTCACCATAACTAGCTCAGTTTTGATTCTAGGGACTTCTATAGACACCACAAATAAAGATCTGGAAATATGTTTGTGTGTAAGAATTTAGACATTGATTTGAATGATAGTTATAACTACAAGTATACTAACTAAACAAGTTACAAGTCTGGGTAGTATTTACTTGTTGCGAATAAACATACAGCGGCCTCATCGCATAATCGGACAAGCTCTTTTTGAATGTTTGAGTGAGTTTCAATTACGTAGAAATAGACTTTTTATGCTTTTTTCGCATTTATATATATTTTAGGTATTTACCTACCTTGGTATGGAAAAAAAACAAAACATTTATCTTCAAGTATTATAATACAAGAACAAAAACAAAAATAAGTCAATTTGTGGCGCGCAACGAATAATCGGACAAAGCAAAACACCGATGGAAAAGTTCCGTTGATTTGCAAGTTCCTTCCTGGAACCTGGATTTTGTCTGTCGTTATGAGTTGTGGTTAGTCTTTTCAGTACAACACATTAGAAAGTTCATTAAAAAGTCTCCAAACGGAAAGTGAACTACGGTGGAAATAAGACAACTGATAGTCAGGCTGAATTTTGAAGGAAAAACTGTCCGAGAAATTGCTGAGCTGGTCGGTAGAGGCAAATCAATTGTACAAGATATTATTAAGCTATTCCGTGATGAGTTCAGGATAGAAAATAAGTGTCGAGAAGGGCAAGGCACTATATTAAAAGAGCGACAAGAGCGAATGATAGTAAGAGAAGTTAAACAAAATCCTTTCGAAACGGCGAAAGAATTAAAAATAACTTTGAAGGACCACACTGGAAAGGATGTGTGCTTAAATACTGTGCAAAACACGTGGCACAAGTATGACTACCATGGAAGAGTTGCCAGAAAGAAACCATTTATAAGCCCTTAGAACAAAAACTTTAGAGTGCGATATGCGAGTGAGTACTTGTTAAAAGCAGCAGATTTTTAAAATCAAGTAATTTCCTGGAATACGTATAAAAAATCAACTTTATTTAATATTTTGCAATATTTTCAGTTTTGTTCACTGATGAAAGCAAATTTAATTTGCATGGGTCGGATGGTAAGATGAATGTGTGGCGTAGGCCAAACACAGAATTTGATCCAAAAAACACTAAGGCGACCGTAAAGCACGGGGGGGGGGGGCTCTGTCATGGTTTGGGGCTGTATACGTCTAGCGCTGGAGCAGATAATTTACATTTTATAGATGGGAAAATGGATCGATTTGTCCACATTGACATTAAAAAAATAACGTTAAGCAAAGTGCTGAGAAATTGGGTATCGCCAGCAACTTTGCTTTCTACCAATATAATGATCCTAAACATACTTCTAGCGTAGCGAAGCTTTGGTTGATCAATAACTGCCAACGCCTCATCCAACCGCCTGCCCAGAGCCCAGACCTCAATGTTATTGAACATCTCTGGAAAGAATTGGCCAGGAGAGTTTACAAAAATAAATATAATACAATAGACCAATTAAAAGTTGCATTAGTCGAAGCCTGGAACTCCATTGAGCCGGAAGGGGGCCAAAACTTGGTAAAATCAATGCCAAGGCGTTTGCAAGCTGTTTTAGCAAGCAAGGGGCTTGCAATCAAATTTTCATGGTTTTTTTTTTTTGTTTAATTTTTTGATTCATTAAGGCGCTGTCCGATTATTCGTTGCGCGCCAGAAATGGACTTATTTTTGTTTTTCTTCTTGTGTTATAATAATTGAAGATAAATGTTTTTTTTTGTTTTAAAACTAAGTTAGGTAAATACCAGAAAATATTTAAATGCGAAAAAAGTCTTAAAAGTCTATTCCTTCTTAATTTAAACTCACTCAAACATTCAAAAAGAGCTTGTCCGATTATGCGATGAGGCCACTGTATATGCCCTGAAACTTGATAGGGATTAATTCAGATGTAATGAGCTCTCGGCTATAGTAAACTTAATACGCAATCAACAGAATCCCACCATAAACGGGTTACACTTTATTATCCCTAACCTCCCACTAGCTACGGCCTTGGTAATTTCTGTGGATTTTTCAATTTGTTCTTTACTATTCTTCCAAAGATATTTTGTGTTATATGTATAAGTTTTGCTTTAGCTTTTGGTCTATGTTCTTTTGGTATCACTGTAAATAGCTGATATTCCATGTCATCTAGTTCTTGCTCTAATGTACAATAGTCATGTATTCCTAACATATTTGTGTGAGTTGATTCATTTATTGCTGCCAGTATATGCTCTAAATTTATTTTATGTAAAATAATATGTGTTTCCCTGGCAAATTGTATCTCATCAGCTTTGATTGCGATGTATCCTATTTTAGAGCTGGTCTTGACTATCACTAATGTCCCTGATATTAGATGTAATAGAATCATTAGATAATAGGTCTTCATGATTGTCTTCATTATTAGCATCCTAATTCTCCTCAAAAATATCCCGTTGATCTTGCAATAATGATATTCTTTTTGGGGTTTTTTATAAAGGGTTATTCATTATGAGGTTTGATTTTTAATAGGCTTTTTTTTGACGCATGGCTCCTGCCAAACTGTAAGGTCATTTTTATGCAGGATTCTTTTACAAATCATCATGGCAAGACTTACACCGCAACAACGCATCCAAATTGTTCAGCTGTGTTACAAAAATCAGCTTATCGTGAAATTTTGTTCAGTGATGAGGCGCATTTTTGGCTCAATGGATACGTCAATAAACAGAATTGCCATATGTAGGCTAATGAACGATGAAACATTTCAACAGCTACCACTACAGCCACAGAAATGCAAGGTTCAGTGTGGCTTCTGAGCCGGTGGAATTATTGGTCGCAGTGCTGGAACGCGTCGTCCAAAATTGGATCCTCAGGATGGGCCATTTATTTATGGCATAGTCCAGTCAACATTTAAACAAGATAATCTCAAGAAAATATTGTAAATGTCATAGATTGTTCTTTTGACTCACAATAAAATTTTTACCATAAAATTCAACGTTATGCCTTTTAGATACAGGTATTTGAGATTAAAAACCAAATCTCATAATAAAACATTATATACTTACTTTTGCGACTCTATTATCATGACTATTTTTAGACGTAGATTCAAATTTGAGTCTTATAGCTTTTTTACATAAATGTTTTCTCTCTCTTCATTGCATTCTTCTTTACTTTATTCTCTCTCACATGCGTAATATGTTGTTCTTTCACTATTCCATCATATATAATTTCTTTTAACTATAGTTGAATGTATTTGTCTGTTGTGAAATTCCAGAGATTTGAAGAATTTTTGTTGTTTGATTTGTTTAAATATGTTATTACATTCAGTTCTCATTTTCCCTATATGGTTTCATGAAATCTTTGAATGTCCACATTTCCTGTATGGGAATGTGGTTTTATGATATGCAATTCTACGTTCTTAATGTGATATACGAGTACTTCTTTGAGAAAAACTGGCTCAAAATCTCCGGTAGCTACTAAAATTGTCTTCCGAAAGCTACTGAAATTGTTAATAGGTCTTCTCTCATATCTGCTATATTGTAGATCTTTTTAAAACAAATTTTGCAAAGAACTGCAAGTTTCGCGTCCAGTTTATCGGTCTGTCCTTCCATCTGTCCATCTGTGCTTGCGATACAGCAAGTTTCCTCAGAAACTATAGAAAATGCATTAAAATTCCTCGACTTTTTTAGCAACAGTACGATTTGTAAACGCTACGTTTTGCTGCATCAAATTGGAATTGTACCATTAAACTTCTTAAAATTTCACAATTAAATGTATTGACATGAGAAACCACAAAATGTTATTTAAATCGAATCATAATCAAGTGAGATATAGCCATTTCAAATATTCAAATGACAAACAGCGTTGTGAATCGAACACATGTCAATCAAAATATTTCATCAACATGAGAACTACTATCACTAGCAAAGAATGAACATTGAAGACTGTAGATTTTTTTAGTAATTAAGTGAAATAGGTTTAAGGCGCAGCCCCCAGTAAAACTGCAAATTTGGATAAACTTTACAGCCGTTCACCTCAGAAACGTTACGAATATTTGCAAAACTTTTTTAAAATAGAAATTAGAATGAACTTTTGGCTATTGAATCAACTCATTACATTTTGCAAAAATTTTGTTGCAAAATTACTAAATTCAAACAAAATAGCATATTTTCGTCAAAAAATGTAGTAAATCCCTTAAACTACTTAACGTACCGAGATGATTTAAGCTACGTTTGTTAGATCTAAATTCTTAACATTGAATTAACTCATCGAAAATTTAAAGAAGGTTTTTTGCAATAAATTCCCTAGAACAAAATGTGGAAACATGATACAAATCAATGTGCATGCATGATATTTGTTCAGGAAGCTTTTTGCAAAAATCTTTTTTTAATTTTTGAGGAGTTAATTCAATGTAGATAATTTAGATCTTACAAATATAGCTTAAATCAACTCGGTACGTTAAGTAGTTTCCGAGATTAAATGCATTTTTTAACAAAAACATGCTATTTTGTTTAAATTTTGTAAATTTCGCAACAAACTTGTTGCAAAATGTAATGAACTGATTCAATCGCCAAAGGTTCATTCTAATTTCTACTTTAAAAATTTTTGCAAATATTCGTAAGGTTTCTGAGGTGAACGGCTGAAAAGTTTAATCAAATTGGCAGTTTTACTGGGGGCTGCACCTTAACATAATCAATTACGAATTAAATTAATTCTCCCTTCTAACTATTCTAAATTTGGTTGTACATAGTATTCAATTTCTAAACATAATGGCTTGACTAATTGTATAGACTATGTGTTAACTATGAATTTCCACTTAATTTTATTTCTATATGTATAAATAACATGATATAAGTTGCAGGCAAGAACAATTTTTAATTAAAAATAAAAACCAGAGACTTGAACTGACAATTATATTAAACATTAACTCGTTCCTTATGAACTAACATTGCAAATTATAAGGAAATCAAAACATGTAATAACAAGTTGGTTAGACAGACCTACGCTCGTGTCAGAAGGGTTTTGTATCCAACTTCTCCGAAATGCAGTCACCAGCAACGAATAAAGTCCAGGAGCATGTCAGAAAGATGTTCACGTTTAAAAGAAAATCCATTGTTTCTCTATTTTCAACGGTCGTCATTTTGTTGCAAAATTACAAAAATCACTCAAATAATGAATTCCCAAAAATATTTATGTTATTGACCTTATGTGAAAATTTCAAGAAGATCAAATCAAAACTGCAGTGTCTGATTCGATGGAAAGTCCATAAAATACCAATATCATGTGTTATTGGTGTTGTAATTGGAGAAATTTCAAGTGGCTGTAACTTCCGTGTATTTCATTCGATTTACATCGAACTTTCAAAATATTAGGACCTTTTGTAAGATTACTTAAATATCAAGTTTCATTGAGTTTAAAGGCACATACGTACATATATGATATTATTGGAGAAAATGTGAAATTCGAATATCATCCTATGGTTGTTTTGCTTATAAACACCTACCTGCATAATTTTTTTAAGATTTTCAGATCACAGGTGTTAAACCGCGAGGAGGGACACCAATTTTTCATGTATTTCCCTTCACTGTGCCCCCCTCGAAGCAAAAAAATGTCAGTTTAATACCTGTTTTGAAAAGCTCTCTTCAAGACCATTCATTTGATACCCATATCAAATACCTTAGATGAATTTTTTTTTTCGATGGCCATTCCTTTATATGGGGAGACCCCTCTTAAATACCTTGCTAAATTTCTTTGTAGTTGGATTTTGAAGAGGGCACCACTTTACATCTACATACAAAATTTGATGTTTCTAGCTTATATCGTTTGAGAAAAAAATTGCTGACACACGGGCGGACAGACGGGACGCGATTTTAGTAGGGTTTTGTAAAATTATCTTACAAAATCCTAAAAATAGGAAGAAACATGGAAAGCAGAAAGAAATTTGTCATGGTTTGCAAAATAAAATCATGAGTCGTTCTTTTTCAGAAAAAAAAAGAAGGCGACAGCTGAGTACGCCGCAGAGGGGGCAGGATTTTGATAATCCAAGACTGGTCGGTTCGGTCATCCGGTTTAGTACGCACGCTGTAGCTTGGCTTTGCGTTTTCAGTTAGAGTAGATTGATTCGGTTTTGGATTCGAGTAGTTTATTTCCGGCACCACGTCAGTGAATATTCGGGAACGCAGGATCTTTGATTGAGGATATTTCTTGTTATTCTTTTTTCTTTAGACTTGCCGCACGGTTCAAAGGGAATGAAAATAAATTCGTTGAAGTAGGGTAGAATCGTTTTGATGGCATTTGATTTTATGGCTGATAAACTTGTATTCGGACTTAGTTTGCTCACGGAAGACTTGCAACGGAAATTTTTCTCCAAACTAGCTAGCCTGCCAGTAGCCACCTTGGAGTAGACTAACGGAATCCGAACTTGTTAATATATTGGGTACAGCCCGTCGGCACATTCCAAGACTTCACGTCTGTCAACCGATGAGCGTTCAGTTTGGATTTCCTTCGGGAAATTTTGAACGAACGGGACGAACGAAATTAAAAATTATTACAAATTTAAGTCATGGATTCATGCCATCAGAAAACTTGTTTTGAATCCTAGAAGGGCCTCCTACTCGTTTGACTTATTTAAATTGCATAGTGGTGGCTCTTCCTGTAGATTTATAATGTTTGGTATATTTTTAACTAGCCTTGTCTGCAACGAGCTTATCAAGATGAAAAATTCTTTAAAAATTCCGCCTTGGGGAAACTGCAAATCCTTGTTTTACTAAAATTTAAACGGAGCTGTTAATCCTTGTTTTTGTTTATTAGTTACTCACTGTGCACTTGAATTAGGTAACTTACACATGCTTTGATCATTTTAATACAGTAATTTGCATCTGCTTTGAGGTTCGTTTCTTGGACCCCGGTAAACTTTATTAAGTTATTAATTCAAACGCTTGCTTCGGACTGTTACCACTTTCGCCATTCCCTTTCACAGTTCACAGTAAAACTTCCCGAAACTTATTTCGCGACGATCGCAATAGTATCCTACCGGGTACGCCAATTTTCTTTTTGGCTCATGTGAAGCTTAAAAAATTGAAGTATTTGATCTTGCGTGGTTAGGTTAAAGATTGTATACTTTATTATAATTCACACACGGAATATACGAGTATATTATAATCTTTTGTGAGCCGGGCTTAATAACTTCCGCTTCTCATTGCACGAACTAAATATTCTTTTATAATATTTAATTATTGTTCTTGCAAACTTTATATGAATCATTTAAATGATGCAGGTGTTCCAAAGATACCATTATCTTAGATTGATCATATTAAACATAAGCAAAGGTGAAAGTTTCAAATTGCATTTTTTTATAAATTTCTTTTGCGAATCATATATCCAATTTACCAAACAAATTTAGATTCACAGATATTTTTCTTCTTTATTTCAGATAATATCGCTAGTCATACTCACTAGCAGAGGTTACTATAGTTATGACGCGTATGTACCAAATCCACAAAGCTCACATACACTAACAACACCCGTAGGACAGTAAATTGACAAGAGGGTATTTGACGAATATGCATCAAAAAGGAAAAGGCAACAGCAATGCTGACTTTTGAAGGCCAAGCATCCATCTTCCTCCCTCCCCTCCCACTAGAGGAGGGATCCCCCAACTGGAAGGCGCCTCATGCCTTAGCCCGAAGTAATGTATCAAACGGCTAGTCTCTCAAGTTGACCGGGGAGGTATTTAGTGGGTAGTTCAGATGCCCCACCTGTCTGGGAGCCCCACATTCAGAGCGTGAATTGCTCTCGCCAAAAACAAGCCAGCAAGTGTGTGAGTGCGTTTGAGGTTTTTGGTCCGCGCACTGTGATCAAATTTTTTATTTGAATTTATTTGACTTGAATATTCTCATTGAATTGCATCTTGAACATTTTCTAGATTTCCAGTTCTGACTTATCAAACTTAAAATTATAATTATTATATGTAAAATAAACAAAAAATAAATAAATGCGAGCAAGGTAATTAATTTGAATAAAACGCGAATATATTGTTATTTATGCTCAATAACTAAGATAAACCCGTGTAGGCTTGATTGAAAATATACAATAATTTAAGACTTTTTATATTTGTCTTTCTATATTTTTGAATATACGAGTTAATTTGATTGTGCATTGGTTAAAAAATAAAGTGTTACCTGAAACAAAAATTTTGAAAGTTCATCATTTAGCACATTTTAACTAACCACCATTTTTCATGAAGATTTTTAAAATGAGTCAACCCAGGTCTCGCCTGTGGGACATTGATCTGAAATCAATTTTTGTTAGATTTAGGTCCTTTGGAGAAACTGACACGATTGAATAATATTGTAAAAATTAAACATACTTGCGTTGCAATGTATTGGAAATCCACTGACAATTGATTCAATCGAAATTATGGAATTTCATTCGGTATATTATGATGAAGTTTAGAGAAGTGTGCTGAAGATAGAAACGACTTTCCATCAATACCAAGATCCAACAGATAAACGAAAATATGACCCTATATGAACTCAGATCGGCGCATGCCTCTATTAAATAACTAAGAGAGGGCTTCAACTACTGGAGCTGTGATCATTCTAGAAGCGGAACAAGAGATGCCACTTTCGCCACCAACAGAACTGCATTACAGAACCTCAAAGAGTAAAGGGCTCCTGGAATATATGAAATATCGGCAGGACTACTCCAAAGGGGGGGATAACCATCTAATTAACCTTCTCCACCGACTAATATGTAGAAAAAGGTCAAAGGGGCAGTAACTAGAGGGCTGGTATAATGTTTGTATGTCCTGTACGCAAATAGGAAGGCAGATTTAGATGTGAAAATTATAGAGGCATCACTCTACGGTGTACATCATATAAAGTGCTCTCTAAAATTATAGATCGAAAATCGGAGCCGTACTATGAAAGTATTAGAGTAACATATTAGAGAGGCTTTCAAAGTGGAGGATCTGCAATATATCAAATATTCTCAGCCTAAGTAGGTGCTGGAAAAGTTCTGGGAATATAAAATTGACATAAACCAACTCTTTGCCGACTTCAAGCAAGCAAACGATGATATCAATAAAAATGCTCTGTATAAAATAATGCTTGACTTTGGCATCCCAGTAAAACTAGTCCGCATGGTCAAGGCCACGATGCTGAACATAAAGTCCCAGGTTAACGTAATCGGCAAGCTAATAGGCAGCTTCAAAACAGAATCGCTGAAATATGGCAACAGCTGGAACTCCTGAGAAATTAATGTTCTAGTCCACAAAATCGGGAGCTATTGCTGTTGACGTGAATATGATAGCATTGTAAATTTTGGTTGCCAAAAGAGCATTTCTAAGCCCAAAGTCTAAAGAAAATTGAATTGGGCTAAGAGTGAATGAAATGAAAACTAAATTCATGAATCAAATAAGGAAGAATATTTCAGTCCAACAAAATAAGCTTCATATTTACAAATCACTAGTCAAACCTGTGCTGTTATGCGGAAGTGAGTCCCTGATGAATGAACCCGAAAGGGTAGTGGGCATTTTTGAACGTAAAGTGCTCCGGGAAGTCCATGGCACTGTCAAACAAGGAACAGAGTGGAGACTACACTACAACAATGATTTGCGTGAATTATCTGATGAACCAGTTGTATCTATTTGGGGAAAGTTACGCAAATTGCAATGAGCGGGCCATATAGAAAGAATAGAAGTATGCCGGCTACCCAAAAGAAGATTCAAGGGTAGAGCACAAGGCAGATATCCATTGAAAAGACCAAGAACTCGATGGGAATATACAACAGAAGCTGACAGCAGATCCTTGCTGGGAGTGATCAATTGGTGAAAGAGGTCGCAGAACCGTGATAGTCGGTGGAGATCAATCTTCGAGGTGAAGTCCTGGCTTGGGCTGTCACACCATAGATGATGATTATGAAATAGATACCACCAGAACCACAGCAGGATATATGATGAGAACAATCATGAGTACGCAGAAACAACAAGTTTTCAATCAGCCACGATGATGATGAACTTGATTTAACATCGATTCGGGTTTGAGTGCCATAGTTGAGACAACAACATTATTCACTGGAGTAACTGAAATTATATTCCCATATACGTAGCCTAATGTCCATTGAATTAATTAAATGTGCCTGTTTTTAGTGATTTTTATTTTAAATACAAAACACAGTTCAAATTACGACATGTAACTTCTGTCCATCTGCCCATCTGTGTGTCACAGCAGTATTTCTCCGAAACCGAAAAAGCCAAAGCCATTAAATTTTGTGAAAAACTCGGAAGTGGTGGCCTTTTGAAAGTTTTGGAGTGAAAAATATAATGTTCAGAGAGTTTCAATGGGGATTTCCCATAAAGGGGTTTAACTCTTAAATTTGTTTTCATCATATATAGCGTATTGGGTTATCACATGAAATCCCCAAATGAGATCTTTTCAAAACAGGTATTGAAACTAATTAATCGGAATCGAGGGGGCAGTAGGGAAGAAAATCTACGGGATTCTTAAGTACCACTTCGCGACAGGATATCTTTAGTCCGAAACATCTATAAAAATGTTGGAGGTGGGTCTTTATATGTACAACAACAACAAAAAATGCCTCAGAAGCCTAAATTCACTAAACTTAGTTGGTAGGTGGGGAATACGAGGTGCGCCAATTAAGTAATGAGACTGATTTTTTTGCCGCGCTTGTGGTAAACCTGTGACCTTGAAATTCCTTCCCCTTCCCCGGCATCCTTTTCTTCTTCATTGATATGTTTACCATCGCTCTAGCTTCTTCAGTTCGTCTGCTGTGTTGTGTTGAGTAGACGTGTGTTGGTGCTGCTCGTCGTGAAAATGGAGAAACGAAATCAAGAGCAACACGTCGCGATAAAATTTTGCGCCAGATTCGGCGAAACAGCTTCGGAAACGTACGCTTGAATTGCATGGTGATAGTGCTCTTAGTCGTGCCCAGGCGTTTCGTGGAAGACGAGGCGCGTAGCGAGAGACCAGTGGAGGTGCGGACTAACACGAATGCGCAGCGGGTGCGCGCCATAATCCGTGAAGATCGGTGTTTAACAGTTCGAATGTTGGCCTGGGAAATTGGTATGATACGTGAAACAGTCAGATAAATTTTAACCGGCGATTTTGGGATGAAAAAGTTGTGCGTAAAGATGGTTCCAAAGAACCACGCTGCTCTCAGCGTGTCCCAGTATTTGGCCTCTAAAGAGATCGCCGTGTTGCAAAAGCCACGTTATCTGTCCGATATGTCACCCTGTGACTCTTTTTTGTTCCCTAGAACAAAATCGGTGGTCAAAGGAACCCATTTTGAGTCGATTACGGACATCCAGGCGGACGTGACGAGGGTACTCGCGGACATCCCAGTCGAAGCGTTCCAGAAATGTTATGAAGCATGGAAAACGCGCTGAAATCATTGTATAGCTCTCCAAGAGGACTACTTTGAAGGGGATAGCAAAATTGTATCTCGAAACTTCA
The DNA here is from genome assembly GCA_963969285.1 of Odontomyia ornata. NCBI lineage: Eukaryota > Metazoa > Arthropoda > Insecta > Diptera > Stratiomyidae > Odontomyia > Odontomyia ornata. The sequence goes on along the minus strand of OZ017742.1, from coordinate 230,330,847 downwards.
GAAGGATCGAAAAATGTTTGATGATATTATAGTTTTCCTGTATTACAACAACATCAATATGCACCTCCAACCGTCTCAGATGCAACAGGTTGGTTAGGATTTAAATGAAAGTTTCAGGAAGAATACGTATCATAAATATCTTTGAAAATTTGTTGTATGCATCATATCAATCGTAGATCAAAATAGCGACTTTTTCAAATGCGATTATTGACTGAATTTATGTTATTTTTCTCCAACTTCAATATTTATTTGTGTTATCTTTCTCTCTCAGTATTTAAGATAAAGGCTATTAACATTTGATTGAATATATTGATGAATAGCTTAAGATGAAAGACTACATTTTACAGGTGAAAAGAATCATGGTGGTAGGTTCTTGTGACCATAACAATAATAAAAATCGGAGAGGGTGGCAAAATGGATTAGTTAAGGTTCAAAAATCAACAAAAGGAAAGTATCGTTTGTAAAAAATCGTATTTAGAGAACGAAAATTGGAGCCGTACTATGAAAGTATTAGAGTAGCATATTAGAGAGGCTTTCAAAGTGGACGATCTGCAATATATCAAATATTCTCCGCCTAAGTAGGTGCTGGAAAAGTTCTGGGAATATAAAATTGACATTCACCAACTCTTTGCTGACTTCAAGCAAGCAAACGATGATATCAATAAAAATGCTCTGTATAAAATAATCGTATTTATTTTTAAATTAACTACTATTTATTACCCTCCCAACATATGGTGAAATTAAGAGCTTATTGTCATCTTATTTAGAAAAAATTCTAATTCAAAGGAAAGTATTTTGCTCCATAACACTAGTAAGATGGGGTGATAAGTATTGTGAAACCAAAATGATAATTATTGAGGCTGGTAGAACTAGATAGCTTCGTCATCATAATCGCTGATTCCTACACAATCATTATGCGCCCACTTTCCACAACTTAAGTATGATACCCTACATACATGGCGTATCCTCCTCCTCCTCACTTTAATTTTTGGATTGTGAAACTCTTTTTCGGTATGTTGGTTTCACTGTTCTGCTACTATTCCACGATTTTTTATCATACAATTTTGTATTAGATTACTTATGTTTTTTCAATTCATCACTTCCCGGTTTCGTTTCTATTTTCTCTAGTGATTTCTGCTCAGTCTCGTTTTTCTTCTGCCCAGTGACTTCTAATTCTTCTTTGTAGGGAGAAGATGTAATAATTTCTGTAACGCGTCAAAGAAAAGCTACTGATACTTTTATCACTTCGAGCTGATTGTGGTGTGTGTGTTTGTTCAAAAATCAGACTAAAACTTTGTTTAGATGTCTTTAGTTCCTAATTAGAAAGATTATTGGCTGCTTTTTATGAGTATCTATGTTGGTCAGATCGACTTTATTCTTATAGTGGCGTCTCTGGTTACTGCTCAATTTAATTTGTGGCTAATGGTGATGACATTTAATCTTACATATAATGAATTTTCTTCCGTTCTCGTTCGTTTTGAGGTTTCCCGAAGGAAATCTAAATCGACCTCACATCGGTTATGGACGTAAAGCCTGAGATTGTGTCAATGGACGGTACATATAAGATCAGCAAGTCCGGATACCCTTAATCTACTTCAAGGTGGTCGCTGACAGAGTAGCTAGTTCGGAGAGGAATTTCGGCCACAGGTCTTCCGCGAGCAGACTAAGTCCAAAATACAAGTATTAGCCACCAATCCAAATGCCCGATTTAAACCGCGTCAATCAATTTCTAACAATTTGACTTTACGTTACCTTCATCTCTTTCCGGCCGTATTTCCAGCCCGAAAGAGAGAAATCAGAAAAAGACAGCCTCAATCAACATCACGCGCTCCCGAATATTCACCGACGTGGTGCACAAAACAAACTACTCGAATCCGAAACCGAATTAATCTACTCTAATTAAAAACGCAAGCCAAACTACGGCACCAGGTACCGAACCGCACCATGAAATTGATCCTTCGCGGATTATCTAAACCCTACCACCTTAGCAGTATACTCACCTTGGCGTTCCCTTCCACCTAAAAAAAGGGAGACACACTGAAAAGGAAAGAGTGAGTTTTTTTCTTTAGCAATCCATAGTTATGTTTATTTAAGATCACTGTCACAAAAAAAACTGGATTAATATTAAAGGAGATAAGCAATAGCTTGTTGAAATTTTTATTTTTTCACAGACTCAAATTTATTTGTATGTTTTTCAATTCAATTAGTTATATCTTTTTTGTATATTGATAGATTTTAATGATAGTTTATCCAGAAATACTTCAAAGTATATACTTTCGAAACTATGATAATGTTTTTTATAAATGTTAATTTTTTAAAGATTCACAACTATACAATATTTAATTCATACGAAAATTTGTCAATTTCAAGAAAATATAGCCTCTTCAGTATGAATAGTATTACCTAAAACTTATGAGTTTGAAAATGAACATCTATAGAGACGTTGTGCCACAACCCTGTAATAACCTCTGATGTCTTGGAGCGATATTCAACAGAGATCTGTCATCCCTACACAATTTTCCAACCAGCTGATAAGTGTTAGATGACAGATCTCTGTCACTGAACCGTCACTTGTCAAGCGAGTAAATACGGGGAAATTTTTTAACTTCCCATTCCCATACGCCTTGGCCATGTATTCCGCTCAAGTTTGTGACATTTCCGCCGATGCCCTCCGGATAGCTCGCGTGAAGTTTCGGCAGACCTACTTAACGCGGAATTTCTCACCGCAAGTCTGGTTCCTGAAAGTATTGGGTAGCAGAATCGCCGCATCGGTAATCTGCAGATGAGAAAGCTCTGGAAATTGGCAGCTAAATTATCCGCTGAAGACGAATAGGTCCATGTGTAAGCATCTCGTGGTCGATGGAAGGCTCACATCCTCGAGACTCCGCGCAGTGACGGGTGTAACCAGAAAATTCATTGGAGAGAATACCTATTAAAAAAAGGACAAACTCCCGAAACTAGCCGCACCTGCAACAAATCTTCTGTATCCACTAATAGCATTAAAATAGTCAGAAAAAATACCATAGATTATTATGAGGCATCCCGATTCTCCTTGCATAATGAAATGCAGAGATGTGTTTTTTAAGAAAGAAAATAAGGTAAAATCAAAGTTCTTATTCTCTTGACTTAGAGAATTAAAACAACAATAATGATAAATAAACTTTTCAAATTTAAAAATAAACAAAGAAATCAAAAATTCCGAAAATCATATTTCAGTAAATTTTAATACAAAAATGAAAACAAAAACTAAAAATTCTGAAATTCTGACTAAAACTTGATAGAAAGCTTGCTTTTATATATGTTAATATTGCATATACACACCGAAAGAAGAGACGTCTCTAAATATTGTATTATAGAAAACAAAAAGAAAGAAATATTATTTTGTCAATAGAACCATTTTAATTAATGATAAGTATAGATATATTCTTATTATTATTACCATTATCCACCATGGGGAACAAATTATTTCCGTCACTTTATAACTTAACTGATAATTAACTTTGCACGTGAATTCAAATATCTCTGTGCAGTGCAATCAGAATAATTGTATAGACATATTTTTTAATTTATATTAAAAAAATGCAAGAAAGTAAATTCCCTTTAATTCTACTATTTTTATTCTGTATACAATTGCTTCGTTCTCTACTTGAGAACTTCCTCAGTACTACTATTCCCTAAACTACAAGTGTCCTAATATTTATACTAAACTCTTTAAACTATTAAAATAAAATAATAATAATATACAGAATTAAAATAAAATACAAATAGGAGAATTAAAGGGAATTTACTTTCTTTCATTTTTTTCTACATTTGGAAGTTCTACTAAAGGCGGAATATCTTTAACTATATTTTTTAATTTCTTTAACTCAATTGTAGGAGTTTTGTTTTGAAAATCAAATACATACAAGCATATATGAATTGCTAAAAAAAAACTCTTGTTCTTCTTCGTAGCACTACCGCCCCTCTCGTGGCTTCGCTTCCGGCAAATAGCGCCTCCAACTGCCTCGATCCATTGACCGCATCCTCCGATTTTGAAACCTGAGCTGCGATGACGTTTCTTCGTTGACCGAGTCACACCAGCGTTTCCTCAGTTTTCCCACTGGTCTCTGGCCTTCAGTTCTCCCAAGGAATAACTTTTTGGGTATCCATTGTTTGTCCATACGGTTCATGTCGCTAGCCCATTGCAGCTTCCGCAGTCTTACAATCGTTGAGTCCACCGTCTCGTCAAAAATTTCATACAGGTCATGGTTGTATCGAATTCGATTCATCCCCGTCCAGCTTCGCCTCAGGACCAGTCGCACGAAGGCTTTCAATATATTTGCGCATGCTTAGGTTAGGATCCATGTTACACCCATAGCATAACACAGGTATTATCGTAGATTTGTATACTTGGAGCTTTGTTCTCCTGTGTATGCAGCTGGTCTTCAAAATCGTCAAAACTGAAAAAAAAAAATATTTTATTTGCGAGCTGTATTCTTCGGAAAATTTTGTCTCCTCCATTATTGGTTTTCGTTATTTTGGCGCCTAAATACACAAATTCGCTCATATTCTCGAGACTGTATTCGCCAAGTATGATATTTTGTGTATTTGAGGTATTTTCCCTCGATTGCGTCGTGAGCTTTGTTTTATTTTCATTGATTTGTAGCCCTACCAGTTTTGCTTCGCTGTCGAGTTTCAGGAAGAGTTCTTTGGCAGTTATTAATGGGCTTTTTCAGACGCAGCGTTAAAAGTGAGCGTTAAACAGGTTATATGGGCAAGAAGAGTGAGAGGCATTGAGGGAACCTGATGGTAAAAACACGCCAAAATTTTTTAGGGTGAACGAGCGTAACGCACATACACAAATGCATTTTGTTGATCATTTGGTGGGGGAAATTCTATACAAGCGCCGGTCATCATTCCAAATTGAACATTCGGTGAAGAAGGTAGTCCTCATGAAACGATTGCCTTTCTTTAATTTGCGTGCAAAAATGATGCGTGGATGCGAGAAGCTGCGCGTTATTTAATAAATTTATGAAAGCGGAGGCCTTGTTCAATTTCAGGAAACAACATGGCGAATATCACGATTACAATAAAGTTAAATTGCCTATTGTAAATCCATAAAAAATTAACAGTAGGCATAATCTTCATAGAATCACATTATAATAAGCAAGTTTACAACACATCAAGAAAAATATGCAACTTTGGAATATATTTTTCAGAAAGCGGAAAAACACGGAGGATTCAAATAAATCCAATAGAAGTTTGAATCGACAAACTTTAACAATCATAAAATACATTTTTCATTCCAGTTTTTTATTACCTCGTGCACGATTCAAGGCTAAAACATCAATTCTCAATCGCTTATCTCTCTGTCTTCGCTTTCATGTTGCCCGCACGATGTTTAACGATCAAATGATCCTTTTGACACATACACTCGCAAGACGTGTATCATATACAAAAATAGGTTGGCTGAACTATGCAACGTGTAAACATAAGGGCGTAAGCGTGAAACCTGTTTGGATATGGGTTTTTACCATTCCCGTGTGAAAAAGCCCAATGACCGTGACAAAATGTTGATGTCGTCCGCACAGGCTACTACTTGAGTCGACATGAATAGTAATGTAGTTTCCGTATGATGTACTCCAGAGCCAAATTGAATAGCAATGGGGCCAGCCCATCTCTCTGCTTTAGTCTGATATTTATGTCACAGGCATCGGTGAGTTGGTTATTGATGCGGACTTGGGAGGTCATCGACATCATTTTCATTTTGGTAAGACGGACTAATTTTCCTGGAATGCCAAAGCAAAGCATTATTTGTTACAGTATGTTACGATCAATACTGTCGTATGCTTGCTTAAAGTCAACGAAAATTTGGTGTACGTCTATGTTGAACTCCCAACATTTTTCAAGTACCTACTTGACTGTGAACAATTGGTCAATTGTCGATCTACCTGCTCTAAAACCACCTTAATACTCCCCAGTAATATGTAATGTGACGCCTACGCCCGGGAATCGAAGTGATTCCGATCCCGAACCCTTGCAACCGGCCAGATAGATATGTCCTCGAAGTGCCAGCGGACTTCATCTGTCGTGCGGATATCGTTGCGCAGAAAATATTTTTTTTTCTGTCCAAATATTTAGATCTGTGGATATAAATATTCGAAATATAAAATTAATCCAAACCCCGGCACATTTCGAGACATAGCCATCTGGAAATGCCCCTCCACCGTGGTCATCAAACAAAAAAAAAAAAACTATGCCACTGGCGACAGATGGAGAGGCACATTGCCGCCATGTGGCGTGCCATTCCACACACCTCTGTTTTGTCCGAGGTGACAACCGGTTGAGCTTGACAGCCACATGGCGAAAAAGGTAAATGGTGTCATGGTGTGGTGTCGGTAGCGACTTGGCGCGGTCCTAGATGTGATGAAAAACTAGTAAGAGGTTTTACAGATTTTCAATTTTTTTATGCAATTAAATGTATTGTTGCTTACAGATTTTCAAGGCTTAAGCAAGGGTTTCAATTTAGACGACAACATTGGAAGCAAAATTACGTAAAGAATGCAAAACAAAGTGGAATCTATACAACTGACTTTCAGTTACTTCCTTTTATTACTCATCAATTAGAGCAATTGGGCGTGATTAGAGCAAGTAAGGAGTAAGGCCAATGACACCTACGAGGGAATATACTTACGTATGTATGTACGCATGAATAGTGAGTTGTGTCGTCAAATTTAAAACTATCACGTATATTTGGCAAAGGGTAATAAATTACGCGTAATTCGCTAATACGTGAAGGTGATTGGAATCCCGACAAGTGTGAACAGCGCAGTGGACGGAATAAAAAAAAAACTACATACTTTATACAATACGTTTGTAAAATTTTGTTGCTATAACTAGACTACCATGGATTCGTTTATGAATGAAGCTTTTGTTGAAGCTCGAATTGCACAATCAACGGGCGAAGTACCGGTAGGATGTGTTTTTGTTTATAAAGGAGAAATTATCGCCAGAGGAAGTGCCTGATATGTATTACAGTCGCGATGAATATGTTGAAACGGCTTCGGGTAATAAATTAAGTCGGCAAACTGTCCTCTGTGGGTCTCAGAACATTGTCTTGAGTGGGAAAGTTATAGTTCAAAGCGGTGCTATAATTCGAGGTGATCAAAGAATCAAAAGAACTGAAACATGTGAGCGCCACAAAGAATAAATTTTTCGTGATGAGTTAAATAGAAATGTATAAATCTAAGTCGACATCTTAGACTATTGGACTTTTGTATGTAAAATTACCAACACCTTTATGTGCCTATTGATAGCGCTTGACGCGCATACGGTATTGTTTTAAAACTATTGTTTTATAATAATGTAAACAGTCCTTGTATTATATCTAATAGATAAATTCTAAAAATGTTACCTTTCATTAACTTGAAACCATAGGCTTGTATAGAACAAAGTAATGGTCATGATATTATTTATTCTTTGTTGCGATCTAGTAGGAGATTGTCAAATGTTCAATACAATGCAAGAAACAAGCGTTGAGTTGATCTTATCCAGTGGAAATTAAAAACTTAAAGAGCCAATAGAAACTAATGCAGCCTATCGTTCAGTCTTGCCGATAAAACTGAAGAAGTTCTTAAAAATTATTTTTTTTTCTAATCCAGTTGACTTGTACTTACAATTGTATGGAGTCCATTGACAGAAGATCTACATTTGATTATTTCTTGGGAAAAATCTTTAAATTAGAGCAGCATGTAATGGAAGTGGTAAAAATAAAAGAACTCGATAGCAAGTAGAACAAATAACTGATACGTTAATAAATAAAATTTTCGGGGAAATAAAAACTCGTTGTGATCGTCGGTTTTTTTTTTTTCGTCGCGTGCATTTGGATCTCCGCACTAAGATCCGCTCGGGTAATCTCGTCGTTCGTTCGCTTTCGGCCTACCGACCATAAATCATACTATGGGAATCTAGTCAAAACGGCACAATTCTTATAATTGTAAATTTTTTTTCATATATAAGCCAAGATTCGTGATATTCTGGAATGATTTATGTACATGTGGTTATGATGAGGGTAACAAATAGTAGTGAATGATTGATTTGTATTTTGACGAAAGTTCCCATTTTATGTTAGTAGGTTAAGAACAATAGTCCTTTAAAATGAAAACATAAGTTTGCTTAAAATTAATTGAAACAAACAAAAGGTCAATCGTGATTTCGTATGTACCTAAACCAAATTCACGGGAATTTGGTCGCGTCGCGTTTTTCGCGTTTAATTCGGGTGACCCTAATAATAATAAAATAAGATGGGTATAAAAGTAATAAAGAAATGTGAACACATTTTTAGGGATAATAGTTTTTTTATTAAAGCGTTTTTGTTTAATTTTTAATACACACATAACCTTAGCACACATACATGCATATACAATGTATTTAATTTTTCAAACAAAATTTTCTACTAGAAGGTTCCTTTTGTCTTCTGTTTTCGATACATATTCTAATATTGCAAATAATCATTTAGTTTTTAAGAAAACGATTTAGTTTAAATGCTCATATGCTTCTTTTTAGTATTGTTCGAAGCATGAATTTCTTATCGGTTTGGTAAATGAAAATTTAGGTTTTCAACATGTATCCTTGAATTCAAAGAATAAAATATAAGAAAAATTCCAAGAAATGAAAGAATCTAAGGCATTGAAAAATAACTATCTGGGGAAGAAAAAAACAAAAATCCTGTTAATTATTCGGTCATTAGTTGTTCCGTTATTTTTAGTACAACATTTTTTTTAATAAAATAAAGTAAAATAAACCAGAAAAATTACTAAGCCAAAACTATATATTGCTATTACGTTATTATAAAACAAAAGGAAACAATGTCATACAAAAACAAAATTTAAACATTAAATATTCTCAAGTATGATTTCTGTAATGTACTCTAATATTATTTAAAATTATTTTGAATATCTATATGATCAGATTGTATCGAAATTAGAAATAATTAAAAATGAATTGCTAAAAATTTAACCACGACTTTCCTTTTCAGTGGCTCGTTCTTTTCCAGTGGGAACAGAGAGTGTAGGGTAGGTATGCCGTCGCGAGGGTAGGGTTTCGACAAATCCGCTGAGGTCGGTTTCGCGTCGCGCGCGGTACGCGGTACCTTTGATTGTTTCGTCATTTCATTAGAGTAGTTTTAGTCGGTTTAATTTCGAGTAGCATATTTTTCGGTACCGCGTCGGTGATTCGGTAACGCGCCTATAGGATTTTGTAGAGTTTTTGATTTGAGATCTGTGGAGAGATCACATCCAGAATTAACGTAACGTAGGTTTCCCGTTCTGGATGAGTAATTGTTGACGCGTTTGGAAAACGGGCATGTTCAGGTGACTGAAATATTGTAATTGAGCGTAACCCATTCGGAGACCCGCGACCGAAATCCTCTCCGAACTAGCTGGCCGACAAGCAGTCACCGCGTGAATGGGTTACGGTGCACGGATTGGTTGACCTGTTGATACCATCCGTTGGCACTACTCAGACTTAACGTCTAGAACCGATGAGAGGTCGGTTCCGCGTTCGATCTGAAAAGTAGAAAATCATTACAAATACTGTTGGTGTATGATCCGATTTTATTTTTTAAGATTTTAGAAAATATTTTGTACGCCGTACAAAGTAGTGATATGCCTCTATGATTTTCGCACTGCCGCCTGTCACCTTTTTTGTGGATAATGAATATAATTGATTGGCTCCTTCTTTTCGGCATATCTTCTTGTTTGCCAAATGTGTTGGATGACTTTGTGAATAGCTTGATAAACACTTTTGCCACTATATTTGATAAGCTCCACTGGAATCTCATCGATGCCCGGCGCTTTATTATTCTTTTGGCCTTTGATGATGTAACAAACTTCATTCAAAGTTGGTGGGGACAATGAAAGCCCTCCGCAGACATCTATAGGCTCTGATATTCTGGAGCTGTGTGGCGGATTAAAGAGGTTCTTAAAATATGATGCCCATCTTTCCTTAATCTTGTTTTCATCAGCGATGATATTGCCGATGTCATCACGACAGAGTGTGTTTTTGAGCTGATAACCATGTTCCAGGCTTTTTACAACTTTGTATGCTTGTCTTGTGTTATTGCTCGATAAACTCACATCTATACTTCTCAATGTTCTTTTCTTAATCCTAATAATCCTATTCGCTACTCTTCTGAAATTTTCATAGTGTTCTCTCTTCGTCCTGATTTTTCTACCTACGTATTCTTTGTAAGCCTGATTATTTTTGTCTAACGCATTCTGGCACTCATCATCGAACCAATCATTCCTCTTGCGCCCGGCTTGATGTCCGATTGCCTGTTCTGCCACGGTTTTAATAATCACTTTCATTTCCATCCAGAGCTCGTTGGTTGTCTTTAACGATGCGTCTGATAAGATGGAAGCCAGCTGGTTGTTGGGGGTCTCCGCGAAATTTTTGGCCACAGACGCTGTTTAGAGCCTTTCGATGTCAAATTTTTGTTGCGGGCTGGTCTTCGCCGAATATGCCTTTAACATACGACATCGATAGGTTAATTTGACCAAGTAATGATCTGAGTTACAATTGGCTCCTCGGTATGTACGGACGTCAAGTATGCTGGAGGCCCCACGTTGTTGGGTCAGAACATGATCGATCTGGTTTTGTGTGTTGCCATCCTGTGATACCCTGGTCATTTTATGAATGCGTCGTTGTGGAAAGCAAGTCAAACGTATGACTAGATGACCGTTGTCATTTATTTCATCGTGGAGGCTATATCCTCCAATCGTTCCCCGATGAGATAGCTCATTGCCAACCTTAGCGTTGATATTACCCAGAATTATTTTTGTGTCGTTTGTAGGCAATGAGTCGACCAGTCTTTCCAGGTGATTGTAGAACGTCTCCTTCGTTTCTTCGTCCTTTTCTTCGGTCGGGGTGTGAAAATTGATCAGCCAGGTTTTGAAGAATTTCGCTTTAATACGGATCGCACACAACCGTTGATCGACTGCCTTAAAATCAATAACGTAGGCTTCCCGCTTTTGAATATTGTGTGCGATCTTATGTCTTGAATGTCGTAATAATCCATTAACTTATCCTAATGAAAATTAAGCAAGAATCTCAAACGGTAGGCGTGAGTCTTACTAATATTAATGCATGTGGCAATATTGACAATGCAGAACAAAGATAAAACAACTATAACTTCGTAAAATATAATGAAATTCTCTAAAAACTTGCAGGTAAGAGTACTTTCAAATGACGTCCTTAATTTTATATTTCATTGAACTTAAGGCTATCCTTAGAGTAATGTAAAATTGATGCCTACCATGTTTTTGTTCTCAAAACAACGTGCATCCGTGATTTTTTTCAAAATGTTGGGATCAAAGGCGTCCAATTATGAGGGGATATATGTAAATTATGAACATTTTCTGTCTCTTGTACTCTTCGACGCTATCAGGCAAGTTTAAGACCTGGCTTGAAAGATTTCATAAGTGCTAAAATACAACAGCAACTGAACGACCTTTAGAGAAAACTACTTTTAAGGGTCACTCTCCTAAATGGCGAGATCATTCACACGTCACTCACATTTTTTCACATAAAAACTTTTAAAATGTCATCGCTTCTAACCTAACAGAGTTTGATAGCTGTCATTTATCTAGTTTTAGAGGAAAGCAGTTGTAACACGGGGAAGGATGGGTGGACAGACGGAAAGAGGTTGTGATTTTAATAGAATATCCATACAAAAGATCGCTGAATGGGAAAAGATAAGATAAAAATGTCACGTACTTTGCTGAAATTTGAACGAAAAAAACACATTAAAGCAACAAAAACCCCCCAAAAACGTATTTTTTATCTGGTCTATATGACTGACAATGTGCAATGACCTGAATAATGCAAAATAAATAGTCAATGGTAATTTTAATCTCTCTGTCAGTGCCACGATTCGTTCTAACATAGAGGTGAGACTCTCCCTTGACCAAAATTATGTGTGATCTCGTATTTTCTAACGTACTCGGGTGCTCAACAATCTGGTTAGGGGGTGAATACACGTATAACGGCGAACTAGAAATCATAGAATTAAGAATGAGGGAAAGTGTTAGTTTTTTCATTGTGCTCTATGAAAATTAAAATCTTCATCTTAATGAAAATATATGAACATTATATTATGTATACTGAATTTTCTAAGAGAAAAACTAGTTAGATTATTTTAACGTTATACTGCCATCTAGTGACGGATGAAATTGAAGAAATTCACTCTGGACACAAACCCATCTAAAATGATAATATATACGATTGCATACCTTAAGGCAATTGTTTCTTGGATTTATTGAAGCCGTAGTTCTATGGAAAATTACTATGTCATTAAATATTATGTTCTAATAGATCACAACAATCATGGAAACATGAGTTTTATTTCTCTAAAATCAAAACTAAAATATTTTAAAAATTTAATTTCACCATTGCTTCGCCATCTATTGAAAAATGTTGCAATATTTGACCCTGGATACTTGTTCGCAATTGCATATCTCACGGATGATTTGGTTTTGCCCGGAGATAAAAAAATTTAGAATTTCATTTGCTTGCTGAAAATTCTGATTTCTGGGTGCCTGGTATTCCAGCTGATTTTTACTTAAAATTTTAGACTGTATTTTCCGAATTTTTTGGAGATGAACGTTTGATGATGATGGCGATAACATACATTGGTTAAATATCCGCTCGAGGGGTGAAAATGCTTGCTGAAGATTTCCATTTATGGGCGCCTATTGTATCCGTTAAAATTTAAGACCATAGTACATTCACCTAGAACCCACACATTTCATTTATCCTGTGTTGCATACTTTTTGAATTTTCCCAGGGGCGCGTCAGCTCATCCGGGGACGTCAGCTGAGCTCAGGCCTGGCGCGTTCAAGAAACAAAGCAAATAAAATTTCCGACGCACGTGTTCTTTTACGCATTTCAGAACATGGGAGTGCTGCCAGATCCTAATGAAAAACTAAAAGATTGCATGGAATGAATTTTTTTTTCTGCAAAGTTATTGATATTTTGAGATCTGGTAATCTTGAAGATTCTCATCGAAGCACATGTTTATATTCGTGTCAATCCTCGCGTCAACATTTACCTACCTACCAGCTACCGACGGTTTATGGTCGCTGTTCTGCTTGTGAACGGATTTTCGTGGAGGGTGTATATTGAATGTGGATACTATGTGAGTATACTTTAGTGCGAATCATCATCATATGTTATCGCCATCATAATCAACCATTCACCTTTTGCCGTCCGTCATCCATCTGATCAAAGAAGATTCGAAAAATGCAGTCTAAAATTTGCTGAAATACCAGGCACCCAGAAATCAGAATTTTCAGCAAGCAAATGAAACTCAAAAAATGTTTATCTCCGGGCAAAACCAAATCATCCGTGAGATATGCAATCGCGAACAAGTGTCCAGGGTCAAATTTTGTAAAATTGTTCAAATGTAGATGGCGGAGTGACGATGAAATTGAATGTTTAAAAATTTTTTAGTTTCGATTTTAGAGAAATAAAACTTATGTTTCCATGATTATTGTCATCTATTAGAACATTATATTTAATAACATAGTAATTTTTCATAGAACTACGGCTTCAATAAATCCAAGAAATAATTGCCTTAAGGTATGCAATCTTATTTATTATCACTTGAGATGGGTTTGTGTCTAGAGTGATTTTCTTCAATTTCGTCTACCACTAGATGGCAGTACAACGTTGAAATCAGAATCTTACTAGTTTCTAAGTGTTTCTTTTAAAAATTTCTGCATAAAATATTTAAATTGGTAACGCATTGCAGAATCAGTATATATAATATAATATTCATACATTTTCCTTGAGATCAAGATTTTAATTTTCTTAGGGCACAATGAAAAAATGAATAGTTTCTCTTATTCTTAATTCTGTGAATTCTAGTTCATTCTCTAACCAGATTATTGAGCACCCAAATAAGCTAGAAAATACTAAATTAGATACAAATTTGCTCAAGGAGGAGTGGCACCTCTGGGAAGACTCGTGGCTCTGACAGAGAGCCCAAAATTTCCATTGGCTATTCATTTTACGTTATCCAGGTCTTTAAACATAGTCAGTCATATAAATCGGATAATTAATATGTTTTTGGGGGATTTTCTTGACTTGTCCTTTTTTTTCGTTCAAATTCCAACAAACTATGTGAGATTTTGATCTTATCTCTTCCCAATCAACGATCCTTTTAATAACATACCCTGAGGAAATATTTCCGGTCGAGGGGCGGAAACATTCTTTTTAATATGCTCGCTGGAAATTTTCATTTTTGGGCGCCTATTCTAACCCCTTAACATTTAAAACTGTCATCCAAGATTTTGTGCAATCAATCCGCATGTTATCGCCATCCTTATCAACCACTTGCCTATCATCATCCATCTTTCGGCCGTACCGGAAAATACAGTCTAAAATTTTAAGTAAAATCAGCTCAAATACCAGGCCCCCAGAAATCAGAATTTTCTGCAAGACAACGAAATCCAAAAATTTTTTTATCGCCGAGCAAAACCAAATCGTCCCTAAGATATGCAATCGTAAATAAGTGCCCAGAGTCAAATTTTTCGAATTGTAGATGGCGGAACAACGATGAAATTGAATTTTTAAAACATTTTTAGTTTTGATTTTGTTGAAATAAAACTTTTGTTTTCAGAATTGGTGTCATCTATTAGAACATGATATTTAATAACATAATTTAAATATGCAAGTGTATTTTTTTCATTAAATGTGTTTAACTGTTAACGTATAAAATTAGAGAGCCATTCGGGCCATTAAGTTTTTTATAGTTTTAATGTTTGGAATTTGCTTTATGTTCTTTTAAAAATTTATAACGATTGGTATTAAATAAAGCGCTTTTGACTTTGACTTTGACGTTGATATTTAATAACATAGAAATTTTTCATAGAATTATTAATTAGAAATCAAAAAAGTATTTGCCTTAAGTTAAATATTATCACTAAAAATGGGTTTGTGTACAGATTGAAACTTTTCAATTTTGTTCACGGCTAGATGGCAGTATAACGTTGAAATCAGAATCTCACGAGTTTTAAAGTTTTTATTTTAGAAAATTCAGAAAAAAATATTTGAATTGATAATACATTGGAAAGCCAGTATACATTATACTCGTGTGTAATATAAAATTATTCTCGTATTTTCATTAGCATGAAGATTTTGATTTGTAGGAAGATAATTGATGATTGCGAACTGACTGCAAATTTTCTGATTGCAGTTTATATTACTTGATGCTAACACCAAAGTACTTGAAGATATTTTTGCAGGTTTCCTGCTTTAAAATATCTTCAAGTACTTCTCAATGGGAAATAACTTGAGAATTGGAAAAAAAATATTTTGTAGTAGAAAAAAGTTGCTTGACTTTTAACTATTGAAGATGAAGATTAAGTGTAAAATTTTAAGGTTGCTAAAGAAGTTTTCTTGTGTTTTTTGAAGTAGCTTTATGAATACCTCAAGTTATGAGACAGTAGTTGAAGATTTAGCAAACTATTAAATTTAGGATTGAAATTTAGGACGTAATATTTTGCTTTTAAAATTATTTTTGTTAGATTATTGTAATTGATTTTTGCTGTGAGTTTTATATATGATGGATTCAAGGATGGATTTATTCTCCCTTCTTCTTCTTCTTCTTAGCACTACCGCCCCTCTCGGGCCTTCGCTTCCTGCAAAGAGCGCCTCCAACAGTGTTGGTACATTGAATGCGTCCTCCATTCCGAAATCCAAGCAGTGATGAACTGTTTTCGTCGACCGAGTCAGACCAGCGTTTCCTCGGGTTCGCCACTGGCCTCCGGCCTTCAGTTCTCCCAACGAATACCTTCTTGGGTATCCGTTTTTCGTCCATACGATTCATGTGTCCAGCCCATTGCAGCTTCTGCAGTCTTACAATCGTTAAGACCTCCGGTTCGTCAAAAATTTCATACAGCTCAGGGTTCTATCGAATTCGCCATTGATCCCCGTCTAGCTTCGCTCTGATTACCTATTTGCCTCAGGACCCGTCGCTCAAAGGCTTTCAATATATTTGCGGATGCTTGGGTTAGGGTCCAGTTTCACATCCATAGCATAACACAGGTCTTATCACAGATTTGTATACTTGAAGCTTTGTTCTCCTGTGTATGCAGCTGGTCTTCAAGATCGTCAATACTGAATAAAATATTTTATTTGCGAGCTGTATTCTTCGGCGTATTTCGTCTCTTTCATTACCCGTTCTAGTTATTTTCGCGCCTACATACACAAATTTGCTAAAATTCTCGATACTGTATTCGCCAAGTATGATATTTTGTGTATTTGAGGTATCTTTCCTTGACTGCGTCATGAGCTTTGTTTTATTTACATTGATTTGTAGCCCTACCAGTTTTGCATCGCTGTCGAGTTTCAGGAAAAGTTCTTTGGCAGTTGTTAATGACCGTGACAGAATGTTGATGTCGTCCGCATAGGCTACTACTTGGCTCGACTTGTATAGTAACGTTCCTCGCGTGTCGACAGGCAGCTTCCTTATGATGTACTCCAGAGCCATATTGAATACCAATGGGGCCAGCCCATCTCCCTGCTTTAGTCCGATATTTGTGTCAAGAGCATCGGTGAGTTGGTTATTGATGCGGTCTTGGGAGGTCGTTGACGTCATTGTCATTTTGGTATGATGGATTTATTTGGTTCGGATGCCAAAGCAAAGCATTATTTGGTACAGTATGTTACAATCAATACTGTCGTATGCTTGCTTAAAGTCAACGAAAATTTGGTGTACGTCTATGTTGAACTCCCAGCATTTTTAAGTACCTACTTGACTGTGAATAATTGGTCTGTTGTCGATCTAGCTGCCCTAAAACCACCTTGATACTCCCCAATAATACCGTTGGCGTATGATTTGATTTTATTTTCTAAGATTTTAGAAAATATTTTGTACGCCGTACAAAGTATTGATTTTTGTGGATAATGAATATAATTGATTGGCTCCACTCTTTCGGCATATGTTCTTGTTGCCAAATGTACTAGATGACTTTGTGAATAGCTTGATGAACACTGTTGCCACCATGTTTGATGAGCTCCACTGGAATCTCATCGATGCCCGGCGCTTTATTATTCTTTTAGCCTTTGATGATGGAACAAACTTCATCCAGAGTTGGTGGGGCTAATGGAAGCTCTCCGCAGACATGTATCGGTTCCGATACTCTGGAGCTGTGCGGAGGATTTCCTTTTCCCTAGGAAAGATACAATTTACAGGTAATGTCAATGTTATGCAAGCGTTGTTGTGGATTTTGTTTTTTTGAGGACTTCTAGTTCGATTTTAGCACGATAGTAATCAACGTATTTCGGAGAGTACCTTATAAATATATATATATGCTCGTATGTGTATATATATGTGTATATATATATATATGTATATATATATATATGTATATATACATATATATATATATATATATATATATATATATATATATATATATATATATATATATATATATATATATATATATATATATATAGGGTGGTTTTTAAGAGGGGAAGGACTTTAAATTGAAATAAAACAAAGAAAAATGTTTATTTTGCATCCATGAAGTCGACGGTGTTTGAAAGACATCAATATTTAAAGATGATTTTGGACATGTGGCCACCTTAGCTGGCGCATATGTAGCTTAACCAAGAGGTCTATTTTTCACACACTCTTCGCAGTAAACCAGGCTATATTTTGACAATAATGCCAATTGTTTCTGGTTTATCTACGTAGACGTTCAATTGTATACATCCTTAAAGAAAGTAGTCTAACCGCATCAAATTGTATGAACGCGATGGCTAGTTATCAGGATCGTTCCGTAAAATTAATCGTACATCAAATATGTCTTTCAGTAAATTAATTGTAGCGCGCAATGTGTGACATGAGGCCTCTCTAATTGAGGCACTAGAACTTAGTAATCATGTTTGTGCATCGCTCACCGATGGCTGTACCATTTTGATCATCACTATTTTTGAAGAAATATCGACCAATTATCGCACCTGCCTATAAAGCCCGACAAACGGTGACCTTTTTGGATGCAATTATGTTCCAACAACTGCCTCTGGATTATCATTGCTCCAAATGCGGCAATTCTCTATGTTGACGTAGCTATTTAATCAAAAGTGTTCTTTATCACTGAACAGAACTTCAAAATAGGCTTGTGGATCAATTTTCAAAATAAATTTGAACAATTTACAATGGTTTTTGCGGCGAGAAGAAGTCTATTTGTGATGAATTGCCAATCAAAACCAACCTGAAAATAAGCAAGAACCTTGACATTGGTTGTCATTAGAAACAGAGTTGCTATTTTCAGGTTCTTCGCCTCTAAAAAACACGCTGGAGAAAAAAGTCATTATTTTAGTGGCATCAAAAGTCTTGAATATATTTTTATGCAAATGTTTTGGAATGGCTTACATTTGAAGCATTCGTTCAACAGAAGTCTTTCCTTCAACGGTGTTTGACTTTGAAAGTGGTTGTCAAATAAATTATTATTTACTTATTGAAATTATTAGCCTTTCCGGCTGTTGTATTAACGGGGATTTTCGAAGTTGATATAATTATTTGTGAATATTCCAAAAGAAGGTTTCTATATTTTAAATCAAATAAAATAATTTAATGTATTAAAGAATGATGATTCGGATAAGGTTACAATTATTTTTTTTATTTAGCTTTCAACATTGACATGGATATAAAAAAAATTTTTTTTAATCATCATCATAAATTTTTCTACTATTTATATAATCAAACTGACCATTTTCTCAAAGATTACTTGTAAATTTCTTTTCACAAATGAACTTTGAAGCGATTCACTGCTTTTGTTCGGTCCTTTCTATTAGCTAACCGAACCTATAGGGACCTAAATTCTGAAGGAATCATGAACGAGTTGATTTTTTTAAATTAAAAGACTGGTGGAAAAATTAAAAAATAAATAATACAAAGTTGTTTTGATGTATTCCTAGTTATACATCAAAACAATTTGCAACTGAATGTCATGTCCTTTATGCACCAACTACGTTATATGTACACTATTTGGTAATAATTTTGAAAAATAGCCTTATCTAGTGATACCATACCAGATTATATTTCTTTCTTATGCCGAATATTTATTTTTAAATTCACAAGCAAAATATTTATAATAACTAATTCTTAAGTTTACATGAACTTACATACAAGTGTCCTGAATTTGCAAAAGAAAATTCTTTTTAAAATTAATAAAAGTAAATTGCTAAAGGCACTCTTGAAAAAAAAAAGGATGAATGAAAACCGCCAAACAAGCTGACTAACAAGGAGTTGCCAAGTTTAATAGACTGTTGAATGTCCGAACTGTTGCCTTTGGTGATACGATTCGTTGTTGCGTTTCTTAGTCTTCACATATTTGGGTCATTGCGAGGTTGATCCATGCTTTGCGGAAGCGAACCAGGAGAAATCATTACACACCATCAAGGCTATAGTAGGAGAGGAATGTATGATATATTTGGGTGCCTTCCCCCTTGCGACTAGATATCTGTGACCCAAAAAATCTGAAAGAATATGGAAAAAGATGGTTATGAGTACAACAGCAAATATCTTAGAAGTCAACATTCACTCGACTTTATTAATAATAGAACTATTTGTGGTTTTTCACATTTTTTCCACTTGAAATTTATCAGGAATCCTTAAATTGAATAAAATTCCATATCGAAATAGTCAAAAACGAGGTACTTATATTCTGTAAGTTTCACAGAAACCAATAATCATTAGGAAAATCAGAGCCATTTAATCAGGTATAACAGATTACTGTTTTTCTACTATAAGGGCTTTAATTTGAACCAGCCACTACAATTGGATTTTTTCAAAAATTCCAGGTAAGATGATAGGTAAATGTAGATATCTTGAAGATCCTATTCAGGAATTAATATACTTTAAACCACAACAAAATGACGGCAGTTTAAGATGGACGGCTAATGGATTTGGAAACTGGGAACCTGATGTACACACCATGAAGTATTGAGTTAAATCACTATTGGTGTCTGTATATCATAGATTGACTACAAAACTCTTTCGACAGAATATACATACTTAAGTCCAAATGATTTGTTTTTTTTTTGGTTATTCATTGAAAAGTTACGGGACTCTTTTTTGTGATGGGGAGATATAGGCTGTTTGCGCAGTGAGTATGGGGCTCCCAGATTTTCAAGACGTCTGGACTACCCACTAAACACCTCCCCTGTCAACTCGAGAACCTAGCCTGGAACCGTTTGACACATTACTTCAGGCTAAGCTTTGTTTTACTACGCTGTGGGATGCCTTCAAGTTGCGTGATCCCTCCTCCTGTAAAAGAGGAGGGAAGATGAGGGATTGCTAGAAAACTAATTCCCTGACCCTGACGTCTCCAACTGCTGTGATTCCTTTTGGTCTTTTAGGACTGCCTGAGCATGATGTGCCACCTGGTTCCCTTTGTCAACTTCAACAAACATCTCCCCAATTAAACTATCGAAAGAAAGCTCTCCCGTTTCCTTGTAGTGATCCTGGCGTAACATATCTCACCTTTTACGTTCAGTCGGTGGGCCATGACTTACCAATCTTGTGCAAGTATGTTAAGACAGAAAACATCTATATTCGCTCAAAATCTGGTTCAGATAAAAGTCAGTCTCACCATGCCTTCCATTTAGCCTCGATCTCAGATCCGGGATGCACCACGCCATCCACCTTTGCTTCGTGCTATTCTGCCAACTGATAAGTTAGCGCTATCTCTCCTCACGGGCAACCATCTCCCTTACGTCCTCGCCTCGACACAGGTAAATAGTACGGCACTCCCTTGCAAGGAGGGCAACAGGTATTAAGCCAGCAATAACTCTGTTGGACTATCGGATGCCAAGCGTTTTTGTACATTTCCTTACTGAGAGTAATGCCCCATATTTCTGCTCTGTACAGTAATACTGACCCTACAGCGCTTATTTAGAGGATTCTTTTTGGTGGACTGGGTTCCCTTACGTTGGCCATAAGTCGACTCAGAGCCAATACTCCTAAAGCAACCTTTTCAGCCGTTACCCTGATTTGCTCAGAGAAACTCATCTTTGAGTCGATTAGTAGCCCAAGGTATTTCACCGCTGGCTTCGATTGGATTAGTATGTCACCAATACTGATCATCCTTACTCTAGGGATTCTCTTTTTTTGTCAAGATGACCACTTCGATTTTCTCCAGGGCTAAGCTGAACCCATGAGCAGTCATCCAGTCTTTCGCTCGGCGCATTAGCATACCTAGCCTAAGTTGCGCTTGTTCAACGATGCGCCCAGCGACCAGAGCTACAACATCATCAGCATAGCCTATTAAGCATGACTCATCTGGCATATCCAGTCTCAGTAGCCCGTCGTAAGACACGTTCCACAGGTCTGGACCAAAGATAGATCCCTGAGCAACACTTGCTGTAACTTCCATCCTTCGTTGGCTTTGTGTCCTGTCGTAAAGCAGGCAATGGTCCTTCTGGTAGTCCTTCAGAAGACGCATTAGATATTCTGGAACTTGAGAAGGGATTTCCAGCGAATCCAAAATATCTACCCATATAGTGGATTTAAAGGCATTCCTATCGGGGTGTGTCACCGACAGCACGATCGGTTGCTTGATGCAGCTATATGACTCTACTTTTTGGACTGCACTCACCACTTTTGCAATCGCATCAATGGTGGAACGCCCTACACTAAAGCCGTACTGCTGAGAAAATAGGTCCCCAGCAGCACGATTCATGTCAGTGAGTCTTTCCTTTATGAGTTTCTCCAGCACTTTCTCAACTGTGTCTAGCATGTATAACGGGCTAGATTTCCTTCCTCTTGCTGATTAGGACGAGCATCGCGATCCTCCAACATACCAAAAATAACCCCATACAGTAGGCATTGAATGTGCAAAGCAGTAAGTTAGGATAATAGTGATAGACAAGTTGCAACACCTCAGCTAAAACACTATCTGGGTCTGGAGCCTTCCTTGCTTTCAATGATAGGTTTGCCTCTTTCAGTTCCGGCTGTGTGAAGAGTGAGAACTAGATAGCTGTTTTACTGTGGATAGCATCTACACGAACGGGATAGGTGGGCAAAAGTGCCCACACTATCTCGCTTCATGTGTGCAAGGTGTCGGTAGAGCACCAAGCTTCAGCATAACTAACTTTCAGCCAAGGCCCCGCGGATCCTTGTTAACATTGTCCACTAGATCTTGCCTGCAGTGAGCCTCGCTATTTTTAATCAGTTCGCGAAGGCATTTCTTGGCTGACTTATATGCTGCTACCTGTTTGCATGCTTCGTTACGGTTCCACGCCCGTTGAGCCTCATGCCGAAGCTTGTGACACTCTCTTAATTTTTCAGCAATTTCAGTCAACCGCTAGTACACTGAAGGCTTACCGCGCCGGATTTTTGACGGGGCATGGAAGCACTGTAAGCAGTCGTGATGATATTCACAGTTGAGTTCACCACGCTTTGAGCTGCCAGTTCTTCTGTCCCCTACAAATCATCCTGCAGTGGACCACCTACCATGAGCACCTCGATGATCCTCTTAACGTCTATCCGCTTAGTGTTCTACCTAATTATGAAAGATCAAGAGCATGAACGTCGGGAGACAACATCATGAATATCAAGCTAAATGCACTGATGATCACCTGCTGAGTAGTCCTCTAATACTCTTCAACTGTGTATCTTCCATACTAAGGACTCGGAGGCAAAAGTCACGTCTTGTATGGCTCCTTCACAGACAATATGGCAGTTAATTTTCGTATTTTTGGTGGTTAGTTCAACAAGCGCCATTCTGGCCGCCATTTTTAGGGTTCGTTTTCCCCGCGGATCTGTTAATAGCATGCCCCATTCGATTGCTTTATCGTTGATATCTTGCAACACTTCTGTATAGGATTGACTATCTTGGGGTCTTATGAGCAGTGTCTGCTACTGGAGAATTTGTCGAAGCTTTTTTCTTACGTGTGTTGCGCCAGCCCTTTTTTCTTGCTGGGCGTCTATGCGAAAAATATTTTCTGGCAGTTTTTGAAGGAGTTTCTTTGAGGCTTTCTTCACTCTTTTTGTCAGCCCTATCTGAAACTCCTGATCTAGCATTCCGTAGTCATCAAGTGTCTCTTCCTTCCTTCTCTTATCCCGATCTCCTCTGATTAGACTAGATGCTATTCTCTTATTGATGTTTGATGGTGATGCTATCTGTGCGTATCCTTTAGGCTTAGCCCTAAGTAATTGTTTAGCCTTATGCTCTTCTTTAGCCTTTTGGTCATCTTTGACCTTTAACCAGCTCCTCTGCTAATGTTTTATGCAGTCTAGGAGCTCCTCTAGTTCAAATAGTCCATTCTTTACACCATTTGCAAATTTTTGGTGAGTCACATGCAGGTCTCGGTTTTCGGATTAGCCTCTCCTCTTGATTCCACTGGAAGGTAATTTTACTACAGAGTACAGAACTTCAGCCACATTTTCGACGGTAGCGGTGAAATGTTCACTCCTTTCTTATTCAGCCGTTTTATTTCGGGATTTAAGACCCTTGCTTCGATCACTTTGGTGGCGATCGCAGCAGCAACTATCGAATTTTCGATGCTCTTTCTATTTACCCCCACCGTGCGAACATCTGGTGCATCCTGCAGAATTTCTCGCTCTTCTATTTTAGGACACTCTGGCATTCGCGTCATTTTTTTCAGTACCCAAACGCTGCAGAAATCTCAGTCTGGGCAAGGCTGTCCGCTGATCTTCGTTTTACGACCATCTTTACTGTCATTGTATTCGTCATAGTTTATGTCGTCATTGCTACCTCTCCCGATGTGGTGTTGACATCGTGGCTGCAGCCGCAACTGCATCGTCGCTGTGCAATTTTTCACATATTATTTGGATTTTTTAAATCTATTTAAGGCTTTTTAGTTGAAATTGCTCCATTTTAATCGGGTCCCCCTCGGAGCCACTATCTCCGTTCGTGTGGATAGTCGCCATTTTGACCCAGGGTTATCTTTGCAGAACAGGATGCCCATGCGAGAGAACGTACAAGCACAAGTGCCCAGAGCCAGATCAGCGCTAATCAACCGAACCTTCACCACTAACCCAATGATGCAAACTTCGAACGTACTACGAGGCCAAGGTTTAACCGGGAAAGAAACGGTATGATAGTTGAATTGGAGCCGTTCACGCACAAGTGTCACCTCTGCGCTATAGTGCAAAGCAACTAGGTCCAAACCATCATATCAGCCAGCCCAAAGCATCAATTCTAGTTCATTGTTCAAAGCATAGTCCAGATTCAGTCAGGGTAGTTACTTGTCATCCCAGTAAGACCTCACGGCGACCTCCATATCCTCGGGTCTATGGAGTGGCTCTCCCCAAAGAATGCTAACTTCCAAGGGTATTCTAATTGACCAGCATGCCCCACGCATGTGTCCCTTAAATGGGACCTAAAAAAAGTAAGTGGCATCATTCACCGAAAACAAAACTTTTCTGTCTATCTCCGTTCAAAAATTATGCGTGAACGTACATAAAAAAAGCAACAACGAAATAGCGTAAGGGCAAAGTCACATGTGTATAAAAACTTGAACAGCAAAACAATTACGTCAACAAATCAATAACATAAAAAACTAATCAATACCAATAAACAGAAACGAGATATCAAATTAATTACGTCCGATCGTTTCGGAAGTAAAATCAAAATAGATTCTTCATCTTCCTGACACTGCTGCTACTGAATCAAGACAATTCCACACTTTTGTAATTAGATTCAAGTTGTAAGTTTAGCATAGTAAAAATTGTATTTTTAATAAGGACACAAAGATTTTGATTTTATATGAAACACAGAATAATTGAGACATTGTGATGAAATTTTATACAAATGCTACGTGAGTATGTATGCTACGAAGGATTCTTCTTTCGAAATTGGTCCTAATCTCTTTTAAGGGAGGAAATATGTTTGCAACTACGTATTTTAGGCGATTTTCTGAAACTGTTTTGCAATCAAACAATGAATATAATTTATTGAAATTTTCAGCGTACTTTATTCGTATAAATACGTAGGTTACATTAAAGATAAAAGTATTGTTTAAATGTCTGTTAAGAGAATAAGCAAAATATCAGCTTTCATACAATAGCGGCCGACAATAGTCTCAGATGTTTCTGTACTGTTTCCCTATACTTTTAAAAATATATCTCTTTTTCATGCACTCGTGTCTGATGTACCTTACCTTTTTCACAAAAATCTTAAACTATTTTGCAGTAAGAACTAATTTTAAATAATGGTATAATTCAAAATTTAGTTTCACATAGAGCGCAATTATTTAGGAATTTCCAGCTATGATTTTTAAATCGTTTTAACTAAAGTATACATAATTTCAAAATAAAAACGGGTTTGTTGCGTTAATATTTCAGATTTATCATCATAATCATCCTTTCATACAAAAAATTGTTCCACTAATCTTAGGATTTCTAATACGCAAAAATAAATATGTTCCCTACTAAACTACCAATTAAGTAAATTTATTCCAAAAGCGGAATTATACCTTACACTTCCAAATTATCTCATTAATCTGTACCCTTTAATATTGCCGCATTCGGGACTTGAATTAAAGCCTTCCAAAATCAGTCTCTCATTGACCAACAAGTGGGCTAACCTAACACAATCCAACATGCATAAAAACGATATCATACGTCCAGAATCTCATCTACATCTCCTTCCAGCCTAATCAAAACGTTCAGCATCAACCATCCATGGGCTATCAAACTACGGATACCGAGATTAAAAAGTACCAAAGCTCTAAGTACTTGCATGCAATTGAAATCGAATCTAATTTGCCCAAACACCTTGCCCACTCTGTTTCAACTAATTTGCTAATACCTACTTTCCCTTTTGAACATTGCAATAAACAAGATCATCTACATGAAATTTCGGTGAAATATAAAAACAGCTTCAACTGACTGACGACAGTCATCACATCACATTTGACTCCTACAATGATAGATTGAAAAGTAATTCCAGCCTCACAACCTGCTGATTCATTCAGCAGTAGACATACATTCTTCTTGAATGGCGGCAAAGTATCTTTACTTTTCCTCAAAAGAAACACACACATACAAAAATGGGAGGGGATTAAAATCTGATTCAGCATACAATGCGTGCCCAACTGGAGAATCATCTTTTTGCATTTGCTAGAAAGAAACGACTCGATGTGAACCGAAACCATTGAATTTTTCGAACTTTGATACTTGGAGAAAGATAAAAGATACTTTACGAATTCCGCAGACGTAGTACAACCCCTATTTCGAAGCACGGTGTGGTGAGTTTCCTGAAATCATGTTCTGAAATTCAGGAGCTATGTGCTAAGTTCTATTCCATATACCTGAGGGGTTGGTATTCAACCATATAATGCCACCAGATGTACATACAAAACACAGGAGAAATTTCGAAACTTTCTACTGAAGGTCGACAATTGCATTTCTTTCATTTACAGGTGTACAATGCCGGTGTGAATTTTTGTTCCTGTAAATGGTTTGAACGCATGTTTAAGTGCAAGGTGGCTGCAGTGTAGAATAATTGCTTTGTGGAATGAGAGTACGAGTGTATGCGAGTTGAAAAGTCCAAGAAGGGATGGTACCGGATTTTTTTCTTCATATTTTAATTTTAGTTTTAAGAATGGATGAGGAAGAACGTATATAGTAGAATTGTTTAATGCTGGTGGGTTACAGCCAAAAGAAATAGATTGACTTTTTTCAAGTTGTTCCGTGCAGAAAATGATTTCAGAAATTATTAAAAAATCACGCCATGGTGAATATGCAGATAATTGAGTTTACATTCTATTTTAAAAGGTGACGATAATGGTGTTGTGCATTTTAATGAAAGGGTAATGGTTTTTTGTGACAAATCATTTAGCTTTATAACTTTGTAAAATAAATGTGAACTTTTATATTATCTTTATAAATCAATGATATATGTATGGAGACATATGATGACTAGAAACGGGCGAATTGAAATATTTTTGTAGCAGCTACTTTTAAATAACAACTTGAGGTTTGCTTTGAGATTTAGCAATAGTTTACATTAATTTATCCATTCCGTACCAAAGAAAAAATTAAAATGGCCATATAAAAAGAAATCATCTAGTTGGGTAATTAGCATAAAAACCGTATAGTCAAAATTCATTTTAAGGGAGTTTCAACGATATGAAATCATACTTTCATGATTCCAAACTTAAGCCACGAAATTAATTACAAGGGAAATAATTATGTATGATTTGATAATATTCGGTGAGGCTTTAGTAATGCCAAATATTTTACAGCTACATTCAGTTCTACCTGAAAATCTTACTTATTCGAAATTAAAATGCATGGACGACTTCCCAACAAAAAAATGTATATATTTATTGGAAGTTTAGCTTCTAGGGATGTTCTAACGAAAAGTGGGCGAGAGGAGGGAGCCCAGAAAAAGCGTACAATGTACCAAACCTACCGAAATAAATTTTATCAATATATCATTCACAATTATTTGAAAATTTTTCAATTCATTGAGTCTTTTTATGTACAAACATTTTTAACATGACAAGAAGGTATAGCTTGACAACGGCACTATAGTCAAACAGCAATTATTACAAGATTCGATCGTAACCAATTCAATGTGATTGAAAGATTGATAAAAATAGTACTGCACCATTGCTCAATGGCTTATAAATTGAAGAATACAATTGAGAATTATTATTTTTATTAATATATGACAAACTTACAAAATATGATAAGAACAATAATTAATTACAAGTAATATAATGAACTGAGTAAATGAGACCAGAAGCAAGTGATAACGTATACTGTAAAAAGTTTACGATCTGTTATTTATAGTAAAACAATGAGGAAAAGAGGAAGAAATAAATAAAATATAAAAACTTAAATATTGACCATGAACATATGCGTAATACTCGAAACCCGGTGAGTAAGATAATAGCTTATGTTGATCTAATGAGAAAGGAGTAATTAACGAGGAACTATCTACACAAAGTGATTTCAAGGGTGAGATGTAGCGATAAACATTCTCTGAAGGTACGTTTCGATCAAACATTTCCCTTACAATTGGGTCAGGGTGTGGACCCCAAGAGATTAAGCGCATCATATTCTGCTCGATCATGAAAAATAGAATTGGTCTAATTTTGGTCTCATAGTAAAATATACTGTTTCTGAAATGTTTTTTGTTTGGCCCTCTGTATTTTGATTAGCATTTTCTAAGAGTTTTGCGTTCAAAAGTTTGAATTTCATCAGCAACTGCTGAGGAAAGAGAATGCCAAATAGGAAAACAATAGGTAATAATTGGACAAATAAGTGTTTTATACGTTACAAGTTTAGTACTGCAACTTGCAGATTTTCTTGAAAGAAGAGGTGACAATGCTACAGATGGACCAACTGCTTTTCTCCGAATCGACCGAACATGGTAATTAGATTTTAGCCTATGATGTGAATGCCTAGATAATTTATTGATGTTTTAAAGGAATATTATGCACATCAATTGATAAAGAGAGTAATTTACTTTCAGCTGTAGCATTTTTGTGACCTTTCCCATAAGCATTACGAAAGCAAATTAACTCACATTTTTCAGGATTAATTTTCAGAGCCCAACCAAGCATATGATTTTTTAGCACTTGGAGATGAAAATTAATTTTATTTAAAGCTGTTAAAGGACTTGTGTCACTTGCAAGAAGGATAATATCGTAGGCGTAAAGAAACATTTTAAAATTGTCATTTATATTATTTTGATGCCCGCAACGAACATTAGCCAAATAAAAATTGAATAGAGACGGAACCCTGAGGAACACCAGATATACACTTATTAAAGAAGAGTAGGAATAACCTAGTAAGAAAACTTATGAAAATACAAGCTACAGGAATAGGGCAATTAAATTTTAAAAGCTTGTAGATTAAACCTTTTAACCAAACCGAATCGAAAGCCTTTTCAAGATCAATTGAACCCACCACTGTAACTTCCTTGTTTCGTAAACCAGAAGAAATTTTATCATGAACGGATAAGACTACATGCTCAACAGAAATTTTTTTCTTGAAACCAAACTACTCAATAGGAATGATGGGTTCGGAAAATATTTTAAAATATCGCAGAATAATTTTTTCAAGAATTTTGCCCAGGTTCGAAAGAAGAGAAATTGGTCTCAATTTCTTAATATCACTATTTGATCTTGATTTTGGCAAAGGAATTAATGTGACTGCTTTCCAAGCAGATGAAAAGTAACCATTATTAATGCAATTATATGCGATGACGACAAGAGGTCTAGAAATTGAGTTGCTATATTGCCTGATTACTAAGTTCGGAGTGCCATATGGGCCAAAAGATTCTTTATTATTCAAATTTTCTATTATAGATTGAATTTCCTCAAAGCTGCTAAAAAAATCACGAAAATTGAAGCAAGTGGGATGTGACGAGTAATTCTTAGGAGGAAATATTGTCAAAAAGATCCAAACTAAAAGAATTGACTTTGCTCTCTACAAGTTCTTTTAAAGCAATTGTAGCAGAAGGTTTTTCACCGTAAAGATTATTATAAAAGCAGGAGCAAATGTTCAATTTTTCAGCAGTCAGAACATATGATTGTCCATTAAAACTTATAGGATCCCTGAATATATTCCAATCATTTGATAACCGGCCAGTCAAGTTATTTATTTCTTTGAAAACATGTGAGGATGGGCTTCATAGAAGAAAGTCCTAGTTTATACGCCGTATTTAATTCAAGACGCATCTTGTCTCTTATAATTTTACTTAGGCAATTAATTCGTGAACGAAGAAGAATATACTGTGAATCTACTCTATTGTAATTTTGGTGAAATATTCTTTTTAGTTTCTACTGCCATTTACTTCTAGTATGAATTAACTGGATGGGGAAAAATTGTCATATTTTGAGATATTAAATTTTCTGGCAGGTGCAAAAGAGTCCATGCATAAAGAATTCATAGAAGAGAGAACATGGATTGACTCATGGATTTGTTGGTTGTTAAGTACACGCTCATCCAGGAATTTGTCTGCCAAGAGATCAGATAACTGTTCGTCAAAACAAGGCCAATCAACATTCTTAAACGAGCGTAATAAGGAAAGATGAGGAATAATTTGATATAGGCTAGCAAGAGGAAGCGTAAGGAAAAGGCATGATGATCAGAAGGAGCTGCAATTGGGAAACAGTGATGTGTTACACAATGAGCATTTAGAAGTTAAGGTGAAATCAGGAAATTACCCAAGAAAGAAGACCCTCTGCATTAATAATGGATATGGAAGTGCTGTTGCCTGGCATTAACCACTTATTAAAAGTTCTACCGTTAATGTTAAAAGTACTATCACCTCAACTAGGATGTCTAGCATTAATGTCTCCTCCCCAAATGAAATCATCAAATCCGTTTAAAAAATTTAATAATTGATCAAAATCGGAGAAAAGTGTTTGACCGAGATCACAGGGAACATACAAAGAATTTAAAAATAATTTACGAATATGACCACCAGCACCACTCATATGTAAACAAGCGAAAGTACAAGAAAAAGATGAGAAAATGGTATGTTTTGAATGAGCAAGGATGGCTGTACCTATACCCATATCATTGCAAAACATGGTGTAGTTTGGAAATTGTGGTTTGTGCCTTACACTTGTTTAAAAAAAAACAATGTTTGGCACAAACTCATCGAGAATATTTTGTAGAGCGATCCACTTATCATGAGTTTGCATGGAATTAATGTTCATTGCAATAATTTTTAAGTCATTTATTGCTCGCAATGCTAATTAAAAAGTTGAATAAGGCCTAAGGTTGTTCTTCTCGAGACAAAAGACAGTATGAAACAAGAAATTCTTTAGATTTTTTAATGAGGGTTACAGGAGATACGCCAAAGTGGAGAAGAGATTCATTATTTAATTTAGAAAGACAGTTTTCGGATTGATAGAGGTACTGGGACTGTTATTAGGTGGAATAATATAAGACATTGAATTTGCCTTTGCAACACGTTTTTCTGCCAACTTTTTTTTTAATTTTACTCTTTCTGGACAGCCAGAAAAGTCAGCTGGATGACCAGTTGAGGAGCATAGCGCGCAATATACAGGAGGACTTTCAGGGTTATTCAAAGTCTCATCAATGATACCCTTACCTTATGTGCTACTTTCCGCAAGCAACACATCTTTTTTCTTATCCACAATTTGTGTATACGTGCCCAAAACGTTGACATCTGTAGCATTATGTCAAATTACCCCTCTTTGGTTTTCCCCAAGTTATTCTATGATGCAGTAAAAAACGGATTTTCAGAATCTTCTTTAAATCATCGTCGGTACTTAACTTGAATTTAAATACTATATGTTTAACTTTACATCGTTACGGCGAGACCATGCTGTTGATAAATTTGTTATCTCAAAATCACTTAGTTCTGGAATTTGACATCCAGTAAAATAAATTTGTCATATTTTGATGTTCTGACAAATAAAACGCGCTAGGATTAGCAGTCAAAATCACGTCAACTTTTGGTACGAACACTTTCATAAGATTTGAAAATTACGTTCATCAAGTTTGATAATTTGGGCCGGTGTAACGTAAAGTACTACGCAAAGTTTAGTAAATTTTTCTGCTAATTTCATTAATAGTATTAAATCTAATGATTTTAGTTCGCATAAAAACAGCATTGAGGCATTCTGGGAGTGTCCGGTGAAATGTTGAGCTTCGTTTTGTAAATAATTATGCAAAGGTTAAAAAGTTGTAAATAGATTAATGCAGGAAAAATTTGTAAAAAATTTCATTTCGTGGACAATGTGTTGGACTTGATATTATTCTTATCAGGGATTTATGCCAATTAACTCCAGTGAGGTCAAGGCCCAGCTTCAAAAGTATTGGATCTAAATTAACTGGCCTTTCAAATTTTATGAACTCACCCAGGTAATGCAGCAAAATGGCGTCCTATTTTCTTATACTCTAACTAAAATTGGTAATGGAGAAGCGTTAGAACCGATCAATTGCAGCTCAGATTGCTCAAAGATTATGTCCTGAAGGAGTCCACTTATTTTTAACAATAACAAACCACGTCGACAATATGTTGAAAGGAAAGAGCCAAAAATAATTAGATATAGTAATTATGACAAAAAATTGTTGCACTGAGTATTTTTTCATATTATATGCATTTTAAAATTTTGAATTTGTCACATTCATTCCTGAATTTTTCTTGCATTTGTCTATTTACAACTTTTTAACCTTTCCATAATTATTTGCAAAACAAAGCTAAACTTCCCTCCGGACACTCCCAGAGTGCCTCACTGCAGTTTTTGATTTATGCTCCGGATATCTACATCGATTGCTTCGAGACCAATCTAGCTTTTTCTTCAATATTCTGTCTAATTTTGACAGAGTTTACACAAAACACTGAAGTAAAAGCTAGATCAGTCTTGAAGCAAGTGACTTTTATTAAAAATATAATATAAGGTTGAAGCTAAACATTAATTTTTTATTCCATTTTTCAAAAAACTATTGCGATATACATCGTGTTTAATGTAGACCCAAATGGTTTTCATTACAATTTATCAAATTAACCAATTACCAAAACTGCCATTAAACATAGATAACGTGATAGTATTTTGTGCTGATATTGAAATATTGTGTTTAATATTCTCGAGACAACCGAAAAGTGAACATAAGCAATTATAATTAACTGCATTATGCACTAAATAGGATGAAATAAATTTCACGAAGTTTTCGCAAAACAATAAATAAACATTTCACAGAGAAAATTAATTAGACACAGCTTCCGTTGCTTTTCTGTCTCTTCCTTTTTAACCTATTTTAGAATCAACTGTATTGTTTTAATTCTTAATAATTTGTTGTTCGATTTAAACGCTATAATTTAAATTTTTCAGCATGTATATGTAGTTTGCGCAGAGTAGTAGTTAGAGTGCTCGCTGCCTAAGCCGAAGGTGCCGGGATCGGATCGCTCTGGTGACAACGAGATTCTTTTCGAGTATTTCTTCAGACGAACTATAAACTCGTTCAGTTATGATTCGTACTGTTTTAAAATCAGAGCAAATCGCAGTTGGGTGGATGGGTACACGGCCGAAGCGTAGTAAAGACATTATCACCTTCTCGGGTGTCAATACGTACGATCAAGATAATGAGATACTCTAACTATCTCAAAGCGAAGGCTAGAAAGGAGCTGCAGTGTTAAAGCAAAAAAAATAAAATATACTATAGCCTTTTTTATCAAAGATCGATTTGAAGCACTCAAAAGGGGATAATACATACGTTTTATATATTTTTTCTGTATATCGTGACACCCTGGAAGAGCCATTACTCAATAAAGGGTGGCTCGATTGTTTAATGAAGAATATAAAAAAGTAACTACGCTATGAAATGCTGTCTGATTTTTAGATTACTAGGATACATCCTGATGACGATGACCTCTTTGATGAAGCAGATTTTGTGCCATCACTGGTTATATATCAGAAGCAAAAAGATGTACAACATGCATAAAACATCGAAACAAGTGCCTATCTGTTGAAAAAATAAATTCAACCTGAAAAAGGAAAACAATTTTTAATTTCCTATTTATATTTTCAAAGGATGTAACCATTCGAAACAGAAGATAGAAAAAGTTTGAAAATTGCTAAGCCATCAGATTATTAAATTTAACAATGACAGCTTATTGCTTAAAAATTATAGCTTTTGACCATTAATCCATATACTATAATTTTCAAAATTTCCCAGTACATTTATTTACGAGTAGTTTCAATGTTCATGTAATTTGCCAAAAGTCAGTAATGGTTTGAGCTTCCGTTAAGGACTCAGATAGATCTCGAATGCTTAGAACATCACATTTTGTGGAATTTGTTTTCAGTATTTGATGCCTGTTTATAAAAAATTAATAAATTTATCCACCGAAATTTTTAGAGAACCAATGAAAAAATTCTCTTGTTATAATAAGGATCAAATCAAATCATGTTTAAAACAAACACTAATTCTTTCTATTTGCTATTTAGTCTAGGGCATGTTTGGACGTAGATAAAACAAAATGAAAAAATATTTTTGGATGAGATTCGCTCCACTATAAAATAATTTGTGATCAAACATAAACTGAATCGTTCGGTCAAGCGTTCATTAATCCTATCCAGTAGAAATTTCAATATACCTCATTGACGTGTGACTTTTTGAGAAATAGTAAACTCCAATTTCATAAAGTTTTGAGGAAGAAAAGGGGATTGAAAACTTCAGCATGAACTCAACGTAGAAAAAGAATTATTTCGAAAACTTCAGAAAAACATTGTTTATACTATCAAATTAAATCAATGATAAAAAATGGTCCTTTGTAACTCTTCACTGTCTAGGGAACCAATTTTACTTCTAACTTTCAAACGGATTGCAAAAGAGGGGTGGAAGGGTTAAAGGTCGATGGCTGTGTATAAAAAGACATCAGCAAATAGATCAAGCAAATGGGAAGGAAGTAATGCCATTCATATCACATTATAAGTTTAATGTCAGAGTCTGAAGTGTGGTAGCTATGTTATGGGCCACATTTGGCAAATATGACTGTTTTGAAACGTTAGCCGAATAGCAACTAGACAACAACTAGATAAACAACTAAATTTTTCATTCTTATGATGGTATATAATTTTGAATAAAAGTGTTTAAATTTCTAGAAACACTAGTATAAGTACGAGAGCCATCTAAAAATCATAATAAATTTGAATAGATCTTCTGAATGTTTCAACACAAATGCCTTCTTTAGACTCAAAACTTGTTTGTCAAGATATTACTAAGAGGACAACTTTTTAAATACTTGTAAATTAAAAGTATATTCAAATATTGTTAAAGTTCTAGCGATATTCAACTGAAATCGATTTGTATAAGCAGTAAACTCTGATTGATTTTGTCTCCCTTGAATGTCAATGTAGATACTCTTAGCTTAAATCAAATCCACAAGTGTAACGGCTGAGTGCATAGGGTGATGTGATTTAACATGACTCAGAGATTTAGTTTTTAATACGGTTACCTGAGCATTTAAGAATTTCTTTTGAACTTCATAAGAACCTCTACATAAATTGTTACTTCTTAGAGCGATCAAAATTCAAATACATATAGCATCATTTCATATTGGTGTTTTTAGAGTCCAGTTAAAAATAGGAAGTTTGGTTTTTATGACCCAATGCAACCCAGATGACGTACCTACCTTAAAACGATTTCAAAGTACTTATATAAGTTCAAAATGTATGAGCATCATAATCTGAGAATTCTAAGCGACGTGTATTACTTTTTTGTAATCGATAACAAATTCCAATATCGCTGCATTCGGAATACTATCGCCTACCTCTTTGAAAGTTCTCTTGAAAAAAATATGTAACAGGAGGGTTTTCAGTTTTAGCAAAACAGAGCCCTATCTCATGTAATTCGTTCTCGCTGTTGTTCACTGGTAACGCCATCATTCAATGGGTCAATCGCTCTCGTATTACTGCCCCTACATTTTTTTTTAGGAAATATCACATTGCAAAGTTAACTATTTACATATCAGAATATTGCCAGAATTTCTTCAGACATGCGATTAAAGTTGAAGAAAATTTGAAGACAGCTCATCAAATCTACGTTGCGTGCCAAATTCCTATATGTATACAATTTTTCTAATATTATTTTACAAATGCCAACACTTGCGTTGTTAATAAGTAACTTATTTATGCGGGATTCTGTATTAAGGTGTGTATTATTCAGCTATATGAAGAAAATCAGTAACTTAAACAAGCTTCCAAAATTTTGCTTCAACATAAGAATTTAATTTTATTTTACTTAAATATGCTTATGTTGTTAGTGTAGTCTGTAAGAAACTATCAAAAAACTGTACATGTTTATTTTATTGAAAAGAAAGGTAAAAATTTAGATATGGTTACTGCTTATCAAATCTTCTTATTAATAATCGATCAACACCATGATAAGTAATTGATAAAAAAGTGTATATATGGTAACTTTAAAATAATTTGCAAGTTTGTTTTGGATTAATTTTTTTTAGTATTTCCTTTTTATGTTCATGAGAAATTTTAAATTTACATCTTATTGGTAACATGTGAAAATTGAAATTTTTATTATTTTGTTTGTTCACGAAAATTCATTCCAGCAACTATAGAAGCTTCGACTATTCTCTAGTGGAGATATAAGCGTCTTCGATGTGCTTAGACATAATGAACAAATAATTTGAAATTCACTTTTCGCGATTGGACGCCATTGTAACACAAAATGTAAAAAAATACAAACATAAATGATAATGGATAAATTAACAATAATGATGTCATAAGCTGTAATTTTCTATTTAATGATACAATGATTCGTTAATTTATCAACGCTATGATCACGAGGAGCTAAATTTTACTTAAAATTTAAATTAGATATTTATATGCTACAGAAAATTTTTTTTAAAAACTTTCTAGTAATGGATAGTACTGCCGACTCAACTTGTTAATACCCAAGATTGTGGATTTCAGATATCCAGGGTTTGATTTTTGATATGTTATTTTTAATCAATGCAAAATGTTATAAGTGAAATTATAAAGATTAAAAAAATTACTTAAGGTATTGCATTAACAGTACATATCAGCTAGATTACATTTAATTTTCTCATTTGTGTGCCTACGGCTTTGCTGATAATTTCTATCAGAATATATTCTGCATTATTTTTAACAGGTGAGAATCTTAATCTCGAAAATCAAGTTCTTAAGTTTTACAGCCTCAGAGGTGACATATCAGTCCATTCTAGGTGACAAAGCAGTGTCTTATTTGATGGTCTTAACACTCATCGTCATTGTTTAAACATCACCACAAAAACACTCTTATAAAAACAATAATTCCCGTTGAAAGTTTTTTGTTGATCAATAGATTTGATTTATACTACAAATGGGAAAAATGCGAGTAATAGTGATTACTTTTCCAAATATACTTCATGGAAAACTTAACCATGCTAAATAAAAGATGCGTAAACTTAAAAATGATTCTTACTTAACAAGTGCGGGTAGCTTTGCTTTTTTGTTAGTATAAATTGGTTTATATATATAGTAGATATTTAAAATTTCAGATTTTATTGAATTATACCTCCAAAATTTTGAGAACATTTTATCAATTGGTGAAGGATTAGTAAGCCTATTTTCTTCCAACTCGAAGTGAATAATGCAACTTCCACCCAACTAACTTCATATTTTCGCGAAATATTCAAATTTAAATCTTTCAAAAGTACGGTTTTCCAATAAGAGGTGTTATTTTGATATTAAAAGAAAAATGCCATTTTTTAATATAAGTTATCGGATGTTTATTTCATTATAAAGAAAAAAGTATGCCGTTAATAGTGAGAAATAACATCAGGCAAATGACTACCACGACCACGCTTACAGGACCATATCCTTTTCATGAAATTTTCCATAACCAAATCGCAAAGTGGCTGCCCTATGTCCTCGATAGCCTCACGAATTCTATCTTTGAGGTCTTGAATCGACGCTGGGCTGTTGGCCTTTTCCTTCACGTGACCCAAAAGGAAGAAGTCGCAAGGTGTTAAATCACAAAATCTCGGTGTCAATTGTGATCACCTCTTAGAGAGATAACACGGTCCGGAAACTTTTCCCGTAAAATACCAATAGTTTTGTTGCTTGTGTGGCATGTAGCGCCGTCTTGTTGAAACTAAACGTTGTCCAGATCAATACCATCTAACTCCGGTCATAAAAAATCATTAATCATCTCTCGATAGCGCAATCCATTCACCGTGACTGTTGCTCCAGCCTCATTTTCAAAAAAGTACGGTCCAATGACTCCGCCGGACCATAAACCGCACCAAACAGTCACACGTTGAGGATAGAGAGGCTTTTCAACAATAACTCTTGGGTTTTCCGAGCCCCAGATGCGACAATTTTGCTTGTTGATGAAGCCTACGAGGTGGAAATGGGCCTCATCACTTAAGATGATTTTCGGATCATGTTCATGTATTTCAAGGGCCCAATCAGCAAAGGCACGACGTTGTTGATGATCGACTGGCTTGAGTTCTTGTATTAACTGAACTTTATAAGCCTTAAGACCCAAATCTTTATGCGAAATACGGTGTAATGACGTTTGTGGAATGCCTGATTCCAAAGAACGACGAAGAATGGACAAACCTGAGTTGGGTTGTTTCTTCAACACTTTCGGCTACAGCAGCAATATTCTCAGCTGTTCTTGAGCGACGTGCGCGAGTTTTATTCTTCACATCACTAAGTTGTCCCAACAGCTCGAATTTTTCCACCAATTTCTGTATTGCGGTCCGACAAAGTGCTAAACGGCGACCCAAAAATGTTCGAGTTTTACGAATC
Source organism: Odontomyia ornata (assembly GCA_963969285.1). NCBI lineage: Eukaryota > Metazoa > Arthropoda > Insecta > Diptera > Stratiomyidae > Odontomyia > Odontomyia ornata. The sequence continues at coordinate 230,292,555 of OZ017742.1, read as the reverse complement.
GTCTCTCCGAATTTCCACCATTTTATAGTGAATTTTAATAATTTTAATGCGCTTTTGAAGCGTGTATCGTTCCATTTTTATCAATGGCGTAGTTTCTACTTGTCAAATGTCAAAAATGACAGCTTCAAAAGTGACATCTATCGAAATAGAGGGCTATTCAAAATAAAACATCTTACTGGAAGACCCTTTAATGTTTTTATTTGCGCTAAAAGAAAAATAATCTCCCACATAGATGTAAAATGACGGAATTATAATATATCTCCCTCGAGTATATTGATTTGTTTGAAAAAATCAGTATATATCTGTGACATATAATTTAGGACCGAAAATTATTTTCTTTTTTAACGTATGGAAAATCAAAAAATAATTTTATTTGATACAACTTAAGGGTGACTGCTTAATTTGCACATGTAGCAAGTCCTCCTTAAAAATAAAATAATATCCTAACTTTATCTTAACGTCCTTATCAGAATCGTCAAGATAAAAAAATTGTAATTTGCAGATTTTTTTTTTAGTTGGTTGGTGAAGGCTATTTTTGTCTTGAGTGTAGGACTCCCAGATATGCAAGACATCTGAATTACTCTCTAAACAACCCCCCTGACAACCTGAGAGTAAAGCCTGGAACTGTTTGACAATATCCTAACTTTATCTTGACGTCCTTATCAGAATCGTCAAGATAAAAAATTGTAATTTGCAGATGTTTTTTTAGTTGGTAGGTGAAGGCTATTTTTGTCCTGAGTGTGGGACTCCCAGATATGCAAGACGTCTGAACTACTCTCCAAGCACTTCCCCTGTCAGCCTGAGAGCATAGCCCAGAAACGTTTGACACAGTATTTCGGGCTAAGCCTTGTTTTGCTACGCTTTGGGACTTGGGTTTTGCTACACCTTGGGAGGGGAGGGAAGAAGAGGCATGGCTAGAAAAGTAATCTCCCATCCGCAACATCCGCGGCCACTGTAAGCCCTTTTTAACTTTTAGGATTGCCCGAACATAATGAGCACATGGGTCTATTTATCAACCGATCCAAGCAAAGCTCTCCTGTTTCCTTGTAGAGTTCCAAGTGTAGACTACGAGTATCCCATCTTTTTCATGCAACGAATGTACAGCAGGCATCGTCTTCCTCTTCTGCAGAAAACCTACAGAATGACTTTCCAATCTTGTGCAAGTAAGATTGAACATACTCATGTCCGCACTAGAGGTGGGCTAGGTAACAGTAATTCTCACTGATGTTCAATTGAGTCATGGTTTCAGATCAGGAGTAAGATGCACAGTGCACATCTTCCCTTCGTGCTGTTCGTTCAGTACTGGTGCCAATCATTGAGTGAGCACTGTACCTCCTCGCAGGGAACTGTCTTCCTCGTGTTTTCGTTTTGACGCAGGTGTAGATAGTACGGAACTCTCTAGGAAGGAGGGCAATAGGTATCACATCTTCGTGCTGTTCATTCAGTACTGGTGCCAATCATTGAGTGAGCACTGTACCTCCTCGCAGGGAACTGTCTTCCTCGTCTTTTCGTTTTGACGCAGGTATAGATAGTACGGAACTCTCTAGGAAGGAGGGCAATAGGTAACACACCAAGGATAACTAGCACAACCGAATCAGAGACTGTTGGATATGAAGATGCAATACTTAGTGCTCCTCTTCGCTGTATCTGTGCCAAGCTTTTTCGGTACAGCTCCTTGCTGGGAGTGCCGCCCCATATTTCTGCTTTGTACAGTAGCACCGACTCCACATACCTCAACAAAAGTCGCCTTCCTGCTGGGTAGGGGGACTCGCATGCTCTAGAAAAATGAATTTGGACATCAACAACGCGATTTTGCTCCTTACTTCTGAACAAAGATTGAACATACCTATAAAATAAGCCCATGATACTTCAAAATCACATCCTCTCAAAAACGATAGTCTGCAGCAAGGAAAAACCTGCACTTTCATCTAGATAACAAAAAGAAAGGACAACAAAGCATATTATTTAGTTATTTTCAAACTATAACTATTATGAGTTTTTATTATGACAGGGATGTAACATATTGTATTTAATCAATATTCTGTAATCAATCTGGAGTCTTGAAGCTGAGCATCATAGATTAAAGGCCATCATGCTAGGATTGGGGTTACGTATGAAATCCTAAAACACAAAATCCAAGCCACAAAATCTACAAAAACAAAATCCATAAACTCCAAATTCATATTTAATAATTCAATAAAATAATCTCTATCGTCACAAAATCAATCCATATATTGTCCATAATTTGAGCGTATGCGTGCAACATTTCACGCATGGATTTAATTCAGAGAAGAGATATGGATTTTAATGATTCTGCTTTGTGTGTGATTTAGATATTTAAAAATTTAATGAAATTCTATGAATTCTTAAAACTTATAAAACTGTTTTAACAGCAAAACTTTTGAAAAGTCATCATGCTTTATTTTTTGTGAAATTGTATGATCGTAGCTTACGTACTTTCGGAGAAAACTTGGTGCGGTATACGGTCAGACCGACAGGTTGCGATTGTGAACTAATTTTAGAAACCCCAAAAAATGAATTTTCCAAATTACAAAATACTTGCAACCTCTTGCACGTGTCGTTATTATGAAATATAAGAGATATCAGGCTTCTTAATCATGTACAAAACCGTAAGCATTTGAATCTATAAACTGCTCAAAATAAATTAGTATAAGTTATACTTCTCACACTCTCTCTATAATCTGGCAATTTTCCGACCATGCCAGTAACTCGGATTTTTATATAGCCAGCTTCCAAGCAGGTACTCTGTAATTTTGGGTGACTGGGGCCATTGTTACTTGAAGTGCTATTATTTCGATTGCGTAACCCTAGCGGCGCTGTATGTCAAAATCGTCTTTACAGTGTAAACTTAAATTATAAACATTACGTTTTGCTTGAATATGAAAACAAAATTTTGAAAAAATACTTGAAAAAAGTGAAACGGTAATGAGTCTCGGTAAAGATTATGAAGCCGGGCGTGATACAATTTACGACAGTGACAATGAACAAATCAAGACTTTCATTGAAAAAAAAAATGTAATTGCAAAAATTGTGTGAAGTTTACTTACGTTTGGTTTTTTATTCGAACGCAAAATACATAGGCCTATTTCTGATGGAATTTTCAAGGTAAAGCCTAGATTTTACTACAGAAAAATAGGGAATAGAGGTGACTTTCAGGCCAGTGAGGGCTAATTGGATAAGTTTTAAATACTTTTTGGTATATAGATTTAAGTACAACAGGTCAAAAACTCTGATGTGGTGTTGACGCTATCAACTCATACATAGAAAAGTGTATAGTGAAGACGGGAGCTTTTTGTTTGGTGATGTTCATTTAAGAAACCTATGCTATGTTTCCTTGTGATGAAGCTAGTCGACCTGGACGAAAACTATTAAAGTACCGAGTCACTTTTATACCATATTTAAATGCAAGTAGTACACAGAAGATGGACATGTTGGTGATTTGTAAGGCATAGAACTCTATGCCATTTAAGGATGACTAACTTGCTGTTTCTTATAAAAACCTAAACAAATCGTGGATGACTAAGTCCTGGTTTGTGGAATAGTTTGAAGAACTGTTTGGACTATCAGTAAACAAATTTTTTAAAGAGCAAAACCTTCCATAAAAAGTATTGCTTATTTTGGAGAATCGCCCCGTTCACCTTCATAAAGAGGGTTTGAACTTTGTAATGAACGTAAGCAGTCGAGCAGCCCCGTGATGATCAGGAGTGGCTGCCCTTGAGGAGACAAGGTGGTTATCCCGTCAAAACTACTTAGTTAAAGTTAACTACATCTATTTGTTGGGCCAAAGAAAATGGTGTATCTGCAAGTGACAGAGTATTGAAATAACCAAGATCAAGGGTACAAAATGTAACTTAAAGTGAAAAAGCAGATGCAAATAGAAAAATAATGTTGACTAGCAGTACAAAACAGTACAGAAGTGGTGTAAGTTTAATTTTTCTTTTGTTGTAATTTTAAATTACTCGTATATTGAAACTTCAATTGCATGCATGCATAGCGTATAATACACTATTTTACATATATAGATTAATATGGGGCAACCATCCGTGGCGAGAAAGTCTAGCAGTGAAGTTTGCACGAGCACCGATGTCAATGGCCCACCGAACGATAGTAAATTTAAGTTCGTCTCTAGGACGCAAGGGAACAGCCGCATGACTTGTTTACTGTGTGAAAAGAATCACCAATTACACTGGTTAACAATGGTTTTACCCATGAATGACAAAAATAGGCAGTACTTGGTAAATACTAATCATCAATTATAATATTACAAGTGCCTTAGCTTGAGTTATCGAGCTATGCAAGTTTAATCTTGTATTGCGTTCGCCGCACTCTCGCAAGTTTCGACTTGTTCGTTATTATAGAACGGCTTTACTTTACTAGATTTAATACATCATAAATAACGTTAAGATTGCGCTGGCATTCGCTATCAAACACCGTGAAAATACAATTAGTGTATGACGTGGTAATAGCACTGTAACATACAGCAACGTCTTAAGTGTATCAAACAAATTTAGTTTTTAGTTTTTATGGTGAAGTTTGAACTAAAACTTTGTGAATTTATATTTTTGATATGCCTCGTTCCTGTGAAAGCAATCCGAACAATTTTTGTTACGTGTGTGGTAAATTCACTACAAAAAATACGAGCAAAAACTTCAGTCCCAGAATCTGTCATGCTTACGAACTTTATTTCGGAATACCAGTGAAAAATCAAGACAAGCCCTGGGTTCCGCATGTAATATGCTCGAGTTGTGGTAAATAATTGCGAGATTGGCTATCCGGCCGCCGACCATGTTTGCATTTCGCAACACCGATGCTGTGGAAAGAACAAAAGGCTCACATTGAAGATTGTTATTTTTGCATAAATAAGACAGAAGGGCTTAATACGCGCAAAAAGAGAAAACATGGTTATTGATACGCCATCTGCTCAAAGACCTCGCCCGTATGATGAAAATCACCCCGTTCCGGCGCCACCAATGGATGCTTCTGAAGAAATTGACCAGCTTAGTACTGAAGAAGACGATCTTACGGATCCTGATTTTAGTCCTCACAGCCAGGTACTGCAACCCCATCTAATTCCTCAACCAGAATTAAATGATCTAGTACGAGACAAAAGTTTATCAAAATCACAAGCTGAACTTCTTGGTTCGCGTCTCCAGCAATGGAATCTCTTGGCAAAGGGAACAAAAATTACTGTTTTTCAGAACCGACACGATGATTTTAGCCTTTTTTAGTATGGACGATAAGAATCATCTTGTTTACTGCAAAGATATTGATGCGCTGTTCGAAGCTTTCGGAATGGAGCATGAACCAAATGCTTGGAGATTATTCATAGACTCGTCTCAAACCAGTTTAAAAGCTGTATTATTGCACAACGGTAACACGTATCCTTCTATTCCTGTCGGTTATGCTGTATATTTAAAAGAAACCTAGGAAAATATTAAACATCTATTACAAATTATAAAATATGAAAGATATTCTTGGAAAATATGTGCAGACTTTAAAGTGATTGCAATCATTTTAGTCATGCAACAGGGTTACACAAAGTATTGCTGTTTCTTGTGTCATTGGGACCGTCGCGACAGGGAAAACCATTACATAAAAAAGTGTGGCCGTTACGAAGAGCTTTTACACCAGGAACTGAAAATGTTTTTTATCCACCTTTAGTGCAAAAAGAAAATATTATTATACCACCTCTGCATATAAAATTAGGATTGATGTAAAACTTCGTGAAAGCACTGAATCGCGAAGGTCAAGCTTTTCAATATTAAAAAAAAGTTTACAAAAATGACAGATGCCAAGTTAAAAGAAGGAATTTTCATAGGACCTCAAATACAAGAATTAATGAATGACAAAACGTTTGAAAGCACATTGAATAGCAAGGAAAAACAAGCCTGGACATCCATGATAAAAGTTTTTCAAAATTTCTTGGGTAAAACAAAAATCTGAAGACTATCAAAACCTGGTTAAGAATATGATCCAAGCATTGTACGCTCTCGGTTGCAAAATGTCCCTCAAAATACATATTCTCGACTCACATTTGGATTTTTGTCCTGAAAATATGGGAGATGTTAGCGACAAACATGGTGAACGTTTTCATCAGGATATTTTAGGCATGGAACAGCGATACCAGGGCGAATGGAGTCCTGCTATGTTAGCAGACTACTACTGGACGTTGAAGAGAGAGGCTGTAGATATTATTTATAAACGGAAAAGCAATATATTAACTCATTTTTAAATTTTATAATATGTGATTTATGAATATAATGTTATCTTAAGTCAAAAGATTTTTATTTGATTCCACAAAAAACGCGATCTAATTCGACCTTAAAACTTACATCAAAATGTATGTTTAGAGGTATTCTTTCGCAATTAGCACAACTCATTTCATGGATTAACAAAACCTTAAAATTTGTTAACCAGTGTTATTAGACATTATTATCTTTGCCCTATTTTCTTGGAGTTGTTGGTCAAATACGTAAGTGTGTTACAGAAATGCAGACAAAGTTATAAACAGCTGACAGTTTTGAAAAATATATAAAGTCAAAAAAACGTCCATTAGAATTTATAAATTTTCGACTAAGGTAATTCATAATTTTTTCTATATGTTTTAATTCGCATCATGCTATGGGGTAAGTATTCGCAGTACTGAAACGCTTACACTTTCCCCATCAAATTATTGAAAGAGTTTCAGTTAAGTATTTTGTTGCTTTTCAGTTTAAAAATGGCTCGCAAGTATATAAAAAAGTGGTGACGGAAAGTATGTACCAAACAACAGACAAAAAAGCCAATACAAGCAGGTAAATCTCAAGGAACTGCAGCTGGAAAAGTTAGGATGGATGAGAAAACGTTTAAAACTTGACTTCACTGCAACATCTAATGGGACGATATAAGCCAACATTTATGCGTGGACAAGAAGTACGATATTCAAACTATACATGCTATTCAAACTGTACATAAAAGGTGCTTTTTAGAGATGGAGAATTTTAAATAGAAATAAAATAAAGAAAAATGTTTTTAACATCCAGGGAATTGTTTTATTGGAAAGATATTTTTTATCACTAATATTTAAAAATGATTTTGAGCATTGAGATTTGGCACGTACGTCGCGTAATCTGAAGGTAATTTTTTCATTCACTCCTTGCAGTAAATCAGGCTGTATTTCGACAATAACGCATCGAATGTTGACTTCTATGTACTCAATTGTATATGGTTCATCGGCATAGACATGTGACTTTACATACCCCTCAAAGAAAGTTATCTAACGATGTCAAATCACACAGACGCGGTGGCTAGTTAACAGGGCCGTTTCGTGAAACTAATTGTTCGTCAAATATGTCTTTCAATAATTAATTGTATCATGCGCTGTGTGGAATGCAGTGCGTCCTGCTGAAACCACGTGTCAGCAATATTAATACCTTCCAATTGGGGCACCAAAATGCTAGTAATCATGTCTCTGTATCGCTCATCGTTGACTGTAACATTGTCACCATGATTATTTTTAAGACATGCAAGTATAAACCAATTATAGCTGCAAGTTTTGGTGGCATGAAGATTTTACAAGTTATGAAAATGTCATATTTACTGGTGATCTTTGGAGGCAAGACGACTGAGTTTCCGCAATGCATATGCATACAGTTACCTTAAATCATACATTAAGGTGAGTAACTGTCTGCATTTGCCATATGTAAAAAAAAGTGTTACAAACAACGTTCTGTAATAAGTTATAGACAAGGAGAAATTAAATTTGAAGTTTGGCTGTTGCTGACCAGTGTTCAGTAGAAGACAATAAAAGTTTTTTGTTTTTAATCACAAAAAAGGTTTATTTTAGAGGTTATTTACTCAAAACGGTGTACATTACTCTTTATGTAAACAATAAAATATAGTTTCTGCCATTTGAATGTGTTTCTATTGGTGTCGAGTAGTCCGGCGTGTTCGGCAATCCAGTGCTCTGGTCTGATATTAATCGGAATACCGAGAGACCACTGTATTAACATAGCATAGCCAGTAAAAGCCAGTCGGGATTCTTCCAACTAAATTTGGGAAAATGTTGAGTTTTTTATATGTCGCAAAGCATTAGAAGATATGCACTCACCCGATTCTCTTCATTGTACTTCTTCAAAACTTATCGTGGCGAACTATTTTTTTATGGCGCGACAGTCCAAGCTAGGCATTGGCCTCTAGGATTAATTTCCTCCAATCATCACGGTTTACTCCCAACAAGAATCTGCTGTCAGCTTCTATTGCATCGTCACATTGAGCTGGACGTCTACCTTGTGCTCTATCCGTCAATGTTCTTTTGGGCAACCAGTTTTCTTCCATTCTTTCTAAATGGCCCACCCATTGCAATTTATGTAATTTTACGCAAGAGGAAACAGGTGGATCGTCAAATAGTTCATACACCTCATCGTTGTAACGGAGTAGCCACTGTGTTCCTTGTTTTACTGGGCTGTCAATTTTCCAGAGTACTATACATTCAAATACGTCCTCTGCCTTTTCGGATTCACTCGTCAGGGTTCATGTTTCACTTCCATATAACAGCAGAGGTTTGACTAGTGTTTTGTAAATACGGAGTTTATTGTGCCTGTACACAACTCTGGACCTTAGAACGGGAAATATGGAATACTAAACTTTATTTACGGCGGCAAATCTCGTCGTATTCAGCGCCTCTTCTATTCAGGCTGGCTTCAAGATATACAAAATTATCCACACTCTTAAGTTCATAGGCACCTACAGTCAGGTTTTGTCAAACTGGTATTTTCTTCCTCGTTTGGGTCATGAATTTAGTTTTAATTTCAATAATTCGTAGGCCGATTCAGTTTGCTTCAGATTCTAGGCCCAGAAATGCTCCTTTGGCATCTAAGATTGAAAGTGCCGTAATATTGATGTCATCAGCATATACTACCAATTGTGTGGACTGGACATTAGTGTACCCGAGGTTTCTGCTGATATCTTCCTGATGATGTGTTCCAGCGCAATATTAAAGAGTATTGGGGCAAGTCCATCCCCTTGTTTTAAGACTGATTCCGTTATTAAGCTGCCCGTTAGTTCACCGTTTGCCTTGAGCTAGGACTCTATGTTCAATATCGTGACCTTGACCATGCAGACTATTTTTGTTGGGACACCAAAATTAAGCATTATTTTGTACAGCGCATTTCCATTGATACTGTCGTATGCTTGTTTGAAATCTACAAAGAGTAGGTGCACTTCGATGTTATATTCCCAGCACTTTTCAAGCACATGCTTTACTGAGAATATTTGGTCTATTGTAGACCGTCCACTTCGAAAGCCTCCCTGATACTCTCCAAGAAAATGTTCATAGTATGGGCTTAATTTTCTTTCTATGATTTTGTAGAGCAATTTATAAGGCGTGCACAGCAGAGCAATGCCTCTATAATTTTCATACTTTAATTTGTCTCATTTTTTATGTATAGGACATATTATACTTTTTCGCCAGTCCTCTGGTAACTGCTCCTCAGACCATATTCGGCATATTAGCTGATGCAGAAGGTTATTTAGATGGGGACCCCCGCTCTGGAGCAGCTCTGCTGGCATTCCATCTATTCCAGGAGCCTTATTTTTTCTGAGGTCCCGTACGGCTGCCTGTATTTCGCCTCTAGTTGGCGGTCAGACAGGTACCTCTTGCCCTGCTTCTGGAATGTTCACAACTTCAATCGCTGTTGGGGACGCTGTGAATAGCTTCTGTAAATATTGCAGCCATCTCTTTTTGATTTCGGCTGGGTTGCCTATGATTGCTCCTTGTACACTTTTACAAAGATTTGTTTGTGGATTGAAGCCGTCTCTTAGTTGTTTGATAGAGGCATCGCTGATCTGACTTCATGTAGGGTCATGTTTTCGTTTATCTATTGGATCTTGGTGTTGATGGTCAGTCGTTTCGTTCTTCGGCATTTTTTTTTTAGCTTGACGTCGAAGGCTTTTATATTGTTTTTCTGTGGTCGCTAGATGTAGTCTTTGTGCGCCTAATTCCTTTGTTTAATTGTTCTTGAATACCTATCGTAAATAGTTTGTTCTCATAAAATGTTCATTAAAATTAATGTTAAAGTAGCTGTTAAGGAACAAACATAATGGTTTCTTGTAACATTTGTTTCCTCATTTATTTCAGGAGAATTATGGCGCAGTATTCACAATACCTTATGGAAAAGCTAAACCAAAGTTTACTGCGCACCCAGGAATTTCCACAAAGCATCGTAATAGGCTCAGGAGGTTATCTAGAGCAATAGTCTTCATTGCTGGGATATATACAAATTGAACAGCTACACAGATTTGCGGAAACAATCGTAATTGGGCTGACATAGATCTGTTAGTATTACTGAAAGCCTTAACACAGTATAATCTAATAATATTCAGAAAATCAGCAGCTATATAGTACAATGTAAATAAACTAATTGATTTATAAATATTATCTTGAAAAACCGTCGGGCATTGCTTCTTTGAGCAAGCAGACACGTTTAGACTCTTTTGAGGTTTTTTAACGGAAAATAGAATTCACCCGCAAAAACCAAATAAACAAAATAATTAACATGTTATTTGCTTATATGCGGTTATTCGTTGCTGCGCCCTTTCATCTTTCTTTGAAAACAATTAGATACATATGCAGCAGTCCATCGTTGAATCAACGCTAAAGTCGAAAATATATTCTTTTTGATTCTAAATGGTCATACGCATCGTATAGGATTAATGAGAAATGATTTCAATATTCTGGATGGTATAAGTAACAACGCTCAAAGTTATAAGTGCGCACACTAAAAAATGTTAATGTTCGTAAATCACAACCTTCTATATGGAAAGCTGGTTAAAAATTGGAAATTAAAATTTAAGATCACCCATCAGATGAGTGGTGTGACTGCAGCTTCCATTATAATCAAAAACTACACTAAATTCCTGAGGAAGAAAATATCTTAAGTTGGGCTTCACTTACATATACAGGATGCGGCACAACGAATTGACAATTTTGAAAACAAGATACGTATGGAAAAAATGTTTTATTTTCGCAGGCAGTAGATTCTATCATTTTACATTTAACTAGGTTTCAACGCTAAAGTCGGTAATGAGCTGTTTCATCGAGGGATGACTGGAGGATATAGCCTCCACGTTGAAACAATTGACAACGGCCGGCGCCTGATTGACTTTGCATGTAGTAGAAATCTAGTCATAAGTTTGGCTTGCTTCCTATATCGGTATCACGGGATGGCAACACACAAAACCAAATTGACCATGTTCTGATCCAACAAAGATGGGTTTCGAACATACTTGACGTTCGTACATACCGAGGTGCCAATTGTAACTCAGAACATTACTTGATTAAATTAACGTATCGATGTCGTATGTCTAAGGTGTATTCAGCGAAGATACCAAACGGCGTCTGCTACAAAAAATTTCATGGAGACCCTTGATAACTAGCTAGCTCCCATCTTATCAGACAAATCGCTGAAAACCAGCAACGAGCTATGGATGGAAGTGTTGGCGGCAATTAACGCCATGGCAGAACAGACAATCGAACATCAGGCCCGGCGCAAGAGAAATGATTGGTTCGATGATGAGTGCCGGAATCCGTTCGACAAAAAGAATCAGGCGTACAAAGAATATTCAGGCAGGAAAACTAGGACAAAGAAAGAACAATGTGAAAATCTCAGAAGAGTAGCGAATAAGAAAATTAGAATTAGGGAAAGAAAATACTATGACGACCAATTGAAAAGCATCGATGTAAGCCTAGTGAGCAAGAACACAAGACAAGCATACAACGTAGTGAAAAGTCTGAAACGAAGCTATCAGCCCAAGATCACGCTCTGCCGTGATGACATCGGCAACATCATCGCTGATGAAAACAGGATTAAAGAAAGATGGGCATCATATTTCAAGAATCTCCTTAATCCTCCGCACAGCTCTAGGGCATCATAGCCTTTGGATATTCCCGGAAAGTTTCCATTGGCCCCACTGACTCCGCATGAAGTTTGTTCCACCATCAAAGCCCAAAAGAATAATAAAGCACCGGGTATCGCTGAGATTCAAGTGGAGCTCATAAAATATGGTGGCTGCAGTGCTCAGAAAGCCATTCATAGAATCATTCAGCACAATTGGCTAACAAGAACATATGTCGAACGAGTGGAATCAATCAATTACATTCCCTAATCACAAAAAGCGTGATAAGCTACAGTGTGAAAAGTATAGAGGCATAGCACTACTTTGTACGGCATACAAAATGTTTTCAAAGAGATTGGAAAATCAAATCAGATCATATACCAACAGTATAATTGGGATTATCAAGGTGGTTTTAGAGCAGGTAGATCGGCGATGGACAAATTGTATATAGTCAAGCAGGTACTTGAGAAAAGCTGGGAATTCAACATAGACGTACACCAAATTTTCATTGGCTTTAACCAAGCATATGACAGTATTGATCGTAACGTACTGTACCAAATAATCCTTTGCTATGGCGTTCCAGCCAAATTAGTCCGTCTTACTAAAATGCCGATGATGTTGAAAACCTCCCAAGTCTGCATCAATAACAAAATCACCGATGCCTTTCACACAAATATCGGACTAAGGCAGCGAGATGGGCTGGCCCAATTGCCATCCAATTTGGCTCTGGAATATGTCATAAGAAAGCTACCTGTCGATATAAAAGGTATGTTCGTTACTTTACAAATCAAGCCAAGTAGTAGTCTGTGCGCACGACATCAATATTTTGTCACGGTCCTTAACAATCGACAAAGAACTTTTCCCGAAACTTGACAGCGAAGCCAAACTATAAAAATCTATGAGAATAAAGCAAAGCTCATGACGCAGTCAAGAAAAATTCCTCACATACACAAAATATCACATTTGGCGAATACTATATTGAAAATTTGGACAAATTTGTGTTATTTAGACGGAATATTCCAAAAAAATATAGCTCGTAGATAAAATATTTTATTCAGTTTTGACAACGTTGAAGACCAACTGCATACATAGGAAAACATAGCTCGATGTTTACAAATCTGTGATAAGACCTGTGATATGCTATGGATGTGGAACATGGACCCTAACCCAAGCATATGCAAACATATTTGACGCCTTTCGAAGATGGCTCCGGAAGCGAATAATCCAAACGCAGCTAGATGGGGATCAATGGCGAATTCGAAAAAAAAAACACGAGCTGTATCAATTTTTTGATGAGTCGGAGGTCTCAACGATTGTAAGATTGCGGAAGCGGCAATAGGCTAGCCATCTGAATCATTTGGATGAACAACGGATACCGAAAAAGGTATTCGTTGGGAGAACTGAAGGCCGGTGACCAGTTGGGAAACACTGTTCATCGCTGCTCGGATCCAAAATCGGAGGTCGCGGTCAATGGACCGAGACAGTTGGAGGCACTTGTTGTAGGAAGCAATGGCCCGAGAGGAGCTGTAGTGCTACGAAGAAGAAGGTTTCATAATAACGTCCTCCTGCCAGCAATATACGTTTGCAGGCATGGTGTCTGAAGTTTTGAAGAGCTCGTGTATCATGTTCCTTTCATCAGCATTCCACTCAAGCACTGATAGGATGTGAGGGTAATGCTTGAATACCTTTGTTTCCAGGTAGAACCAAAGAATCAGAAGAATGGCATCATTATGCAAAATGTTGAATCGTCGTCCAAAAATTCTTTGAGACGCGTCCACAAATTGATGCTTTTCAAAACACTTATGCACAACATAGCATCAGCTTATCAAATAGGGATACAGACGAAACAAAAGGTGACTGCATGCACCTTTCTACTTCCACTCAAGCAGTTATCACTCGAAAATGATCGGTCGATACTGCTTCATCCTGTAGGTAACATACTTTATACGAGTATATAAAAAATGATTCGATCCTTAAACTTAAAATGACACGTTGAGAATTTTACAATTTAGGGCTCCACGAAAAAGTCTTGAAAAGACCCTATTTAATTTGTCTAGTTAGCTGCACGAAATAATATATAAAATACATATTTCGATACTGTTTAATCTGTCAAGCATCCAAAGTTAATTCAGCTTCTATTATGAAAAATTATATTTCAATCAATTCCAAAAAAATTTCTTGAAGTTAGTGTATTTTGAACGATATTTTAGTGACATTTTTGCCACTTGCAGTTTGTTAGCTCGAATTTTCAAATTTGATACCGAAATCTTTCCTGGATTCAAATAAATGCATGATTTGATCCATGCATCAAACTATTTCAATAATCAAACGAATTTCTTAGTACTCTACATCCAGCTAATTTCGTAAGTAAAATTTTCGCTTTCGAAGAGTGGTCGTGATGAAGTTTTTCATACATAATTTTAACCATTTTCTCAACTTATTTCAATTGCATCCTCATACCAATCCTTTTGTCAACACAGCAAAGATCTAAGTGCACTTTCATTAAAGTATGGTAATCGCGTCGATATATGAAGAAAACTTCAACAACCTCTTCTTGCACTTGCCATCCATAGCATTCTATCTGTGCCTATGAGCCTCACTTGCTCAAACCCTTACACTTTACGTATAGCGGTTCCGCTCGAAAAGAAAGGCTAGACGGATTAGATCCAAGATTACCACCCGCCACCCGACTTGAAGCATCTTCAAAAAAGATATTCCATTCGCGAAATTATAGAATGTTGCAAGCATGGAATGCATACAAATCCGGGAACAGCTTTAGGGACAGATATATCAGCGACGGATTTTATATACAACTCCCAAGGAGGATCATGCTCCCTAACTCATCCCCTTACTGCCCCTACCTCGGGTGGAAATCGCAGCAAAACTCTCAATACATATTTTTCATTGCACCCAGCCCTATTCGGTCTCACTGTAGGCACCACTTTGAAATCAGCAAAACGATTTCTGCACATTTTTCCCAGCGATTTTTAGGGTTTTGTACTAAAATACAAAACCCTATTGCAATCACGACCTGTGTCCGTCTGTCCGTCCGTCCGTCCGTCCGTCCGTCCGTCCGTCCGTCCGTCTGTATGTCACAGCACTTTTTCTCCGAAACTATAGAGGCTACAGCAATGAAACTTTGTGAAAAGGTCAGAAGTGGTGACCTCTTGAAAGTTCAAGGGTGGAAAAAATTTTCAAGGGGGTTTAAGGGGGGTCTCCCCGTATAGGGAGGTGACCCCTCAAAAAAAAAATTTCACCATTGGTAGTCGAGTAGGGTGTCATTGGAAAGGTCTCAATGACATCTTTTTAAAACAAGTCTTAAAATTGCCTTATCTGTACCGAGGGGGGCAAGGGAAGGGGAAATGTGCGAACTTTTCGCGTACCCCCCCCTCGCGATTGGAAACCTTCCATCCGAAAAATCTGAAAAAAATCATGAATGTAAACCTTTATAAGTACAACAACAACAAATACATGAGAAGTCGAAATTCACTCAACTTTGTTAGTAATAGTATGATTTATCGATTTTATGTTTTCTTGAATAAAATCTAAACGGTACCCTTAAATTCAATAAAATTTAACAAACAGATGACTTTTTATAAGATTGATCTTTTCTGAAAGTTTCATAAAGATCGAATAGTATTTAACGAAGTTATAGCGGTTTGAATTTTCCCGTATTACTATGGAACAATATCCCCTGTATTACTATGGAAACATATGGCTATGGAGCCATATGCGCTTTTTATCGATTTAGACACTACAGCTTTGCTAGGATTTGCATGAACATTTCAGGAATGATAGGTATCATGAAGATGAGTACATACAATTGAAACAAGTCGAAGAGGCAGGAGAGAGCTCCTAGCAAAAGGGCTTTGTAACCTTTCTAGGATTCGAAAAAATAGGCCATGAATCGATGATTACAGTACAGAGGAGTGGGCCCTGAAAAAAATTTCATGAAAGGTAGCCGATATGAATATCAACTGAATGTTCTCTATGAGAGCTTTTCAAAACAGTTCTTAAACTGACAGTTTTTGCTTCAGAGGGGGCACAGGGGGGGGGGGGGGAAATACATGAAAAATGTGTTTCCAAAAAATCTGGAAAAATTATCAAGGGAGATATCTATGGGTATAACTAAAACAAATACCTCAGAATTCATAATTCTTTCAACTTTGTTAATAATAGTATGATCCTCGAATTTCACATTTTCTCCAATAAAATCGTCTTTGACATGTTTCTTGATTTTATTCGCTGCTGGTTACTGCATTTTGTAAGTTGAGTACAAAACCCTTCTGACATGAGCATAGGTCTGTCTACCCAACTTGTTTTTCTTGTGGAGAGCTTTCAAGAAAGCAATTGCAATGGCAGGTACCGATGAAAATGTTTCATACAGGGAAATGTTGACTAGCGAGGTACCTAAGCACACCTATGTAGCTTCAATATTTCGGCTTGGTTCAAAAGTTCGATGGAAATAAAGTGAAAGCAAGTCTGGGGAATCAGATTTCCGCTACTATTTACCTACTTAGATATACATGCTGATTAGATTTTAGGGGACAGGAATCAGCAAGTAAATAAGGAAAAGTTCGCGCGCACAAATTCCGCTACAATATTTTCGAAAATAATTTTCAGTTTTCGTGATGGTGTGGCGTTTGTAGTTTCGATTGGATTTTGTTGAGCCACTGAAATGTTTAACGAAAAATTGAAAACAATTCCTAGATGTGAAGATACATAAGCTCGCGGCCTAATTCTCTGGAATTTTTTAGTTCTACATTTTAAAGAGTGTGAGCTGATAACGAAAAGAAGACAGAATAACTGATAAGACGCACAATTAGGTCGCGCCAAACGATTGCACTTGAAACAAATTTTTGCGCACAACGTGGATAGATTTGTTTAGATACGTTAAGTTTTATTCCGGACGAAAAAAAGATTGTGTTCAACATTTCTACGAATCTAAATTGACGACGAAAGAAATCACCACCGCCTCAATTTTCAGACGTCAACAAGGACAACACCATACACCAACACCTCAACTACTACGAGGAATAGCAACAACAACAATATAAGTGACTGCTTCTATAGTGCCACCAGAAAAATTTCTATCTTTTTGCTCCCGAATCAACGCCACACTCGTTAATCCCTACAACGAAAGAAAAGAAGGCAGAGCGTCGGCATCGAAAAGAAATGTTGGGGAGCTTCTAGCTCTTGCTGTTGCATTAACAATCATCGAAGTAGGCGTGGTCATCCGGGGCCTACAATGCCCTGGCTAAGATTCCAACGCGCTCGACTGAAGAAGCATACGTGAACGAGCGTACGAGTGAAAGAGGGAGAGGGAATTCAATGAGATTTCGACGCATCGATATCGATATGGCGGCACGAACAACCGTTGTGGACCGACAGCCAGCGTCTCCCGGTCGTTTACATAAAAGTCCAAGGTAAAAAGAAAATCACTCGGCAGGTGAGGTGAGAGACAGCCGACGGACACAAGGACAATTAGCAAGCGAAAGAGATGGAACGAAAATATTTCATCAATGCTGCAGTTGCCTTGATTATTAGCACTTAATCGCCATCGATATCACGAACATCCCACATTGGGTGCCAATTGCGAGTAATTGAAATGTAATTTGATTTGATTGACGTCAATAGTCAATCAATATTCCAAGGTGACAGGTGGGAGGAGTTTCGACACACCAAACTTTCCCACGGATTGGGCGATGAATGAGAAAACCAATTGTGGGGAAAAATTGGTTATCAGCACCGTGAAAAAAAAGATGAATTCATTGTCAATACGTAGAAACTCCATCCCATATTCAATCACTCAATATTGGTTGATCTCAGCTGAACTGAGCACATGTCACCACTACATGGGCAGTGGCATTGAAGTTGTATTAAACGTCGTAGAGTTGAGAGAATTCACCACTACATTTGCGAGGCAAAATTCGAATGAGTGACATTCAGATACATCTTGTAGATTAAGCACTCGCGTGTTTATGAAGGGGAGGCTCGCGCAGTGTTGTCATGCTCGGTGAGGGTTTTGTCGAAGCCGGTAAACGATTCCAGTGGTATGTGTACTGCTTCTCTCGGTCAAAGATATTCTCTGAGGCCAATCTCTTCGGCGAAAAATCAACAATACCTTTGGATTTCATTTGTCATCAGGAGCTAGAATGAGCGAACGATATTAGCGAGAGAATGAGAAAGCCCAATCAACTTTTTTCCAATCCGTTGATCAAAAGGGGTGGAGAGAGCGTACGTGTGTCGTTCTGAGGGCAGGGTAATGATGATCGGGCTTGTGCAGCGTCGCATCTGAAGGAGTGAAAGATATTCGAATCTGAACTGAAATCTATCGATACATATATGCAATCCAATAGGAATGAGAGGGGCAATAATATCGTCCTGGTCAAAGGAAGTTTTTAAGGCAAGATTTTGGTTGAATATTATGGCTTACAGGATGCAATATAATCGGGAAGAAATACAAAAGAATAGGTGACGTTACTTTGTTTAAAGTTGAAATTGGTTTGGTTAGGTAATACCTGAGAGGTACTTAGAGTTGTTCTCAGAGGTAGGGGTTGACAAAGGGTGTTCTGGGTAAATTGAACTCCAAGATTTTTTTCCAATTCGGAATTTCTTCAACTGCATCAATCTTCCTTCTATTCCGGCACCGAGCTACTTATGTCCTTTTCTTACCTCCCCCTTTGCCTTTCAGCTGCTGAACTTTTTTCCTGATGAGCACAACTTGCACTCCAGGAGCATTATAAGCCACATGTACGTCTCTCTGCAAGTTCCGCGAGACAAGGTGGTATGCGCACATTGCCCTCACCCTAAAGGCTGTATCTACAGGATTGTTGAACTGCTGAATTCAACCCATATATCTAGGGGTAAGGGCGAGTTTGAAACTGAAATTATATTGTGGCCATATCGGATCGAATCGGATCAAATCGGAGAATATGTGTTGCCGCTACCACTTCATTATTGTTATTGTTGTTGTTGGGGTTGCTGGTGCATGGTGTGTTGTTGATATTTTTCTACGATTGTGTGTATGGGAGATTTGATGGAGTTTTATTGGTGTATTGGTTTTTTCGGTATTGGTGGAGCAGCGACAACGACATTATTGCAATGAGCGGCGCGCTATATGTAACATGCTTGGTGTGATGTGAGTAAAGCGAGGTAACAAACCATCGAAGATGTACAACGGCCAAAACCAGCCCGCCCGTCATCGGAATCGAACGACACCGCGCGCCGTATACAAGAAGACGATACGTACGATAGCAGCGTACAAGAAGAAAATAAACGCGACGTTACCTTGTTCTTTTTTCTTGTCTTTCTTTCATCATAGTATTTTATTTGATACGTATTATATATTTTTTATTTTATTTTCCTATGGCCGGGGGTTGTATGTATTCTTTGTGTGATTCGTGTCTTCAGTCAATTGCTGGTTCCTTACCAGTTAACATCATTGGTGTGTTGTGCGTGTTTGCTTGTAACGAGATTACAATCGTGTGGTGATGAAGATGATTTAAGTGATTTTTGTTGTTTTTATTAAGTGACGCACATGTGAGGGTTGAAATTAATTTTTGTGGAATATTCAAATTAGAACGAAATAAAAATAAATGATATGGAAATATTTTTCGAGTGATTAGTAACAATAAATACTATATGAAGAAATTGTTGAATGTGGTTAATGAACGGAAGAAAACGTAAATTCAACGCAAACACACCAGCTAAAATTATAAATAATTTTCAATTGAATAAATTTTCATGGAATCATGACGACCGTCACGGAGACTTTATCAGAAAAGTGTGCAAGCTTATTACGGTTCAATAAAAGTGTAGTTAGTGACATCTCAAAGCCATCATAAAAATGTGCGTTAAAACGTGTAACACCTCAGACCTTCGCAGAATGCTTTAGATCCGTACTTTGGTATTTTTTTGTGAAATGAAAAAAATCAAACAATGTGTACTGTTTGCGAAATTCGCGTTTCGAGTGCGTCAAGACACATGTGAGTGATTGTGCTATCTGAGAACCAAAAACAGGTGGAAATTATATTCCGATTTTTCGAAACTGATGGAAAAACGTAGAATTTACCAGCAAGGTACTTGAATAAATATTACCCTCGTGATACCCTGACAGTGATTGTAAGAACAAGTTTTCGCTAATTGAAGTAGAACCCGTGGAACCATAGTTAAAATTGTTTAATTAATATTGAAATGTTCAAATTTTAAATGAATTTTCCTCTTATCGCGTGACACCCGGAAATAATCACAAAAAAATTAAAAATGCGTCCTGATGAAAATTTTCAACTTTTTCCACAACGGTAAAATTTAGAATACCGATAAAACACAATAATCAATCCAAAGTGCAGTGCATGTTCAATGTTATTTAATTGTTTTCCTAAATGAATAGTAAGTTCTTATGAACTGCAATAAAAAAATTGAATTGTGTGTTGTTTGGTGACTTGAACGTGAATTTTCAGTGCAGTTTGACAGTGGAGGGTGTAAAATTCCTTCGATTTGATAATTTTTTGATTTTACACCTTTCCAATTTGCAAGACAATTCGTCCGAATGCAGCCAACCATACCACAAACTCAAACCACTGTAACAGCCGATATGGATTTGCCGGCTGTACAATCAATGGATTGGCTATTCAAAAGAGAAAGAATTTATCTATTGGCACAATTTTGGCAACAGGTAAGTGATAATAGACCAAAATTAACTAGAGTGGATGCTACTGTGTTCCTCGGCGTTGAATAAGTGATAAATTTTGAAGTAAAAGATTACATGGCGCCTTTCCCACTTTGGGCACCATTTGATGTGAATGTGCTTTCATTTGTTTCTGATGCATTCCAAATGAATTCAATATTAATTGTGATGTTTGAAAGTCAAGTCGAACTATAGGACCAACATTTTGAGAATTTTGTACAGGCGTATATGGCTTGGATCCGCAAGTTAGTGAATGTTTCGATTTGGCGATCAGTAGTTCGCAAAACGGTCCACTTTAGCCCCGAGTTTTGCTACTTTAGAGCACCCAATTTTGTAACCGTAACGGTACTCTAGAAACTGATGAGCGCAGTATTACGCTTGATCGTAAACTTCCTACCATCCGCACTGCTTGCGCTCATAGCCTGATTTGAACATCCCATGAAGACAACTTATATGGGAATACTAGAATTTGCTGTTTTTGAGATATTTTTTAAAACAGCTCTTAGTGTATGCCAATAGCAAGTAGAATAAAAATTATTTATTGAATCATCTTTTTCTCCCGAGGCAGTTAGAAAATTGTCCTAGTTGATAAGTACTGATGTGAGAAGTATATTTTCGGTTTGTAATTACTAATTCTCAGAAGTAAAAGCTGCATTTTACCGAAGCTTCCTATGTTTGGTTATTCATACGATCGAACAAAATTGGAAAAAGTGCAAGACATTTATTTTAACACATCGACATTCCAGAAGCAATTCAACAGGAATAATCCTCATAATAGTTATTCCAGGATTTCAAGTGAACTGAAAACCACAAATAAACTCTTTCCGGCAAATGCAGGCATAGAACCTTCTGCATTCCAAGTATTGCTTGTGAACTTCAATGAAATTAGATTGAAAGCAAACACTTATGCTAGCAGTTCTAAAATTTCAGTTAAATTACGTCAGTTGAAATACCTCGTCCATGAGATAATAGCGAAACAAAATTATAATCATTCTTACACAGTTTTTAAGATTCTCAATCAATAAAAATAAAATATTTTAACAATATGGTAAAAACAAAACAAAAATCAAAGGATTATGTTACTTAAAACCGGCTGTCAAGTTTGTTACTAAAATTTGGATAGGTGACACCCACATTGCCTCCATAAAGAATCGATTTCATCTGCTGTCGCTTCATGCAATTTATCCTATTTTTTCCATGATACTTGTACAAACTGAGACTAAAATGCAATTTTTTCATTGTTTTTTTGGGTAAGACTTTTACTTCTTAAGCATTCATTTTAAATATTATAAAATATATTTCTAACTGTTCAAAGCATTGCCTTCTGTGATTCTCCATTTGAAAAGCCTTAATAGTGTTCAGTATGATTTTAAAATGAGTGGGGCTGAAAATTTACAACCCATGAATGAACTCACACATGCTGATCCTAATTTTGATCTATCTGGTAAAGTTTTCTCGGTTGTTCGAAATAAAAAAATAACCCTTTGATTAATGTGATTGAGTTTGACTGTATTTACTCTTAAAAATTAGACAATCATATCCAGAAGGTGCCGACGCTTTATATAGCAGCCCATAGGTTTGTCCAGTAAATAATTCAAAATTGCCCTATTCGGTTTTCGCAACGGCTTCGCATTATAACATCCCATATTTGATCATATGACTTACTCATCAGGCCAATAATTTCACCCGTTGGGTTACTGTTGATTGCTTCCTCAAAATAGACGTTAGAATACGGTATGCATAAGTTGCTGTCATTATGTTTTTTGGTCAGTATGAACAATAAAACTAGCTTTTTGTCCAAAAATAGCCCCAAGTACCCCAAGTTTATACTTTAACTTTATTCTCTACTTAAAGCTTTGAGTAGTCAAAAAATTTATAGAGAATTTTATCACTGTGAGACTTCTAATGCGTCGCAACATAGAATTAGGGTTCAAAAATGGCTAAAACTATGATAGAATCTAAGTTCAAAAATTTAGAAATTATCTAAGATACCCTGAAAAATTCTAGGTGTTCTCTAATCAGCAGTTTTAGTATGAGAACGAAAAAATAACGTATCTTTATTTAACAATAATTCTTTACAAAATGTTATACGTAAACTAATTTACATTGTGCACTGATTAGAACTTTACTTCTCATAAAAGCACCCCCCTAATGTTCCTATAGACGGCTTACAAGAGTTGATTAGTAGGGTACCTTTAAAAGGAGAATCAAGTCGCTATAGTTATTTAAAAAAAATTGTGATACCTGCAGTAAACACGATTTTTCTTGCGGTAAATATTCTAATGAGGATCATGCTATAGCAGACTTGATATATTTCCAGAATATTCCAAATTTATAGTTGCACAATAACTTTGATTTATAGAAAAGATTATTATCCATGGTATCTTTTTCTCAACGCACTGTACAAATAGGCGCTAAACTTAGTATATTAATTATCTCGCCAAAACCATTTTTTAGGTAACAAGCTGGTTGCTAGTATTCATCAGACTTATTTCAGGTGCTATAATATATGTTGCCAAAACACCGGCAAAAAATAAACTGTTCTTTTCCTAAGGACACTATTGTTAACAATCTAACAATTATTGCAAACACAGACGAGAAAAAATCTTTTGATCAGTGGACTCAGCGAGTGCTACAGTCTTCAAAATCAGCCGACGGCATACTGCCTACAAATTCAAAGTCAAGTTGAGCAGTTTGTAAACTAATCTGACAAAACCTCTTTTTGAAATTTCAACTACGTATCTAAAAAAAGACCTCAATAAATTTTGCTTCTAGACTTACTGCGTTTTAGAAAAAATTCTTCCCACATTTTCATTGGAGGATCATTCTTTTTTTGTCAGTTACAATCTTCAATTAGTAAACTATAAAATAAAGGAACTAGTGACTTTATTTTGTTTTAGCTGATAATTCTAAACCTACACAATTTTTGGAATTGCATTGGTGATAGTTCAACGGGAAAGTAAAGTTGAAAATTTTATAATTCTGAATTTTAGGAAATTTGCTGTGTTCAATCATCTTTACGGAGATGCCTTGCGAAAAAGAAGCTTGAATTTACAGGAAATTCTTGATGTTTTGTATATATTGTAGGCCCTAGATGTCTGCCTTGTACCATCCATTAGCAATACTCTACATTTTTTCGAGTAAAAGTATACTTGAAATATTGCATACTAACGCTAATAAGCGACGGGTTCTTAAGCAGATAATTGAAGTGAAACTAGACGGGGACCAATCGCGAAACTCGATACATCCATGAGCTGTACGCAGTTTTTGACGAGCCGGAGGTCTCAACGAATGTAAGACTGCAGAAGCTGCAATGGGGTGGCCATATGGATCGTATGAGCGAACAACAGATACCCAAAAAGATGTCTTGGGAGAACTGAAGGGCGGAGACCAGTGGGGAAACCAAGGAAACGCTGGTCTGACTTGGTCGATGAAGATAGTTCATCGCTCCTTGGATTTCAAAATCGGAGGACGTGGTCAATGAATCGAAGCAGTAAAAGGTGCTTGTTGCAGGAAGCGAAGGCCCAAGAGGAGCTGTAGTGCTACCAAGAAGAAAAAGGGGTTGATAACTAAGTTAAATAGCAAACCTCTTCAGCCATCTTCGATAAGGCCATAATTTGGTGTTCGATGGCCCAATTAATTGGTTCGGGGTCATTATCTGGCGAACTATGAACTTTGAAGCCAGCGTAGTGTAGTGGTTAGAGTACTCGCTGCGTAAGTCGAAGGTCCTTGGTTCAGGTCCCGCCGGCGACAACGAGATTTATATTGAATGATTCTTCGGTCAGGCTATAAGCGTATACGCTTATAGCCTGACCGTATAAAATCAGAACGTATAAAATCAGAACGTATCGCGGCTAGGTGGGCAGATCAATGGCCAAAGCGCGGTACTGACCATATCATCTTCTAGAGTGCCGACATATTCGATCAGATAATAGATACTCTAACTATCTCTAAGTGAATGCTCGAAAGGGGCTGTAGTGCTAAAGCAACAAAAAACTGGACTTCTTTTGATTATTTACTTAGAGGTCATCAAGAATTATACAGGAACAATTCTCTGGTTCCTAGTTCAAGCCTTTTCCTTAATATTCATTTGAATTTTGCAGTTCAGAAAACCCATCCTAAAGTCCGTCAAATATCTATACGTAAAGACCACTTTCTGTGAGTCTTCAAAATATCTGATCATTGCACCCTATAATAGTAGATGTGGCTTTTTGTCACCTAGTAAGTCAAACCCAGAGTTTTGTTTTTTTTCTGTTTCGACAGTAAAGCAGAATTTCTGACTAGTTCGTTTCTACTGAACGAAAGAGGAATTTCTTTCCCTTCACCGTAACTAACATCTTATTTGTCATTCCAATTGTTGCTCACGCTTCAATACGGCTCAAATGCTAGTGGACAGTTGAGTAAGATCTTTAGTTCGATTTTCCCTATTTTCTAAAGAAGAAAACCTTCATTTTGCTTCTGCGAAAGTTTCACTTTCTGTCGTGAGCCGTAAGAAAAACAAAAATCTTACTAGGCTTGCTACTATTTACTATGTAAAAAGAGGTAGAAAACAGTCTGATATTAAATATAATTGACATTCATTTAGTTCCTAAAATAAACTCACAAAAATATGGAAAGTCCATTATGAGAGCTAAAACACTGTACTACCTTTTCATTGCTGAAACATCAAAAGCCTTCATAAAGCTCAAAAAGGGGACTAATTGTCCTGCATAAGTGATTGTCGAAATATCTAAAACCTCTTTTTTAACGGTAAATATTTTTATTTTTGCTCATACTTGAGAAATAGCAAATTCAAAAAATTAATCTATTAAAAAAAATGCTGACAAGTTCAGGTTGAACTCATGTGAAGAGGGTGTCTTAGGATGGCTTTCTAAACCAGCAATTTTTTAAAATCTGACGCAAACTTTTTGTGGTAAATACAATAAGATTGTTGCGGGAAATTGCTGGATATATTGTCTATTATGTTATTGAAATATATTTGTCAGAACATAGACTAAGACTGATTAACAAAAGCTGCTCCATTTCATTTAAGGGATTTGTACCACTTACAAAACCCTATTGAAATCGGGTCTATCTGACTGTCAGTCCGTCAATGTGCAGCCGCAGTTTTTCGCCAAAATCATAGTGAAGACATAAAACTTAATATGTAGGTTAAAAGTAATAATCTTTTGAAAGTTCAGGTATCAAAAATGTTTTCCAAGACTGATTAGGGGGGGTCCCCCATAACGTATGGGGACCCTTACATTTTTTAATGAAGGCAGTCATGCTAGCCGGAAAATGGAACGTATTGATGAGAGATTTTCAAAACCGGTCTTGAAACAGTGTTACCAGCCTCGAGAGAGGGGAATGTACAAATAATGTGAGTAAAAAATTATGGAGTTTTGTCTTTATGAGTACAGCAACAACAAATGGGAGTTGAAATGCACTTAACTTTGCTAATAATAGCAGGATTTATAAATCTTATGTTTTCCCCGATCTTATTGTATGGCCACCCTTATCAAACTAAATAAAATTTGATATTTACGGAGTTCTATAGCAGGCCTCTATATTTGCTAAGTTTCATAAAAATCGAATCATATTTACCATTTAAATTTCCCTATCGATCTAGATACTACCGTTTTGATTGGATCTTCTCAAAACGTTCATATAAGATGAATGAGATAAGTATATTAAAGATCCCAAAAAAACGGCGGCCGGTTGAAATGGAGCAAACATGGTTTTTCTTTGAAACCAGGTATTTAATGTGCATTAAAGGAAAAATTATAACTCCCACAAATATAAAATGATGGAAGTATAATATATTTACCGCGAGTATATTGATATTTAAAAACTCAGAATATGTCTCTGGCAGATATAATTTAGACGTGAATAATAATGCATGAAAAGTTACGAAATGAATTTACTTTATGCTAAAAATAGATAAAGTATTCAAAGTTTACACCAAATTTGAAAAAAAAACATCAATAATTTTAATTTCAGTACGTTCTGCGACATGTAATATCAATTAATTTTGAAGAAGCATTTATTAACTTCAATTCATACTTACTTGTATTGGGATCGAACTCAGGCACTGAAGATCGCATGTCTGATGTGCTCGCATCGGGCTAAAAGTCACTCTACCTTCCCTTAAAAAAAAACTGGACAATATGTTAATGGACATCAACAAGTACGCATATGTCTATGGCAAATATATTACTCAGTTCAAAGCACTGCATTTTTTGGAAGAAATTTGAGACATTTTTATATGGCTAAGAATGGTGTTCTAAATGGTTTGAATTGTAATTTTTTATCTATAATATTGAAAAATTTACGACGTTATGTTAAGAGCATAAACTTCTGATAAATTTTGCTGTAATCTAGGGGTAAAGGACAATTTTCTAAATTTTTTTCAATATTTGAGGCTTAATAGTTTCGAAGACAAAATAGCGGAAATGGTCAATTGTCAGTGATTTTATTAAATAACTTGAAAACTATTGTATTATGTTAGCTCGAAAATTATAAAAAATATATAAATATATATTTGAGACCCTAACAACAATATCTGTCATTTGATATGCAACACGGCACACTTTGCAAAAGTTTTTTCATGTTCTTTCCCCTCCCCGAAAAATGACCACCATTTTAAAAATTTGTTTGATTAAGTTACATATGCGTACTTGGTCATAAGTATTCATGTGCGTACCGAATTGAATTCAATCGTTGCAGTAGGGTCGGAGCAGTTTGGTTGTGACAGAAAGAGAGACAGACACACGAGTAATCCTTTAAAGGCTCCGTTTTGTATTTGTATGTACAGAACCTAAAAAAAAACAGCTCCATTTGAAAATCGCGAATAAAGTGAAAATATTGCATTTTCAAGATGCCTGCATGGAAAAAATCAAACTTTTTTTTAAACTTTTGATCTTTTTTCGAAATGATTATCTCATAGCGTTAAAATACTTTCAAAAATGGTTAAATATCTATATGCGAACAATTTTGGTCGCACATTATAGCGTAAAATCAAAATGACACTTTTTGAAAACTCTTTTATCCGCGGCCCAAAACTTAAATATCTGGAAATTCAAATGGCATTCCACATCAAATTTACATTACATCATATTACATCCAAGCAAAAATAGCCACAATATTTCTTCAAATCGAGTTTTTAATTGCCAAAATCTATTATTTTATATGACATTCTACAGTGTCTACAATAATTATATAATGTTAAAATATACGTTTTTAATTAGCAGTTCAATCGCCAAAGATTGAAACTCAGATTTAAATGTTTCTTGAAAAGAGCGTTTCCTTCATAACCTGCGGAAGAAAGATTGAGAAGGATTGGTACCGTAAATAACCAATATAACCTGACCTCTAAAATTAACTCTTTGTACTAAACACTTAAAACTTTACCGATATTTGCATCATCAATAAAAATAATTTTCACTCTACTGGATTATGTAGAAATTTCCAGATTGCCCTATGGTCAAAATTTGTCTAAGTGTATAATTCATGCTGCCAAAATTGAACTATTTAAATTAAAGGAACTTCGTGTAGTTAGAAGCTCCAACTAATTAGTTCAATTGCCAGTTTAGAATTTTTTATTTAGTTTAAAAACCCACAAGATATCCAAAAAGCGTTATTTCTAAATAACAAACAACCGGCATCAACTGAACTCATCGAAAAATTAAAGCTAATTTAATTGTTGCATATTAGACACACGCCCATGGTTTCCTATTGATTGAACGCCGAATTCAGTTGATCGTTTTTTGTACCAACCCGAAAAGCTTACAGTGAAGCCACCACACTGAAGGAATGTAGATCTGTTAATCTTTGAATAATTTTAGTGTCAAATCGATAATTAATCATCAATCGTAGCCTATTCAGTCAATAAAAGCTATAAATTATGAAAAAATCCTTAAGTTTTTTTTTAACACGTAAAACTAAACGCGAAAATCTACAACTCGTTCACGTTTTTGCTGGTGCTTTCTAGTTTTCCTGAAGAAGATTGTTCCCCATTTCTCTACAATTCAATCTTCCATGATATAGTTGAAACTGGAAATAATCGTATTATGTTTTATTTTGTCGGACTAGCAAACGATGGGAGAGCTTAGTTAACGATTATTTCAGAACATTGCTAAGAACCTTGAACTGAAGAATGCGATCAATGAATCAAGAAGAGAGGGCGCAATGTATCCGCGCCATCGAAGATGAAGAAAAAGAATAAGTTCTACCTAAGGTTAAGTTTATTTTATTTTTGCTGCGCTACTCCATTCATTTCTCTATCGTAAACTTATATTGCCTTTATTTATATCACATCAATGCTATTCTGTTCTAGGATTATCCTGCTGAATTGTGGCTTATCAGCTAATCTCTTAAATTTGTCACGCCGTTTACATTTTCTTTTTTTAAATTCAATTTGAAATAATAATCTTTCGCCTCAAAATATGAAACCAGGCGTGGTTCATTCCATTGATTGTCTAGACTTTACACTTTGCGTGGCTTCCTTCTTCAATTCACCATGAGCTGCAACCAATTCTTGCGCTAGTCTAGTGTGAATTTAACGCTTGTGCTCTTGATGATGCGTCACAAAATAAATATTACCATAATTGCATCGAATAGAGAAATGTTTAAAATTATCTAGATTATTTACGGTCACTGGAGGTTTTTATCTGCATATGCTACTACCAGAAAAATGCCACTTTTAAGCCCTTGGTGAAGGTTAGAGTCAATTCTTCTTCCGACCTTCTGTAATGTTCGGTCCTAATTAATTTCCAATAGGTTGTTCAATTCTGCTACCTAAAATCGGTTGATACTATACTTGATCGGTGTCTTAGTTTACGCGTTATCTAGTAAACTGTTACTGTCAATGTGTCACTGCTAGGTTGTCTGTTCAAAGAAGATATAGACGTATTGCTTGTTAATAAAGGAAATGTTATATTCTTTCATATCTCAGTTCTAAGCATTTAATTCTAACTACAATTCTTTTCAAATCACAGACAGTCTCAAGTATTTTTGTATTTTTGATCACTGTGGTAACAAATCATAACATTCTGTGAATTACAAAGAAAGAAACCATTAGACATCATTATTCTGAAAATAAGTTCAAGAACCAACCATCAAAAATTACAAGTTTTTTAATAAAACCCCAAAAAATTGAATATTTTTATTTTTGGAGGCTATAAAGTTCTGGTTTTTTCTTGCGGGGTTTAAGTAGAAAACTGTATTGAATTCGATTATATCTATTCAACTATTTGTTCGTTTGGGCGTCATACCAAGTTTTCTCAGTACCTAAGAAAGCTAGAATTACAAACTTTTTTGGAAAATCATAAGTTATGGCCCGTTCGTGTGTGCTCTCAATAGTTTTCTAAAATATTTTTAATTGTGGTTACCTATATAAGGGGGTTAACGTATGATTTGCTTCCATTAAATGTAGGCATATATGTTACTATAGGATGTCAAATAATAAATCTCGAAGGGAACTTTACAAACCTGCTCTAAATACTGCAATACTAGTGAGTAAAGATATAGAGGCAACATTTCTAATAAATGGGACTACTAGTTATTGCTAGTTCATTCGAAATTTATAATAGATGCTGAGGTCATGAGTTCATTGAGTTTTTAAAGAAGATTGAATATTACAGAAGGTTTTTTGAAAAATTTAGCATTTGAACCTCTACAGCAATAAAATAATTTCCTTTTTTTCATGTTTGGAACAAACCCAAGGTGATACCAATAAGGTTCTTATTTGATGTTACCAAAATGTCTTACAATTAGTTGTAAATTAATTTAAATACTGACTTTTACTTAATCGAATCAATAAAAAAATTTCAAAGAGTAGCTTCTGGCTTAAATTTCAATTCCAAGGTTTTTAATTAGGTAATGCTCGTGGATAATAACTTGTGAAAAAAGTGTTATTACTTTCATTCCATATGCACATTTCAATTTAGGTTTGTGTGAATGTCCTTGAGTGAAGAAATGAAGTGCAGTCAAAAAGCTACATCTCAAGCGAACTGCATTAATTGATCGCTAATTTATCAAAACATATAAAAACCTCAAAGTTAAATCTAAATTTGCCTAACACTTCTAAAACTAAATGACTTACTTTGTAAATTTTTCGATTCAAATTTTCAATCAAGGATACAATACACTTTGCAATGATTGTTTTTTGACTGGTATTTCATATTTAATCATTATTATTTCACCTCGGATATTATTCAACTATCCAATAGACAGCAATTGCAGGATCTAACCTAAATAACTAATGATACAATTGAAATAAACGTAGCGAATCAATTTAGGATGAAAAAAAGAAATGATACATCGTTTTTCCTAACTCTTCAATACAACGAAAAAATTAAAATTAAGAAATAGAAATCATTTCATTATATATTACACATGAGTTGCATCACACAACATTATTATTATTATTCAAAAAGAAATAATTAAAAAAAATCAAAATTAAACTATCCGAATCAATTTTTGCCATTATTTTACTTTCTTGGATTTTGTATCTATCAGCAAGTTTGTTATTTTTTTTATTTTAAATACATCTAATAATGAATTGCAATATGAAAAAGAGTAGAAAAATAATGAAATTGATCATCATTGCATGTACACTACTTTGAAAACATACATGCATAATATACTTAAAGACCGTAGCATATAATGGCATGTGTGTGCATATGATTAAATATTGTACATTTGTTGTTTTGATTCAGAGTTTTGATGTGATGACATGGTACTTGGTGTTTGCAAAAAAAAAGAAAGAAAATTATTTAATGATTAGTTAGATATAATCAACACTATCATTAAAAAAGTGAAGATATTTGTTTAGGTTGATAGTTTAACGTGGTAGTGACCCAATGAACTTTTCAAGGAATGAATGAAGATTACATGGGGTTGATTGTAAGGTGATTAATATGAATTATAAGCAATGGGAGGACTGCGATGGGTGCTAATGTGATTGTGCTAGAGCCTAATCATTAATTTAAGAAAAACGGTACTAGGCGTTTTGCTGAATGTAACATGATTGAATTTATGTGATAATATGGCTTAATAAAAATGTCTGTAGACGCTGATTGCGATCAAAGTTCGAAGGTAATATAGCATATTGTCATTAAAAAGAGGAATGTAGCGAAACATTTGAAAAGTGATCTAAATTGAATTAAATGATACACAAAGATGATGATGATGATGAATAAATAATTTTCATTATCACTTATTTCAAGCATTTAATATTGCATTATATCTAGATTGTTGTAGAATAGATAACCTTCAAAAAGCCCGAATAAAACAACATTTTTAGAAACGCAGTAAGAAATAGCCAAATCGTACAAATTTGGATTAATCTGTTTGGTTTTATTCAATGAGCTTATATCAATTACTTTCTTCTTAATTTTTAAACAATTCAAGCATTTTTTGAAATTTTGTGATTTTTTCGCAAAATATTTTGCACATTTTCTTTGAGTGGCATTTAATTAAGTAAAGGCTTTGGCAGCGACGGTTAAATCAAGCTTCAAAAATATGGATTGAATAGATTGGATCGATTTTTCCCTCCGAAAGTTACTACTGACAAAGTAGAAATATATAAACCTCATACTGGCAATCAAATAAAATTCCCCCAATCGGCTACTGTTGTTGGAATGATATGGATATATTAGCCAATTGCAGACTTTCGAGTTTGTGTTACGCATTTTGTCTGATTTTGTTTCCTGAAAGTTGTCAAACAAATTAGCAATGAAGTGTCAACTCTCTAAATGCAAATTAGTGAAAAATAATGAATTTTCAGTCATTTCTCACTAATTCAAAAAGCTCCAAGCATACAAATGCATTCATCATCATTATCTATGGTATACCTCCAGTTCAGGCTTTCGCCTCTAATAGTATAGAAGCCTCCAATTACTGCGGTTCTGCAACCTCGTTCGCCAATTGGAAATCCCAACCAGGGATCTGCTGTCAGCATCGATTGAATTTTCCATCGTTTCCTGGGTTTCCCAACTGAACGTTTCCCTTCCACTCTGCCCTTCAACGTTTCTCTGGAGAGCCTGTGCTTTTCCATTTTATCCACACACATTGCAGTTTCCCTGGCCTTAAGCATGCGGATACAGGTGGATTGTTATAGAGATTACACAACTTTTTATTATAGCTAAGCCTCCACTCGGCTCCATGCTTTACTGGGTCAAATATCTCCTGTGCACTGCGTTTGAATACAACCTGGCCATTTTGGAAACATTTGTAAGATCTTGGGTTTCACATCCATACAGCAGCACAAGTTTTATTAGTGACTTCTGCATGCGAATCTTATTTTCCCTGCGAACATCTTTGGATCGTATGATAGGAAGTACTTAGTAGTAGGCTTTGCTTGCTGCACTTATCCTTCTCCAAATTTCGTCCATTTCCGTGCCTTTTCTATCTAAATAGACTCCTAAGCATGGAAAGCTATCCACATTGTCCAGGTTGTAGGCTTCTAAGGTCAAAGTTTGTCGGACTGGCATGTCTTTCCTTGTTTAGGTCATGAATTTAGTTTTAGTTTCATTGACCAAGAGGCTGGTTTTTTTTCACTTCTGACCTCAGCCGTATGAACGCTTCCTTCGCATTTGAAATTCATCTAGATATAACATAATGTCAATCGGTGTCGGTATACACTACTCTGTGCGTGGACTTATAGAATAGCGTGCTCGTGGTGTCTGGTGCCATTTTCCTGACCACTTTTTTCAGAGCAATATTGAACAACATTAGGGCAATTTTAGGGTTGCGTTCCTTGGGAAGCTTTCAGTCGAATCTTCGTTAACTTTCGCCACAGTCTTGGTGCGCAGCATTGTAACCTAACCTTGGTCATGTGTACTAGTTTGGCTAAGACACCAAAATCGAGCGTTATTTGTTACAGGATGTTTCTGTCAACACTGTCGTATGCTTGTTTGAAGTCTACGAAGAACGGGTGCACAGCAATATTATATTCCCTGTATTTTCGACCATCATTTTAACGAATAATATTTGTTCAAACGGAGACTGTCCTGTGTATTTTAATTGCAATTTGTAATTTTTACTATCTCCCTTTTTATGTATGAGTATGTATGAGCACCATATAGTTATGGTGCTTTTCCGCCAGTCATCTGGTAGCTTCTCCTCTGTCTATATCCTACGTATTAACCAGTGAAGTGACTGCATTATTTAAACTCATTTACTTAGGTGCATTCGAACAGTTATGCTTACTAAGGTTCCTGATGAGACTATGATAAGAGATATTTCAAACAGTATCAATTCATTTGTAGTCATATACCATCTCGTCTCCCACATCAGTACTATCGTTGGACTGTGCTGTTTGACTTTGGTGCTTGATCAAGGGCGCTGGGCTAAAGCTGAGTATTAAAGCTGTTAGAATACCTAAATAACTGATTTGATCCTTAACCTCAAGCTCAAAATTTTGTGAAATTTTCAATAATTTCTTATCTCATATAAGTTTTACTAATTTGATCATTGAATGTGGCCCAAATCACTTATCTTGTAACGAAAATATGCGCCCATTGAAAAAAAATTAGTGATTTCTTCGCTAATTTCATTCTAGGGATAACGTTTATAAAGTTTTATTTTTTGTCTGCGTAGTTTTTTGCATTCATTTTAAAAGGCTTCCATAAATCAGGGGTTTTGACATCAAAATCGCGATTCTCCCCTACTTCTAATTTATAGTGCAAGCCATTAACTTAAATCTCTTTATAATTTTAATCAAAAATTGGCGTTTCACGCACTTAAATGTTGTTTTCATTCTTAAAACACTATTCACTTTAACAGTGTCTAAAAAAGCTTTACTTTTGCAACAAATTGCAAAAAAATGTATATTGATAATTCTGCCAGTAATAATGTTGTTTCTGGAAATCATTTGCCTATAGTCATTTATCAATTTCGACAAGGTAATTAGTATCTGTGTTTTTGGACACTTTTTAAAAATGATAACATTATCCTGCATTAACTTTGATTGTCGCAAAGTGACAATAGTGACTTGATATTAAGAAGTCTGTAAAGTTCTTATAAAACCTAGATACTCTACAGCTTTCAGCTTCCAGAAAAATTTGGTAAAATTTATAACTCCTAAAGTTTTGAGTCTTTTATTCTGATTTCATAGACAATAATTAGGTTTTTACAGAAAGCAGAAGAAATATTGAACATTTTATATAAAAGGTAATAGTAAATTATTTTGTTTGTATAATATCTGCAGGCGAATTCTATTTTTCTTGAAAACCCGTGAGGCCTTGCTGTTTTAGGTGAGCAGCCGCTTTGGGTCATCTTCAGTAGGACAATAAAGATGACTCAAAGGAGTCAAAACGTGTTTGCTCACTTAAAACAGCAAGGCCCGACGGCTTCTCAAGAAAAAAATTGATATATGGCGAAAGATTTAGACAAAGTACCCAATTATAAGTGGTTATACCATTCAATACACAGGGAATGTTATATCTAAAAACCGACTAAAAAATTATTTTAAGTCTTAATAATGTCTCAATAAATATGAAATATGAATCGGATATGTTTAAGTTATTACATAATTTCATCCCTAGGAGAACTTACCATACAAAAATAATCCAGGATGATCTGCCCTCAATTTTCGAAAAACTAGCGAAATGCCAATGCATCTCTTGAAATTGCGCTCAAGTTTGACATTGAATATACGAAGTGTTTCCCAAAAATATCCAGCCTTCGTTCACAATTTGACACTGGCTCATTCTTCCTCTTCCCCTCCCAACATCTTTCGAAGTAAGTAACAACAAAAAGCTCGTTTCAGTGCGTTCAGATCCTTAGTCGACTGTAGAAGTTTGTTTTTTAATGATCTTCTGTGCACTTATTTTATTCTTTTCAATTGTTTTGATGCCATTGTTAGTGAGATTTTCAATCTTGAAAATAGCCAAAAAGCACAAGAGCAAGGAATTTGTGCATCTTCATTTTATCAAAAACGGTTGCACAGATAAGGCTTGAACAATGTTTTGGCGCATTACCATGGAGGATGATTGCGTAAAATTCAGCGATTTCATTCTCACAGTGTCACTCAACCCTTTCAGTTTTTCATTATAGAAATTTTACGTGATCGTCTCATCTCTTCAACACATTGAAAACACGCTAAGCCTTGATAATCAAAGAAACAATTAGTGTGGACGTGGTATTGCTCAACTTTCTTGTGCCGTTTTTATCCATTTTTAAGTGACAAATTTTGCTTAAATGACCGTATCCCAAAGTTTTTTTATACATTTTCATAGTCTCAGCTTATCATCTTCAGGTTTAAACCGAACATGGTACAAATATGTTCAGCAATTGTTAAATTTCGCGCAAAAATACATGTTGCGCTCAAGTAAACAATCCCTGTTTGTACCCTGTAGAGGTTACTCAAACGTTTTGGCGTTGAGCGGTCGAATATGCAACTTCTAGATATAACTACGTTAGGAACCACCTGGTACCAAAATTATACAAATACATTTCTTTGCTCGAGTAGTATTTTGGTATCTTTACGTTTGATTTTTGGGAAAATTTACTGCAATTTTCGAAATTCGAGATTATTTTTTAGGGTTAAGAAACCTGTTGTTTTATATTTTACGCTAAACATTCAAGTCACCTGAAATTTTTTAAATCAAAGTCTTTCATGAAAGCTACCAAATTTTATGTAAAACAATACGAGTTTGCTTTGGCACTACAGCCCCTTTCGGGCCTTCGCTTAGAGATAGTTAGAGTATCTCATTATCTTGACCGAATTCACCAGTACACGGGAAGGTGATATGGTCAGTACCATGTTTTGGCCGTGTTTCCGTCCACCTAGCTGCGATAAGTTCTAATTTTAAACCAGTACGTATCATAACGAAACGGGCTTATGGTCTGTCCGAAGAATCCCTCAAACCGAATCAGGGATGTTCGGGTTACACAGCGAGCTTTCTAATCACTACACCACGTAAACTACTCCCCAGAACTATGGAGCTGGAGTTTACATCTCATCTATAAAACCTTATATAAACAAGGCCTAAATAAAACGGATTACATGGATGTTTGAACTAATATGTCTTAAAGCTTGGCTATTTGAAAACAAAAAGTTTGAGTATTTTACAGTGAAAGATACCGGTAAACCGTTCAATAAATAAAAATCAGATCAATAAAAATTGCTTTTCATAGTAATGGACTCAATTAAAAAAAAATCAAACATTAAAAATACAATACCTACCATAAAAAGCCTCATAGTTGATCTTTAGTTTGTACTACGCTAGCAATTTAAAATAAATTTCTTTTAAATAAATTCCATAATGACAAACGTTTTTCAAAGTCAAATATATTAACAGTCCACATTCAATTCTTAAATATTTATCGGAAACGTTATTAACATAAACTTCAAAAATAGCAATCTTTATAGCAAGGTGAATCAGAACCATACCCACCCAGCTAGGTTTTTATTTCAACAAAAAAAAAGTTGACCACACTTCCATACAATATACCGCAGCATATTGCCTCCATTTACTCCACATGCAATCCAAAGCAAACCTTGACCACACATGCAATCGCGTTGCATAAAATCATAAATATCAACTAACCAACTACTTCTTCCTTCTTCAACTTAACCATATCATATTCTTCTTGTTATTGTTCATTTTTGTAATATCGATAACATTGGCAATCATCTCTGCTTGTTACATACACAAAAACCGAAGTCAAGTGCATATTTAATCATATTTCATAGAAGAAATGCATTTATAATGATAATGCAACGTAATCACTACCGAACATTACACATTCAATATCAGCTATAATCATGTTTATAAACATGTTGCTACCGTTTTTCATTAACAAAACTAAACAATGAATGAAAATTCAATTTAATTTCGTCCGGGTGGTATTGGTTGGATACAAAATAGAAAAACAGAAAAGAAACTGCACATACTCGTACGTTCAAGCAATCAATTTTGATTAATGTTATTATTATTGAAATTCAATGACAAATTGAAATATAAATAAATAATATATTAATTGAGTAGCAAGACAGTGTTGCTACATTAGAATTGATTGTTTTCTTTTCATATTGATTTTTCTTTTAACTTTAAATGACATTTAACCATACCAGGAAATAATTTAAAAATAATGCAATAATTAAAAGCATCAAGATTGTATATACAAACGATTGTAAAATGTGAATGCATTGCGACAATTGACACCATATCAACATTTTCTCGGAGGTCGTAAGAAGTCTTGGGTGGTAGTGTAACTGAGTCATATGCAATTATTGGGAAAGTATCAACACAGCCTTAACATTTAATCCACTGCAATGTGCTGCATGGTATGATGAGAACCGGAAGATACAATATATTAAAATGCAACACTTATTTTTGTAATGACTAAATATAAATTAACTCAATTTAAAATAACCTAGAAAACAATTAAATAATTTCCTAAGTTTTTCTGCTAAAATATTTATATTTTTATCGATCACAATTCTATCGATACATTTACTTCTTCGACTACACTATAATATACCCACATATCAGAGTACGCATATAAATTAATTTTCACTTGCAAACTTTTCCGGCTATGCAGATATTATGAATTTGCATAATTCGATATGCAACTTATTTTTTTCCTCGTTTTTTTTAATCATTTTTTAACTAGCATATTCTGCACTACCATACGTTGATAGCAATGAATCATGAATATTTTGTTTTTGCTACTTACTTTTCGTATGTGTTAAAAATTGCAACAACATATGGAAAAATATTTGATTTGCATGTGTGAATTTTTGAACTAAACATATTATGATTACAAATTTTTCAAATATTGCTGGTCTAGCAAAAAGAATAATTGGGTCAAGTTTACGAATGAAAACATTGTACAATATGATATGGATATGGATTTACGTTAGCACGTACGTATGGGAGTTTGTAATCCATATATTATTCATGCCATATTCATATAGGAAAAGATGTATAGATTGTAAATAGTATATTTTAAATCTGCCGCATGGAAGACATGTGAATTTCAAATAGAGTTTTTTTACACTATTTGAATCAGTCACGTGGATTGTATTGTTAAATTGTTATTGAAATTTGGCGACACGCGTGAAATATTTTGAATTTTTCGTTAAAATGTTTTGCTCGTAATTGTGGTGGGAATAGGAAATTTGGCAGATTTTGAATCTTTATGTGAGAAGAATGTGATTTCAAAAGGAATTTTCATTCTGATTGCTATGTTTTGTACATCAATACTACATTTCTAATCTCGTGTAAAATTCAATTCTAAAATGTTATTTACAAAATATGACATTCATCTAGGACCAAACAATCTAATAACTTCCAAATAGAGATCTAATAAACTAGTCCCACTAATAATGATTGCAATACTTAATACCTATCACATACAATATTAATGATTATATTTTTTGCTTTTCTTTTGCAATACGGTCAGAAATATGGAGAAAAACAAGTGTAATTGCCAATTACACATACATATATGTTACCGCCATAAATATGTTATTTCATCGATTCTTCTGAATCATCGCCGGAAATAAAAGTTGCCGATAATGATCTTGCGTGATCAATAAAGAAAATTATTGGATGCTGTTTTATTTTTGTTTTTTCATTTGATGATTTTATGCTTGGCTTTTTTGCTGTTGTTATTATTATTGTTACTATTGTGAACTTATAACACTTTCAATCAGCAGATACAATTACCATCAATTGAACTTTTTTTCTTCCCCACGTAAGATTGAGACTTATTTGTTACTACGCTGATTATATTTTTTATCATTATAGTTCTGCACAATAAATTGAAAACAATGATAACCAAAAGGAAATCTAATTCGGCACTAATTTCCGTCATGCTCAAAAGCTAGTAGAATCACCCAGATCAAGACCAATTTGGTTGGAAAGAGATGAGCTGTTTTACAGACTCCGATATAGCAATTTACTGCGTATTTTGCTACAATGTTTGGGCTTAATCTTGGCAAATCAACTCGAAATGTAAGATAAATTAAGTTGCCCAGGGCCATTCAATAATCAAACATAGCAAATTCTACGATAAACGCGTATTCGGGACAAAATCCCCTCCTTTTGTGACTAAATGAGACAGAGAATACGAGTATATATAAGTAGGAAAAACAAAAACATTTAAATCTGAATAGGCGCAATTTCTTAACTCTATAACCAATTCACCAACGATTTGGCTCTGGAATATGTCATAAGAAAGCTACCTGTCGATACGCTGGGTACGTTACTATACAAGTTGAGCTAAATGGTAGTCTACGCCGTCCACATCAACATTTTATCACGGTCGTTAACAACCACCAAAGAATTTTTCTGAAACTCAACAGCGAAGCAAAACTAGTAGTCACAAATCAATGAGAAAAAAATATAACTCATGAAAAAGTCTAGGAAAATACCTCAAATATCCAAAACATCACGCTTGGCGAATACAATATCAAAAATGTGGGCAAATTTGTGTATTTAGACGTATAAATAACCAGATCCGGTAACGAAAGAGACGAAATACAGCTTGCAAATAAAATATTTTGTTCAGTTTTGATGATCTCGAAGACCAGCTGCATACACAGGAAAACAAAGCTCCAAGTATACAAATCTGTGATAAGACAAGTGCTATGCTATAGGTGTGAAACATGAACCCCAACGCAAGCATCCACAAACATTGCGATGGGTCCTGAGGCGAATAATCGGAGCGAAGCTGGATGGGGACCAATGGCGAATTCGATGCAGCCATGATCTGTATGAAATTTTTGACGAGCCTGAGGTCTCAACGCTTGTGAGACTGCGAAAGCTGCAATGGGATGGCCACATGAATTGATTGGACGAGCAACGGATATGTACCTAAAAACGTATTTGTTAGGAGAACTCAAGGGCAGATACCAGTGGGGAAACCAAGGAAATGCTGGTCTGACTCGGTTGACAAAGACAGTTCATCGCTGCTCGGATTTCAAAATTAGAGGACGTGGTCAATGGGCGGCGACGGTTGGAGGCGCTATTTGCAGCAAGCGAAGGCCCGAGAGGGGCTGTAATGCTATGAAGAAAAAGGCAGGTTTTTAGTGGGCAGTCCATAGTGTCACATTCACGACGTAAATTGCCTTCACCTCCCAACCACAAAAAAAGAAGTAATGAGGCAAACTGAAGTTACATGCAGCAAGCCTAAATCAACCGCATTTTTTATACTTTCTATTCAAGTTTGATAAAATGATTCCAAACAGTTCTTTCTCCTGTCTAAACTCAAACTGCCAAAATGATTGGAATAATCGTTGAAAAAATAACATGATTCCGTAGTGATACCCAAAACTCAATTCACCAAGTGTGGACAAAGATTATGCTTTTTATTGAAAACCATGACACACAGGAAGGATTAACGAAAAACTTACTACCCATGTGCCATTCATTGCATTTAAATGTTCTCAGACCTGGAAAAATGCAGTTAGGGACCCCTATGAGCTTTATAGAAGCTATCAAGTATTCAGACTATCGAAAAATTTCTTGGTTATGGTAATAAATTTATCAAAGTAGGCAGAATATTTCTTAACATTACACTTAAATGGTTCTGAAACCCAGGAGATAGGTCAAAATCTTTAGTTTTATAAAGCGCAGAATTTACATTTTCCTTTAAGCAAAATTTTTTTCAAAAGTAAGAGCCCGAGTAGAAATTCGATTTAAGCAGGCAGGGATGCCTGAACGGGCATTAGAGCCTAACGCGGAATCCGTCGAACGCCGAATGTAAGGCATTACCCCATCACTGCCAAAGTTAGGCAGTGGCATACTCCATCACTGTCTAAATTAGGAACTATTTAGGCAGTGATGGAAGTGAAGAAAACGGTTGCCCAGAAAAGGAACTTTTCGTTAGCAAACCGTTAAACGATCATAAAATTCCTACGAAATTGATCGTAAAACGTTCGTAAAACGATCGTGATTCGCCAAACTACCACAAAACTATTGTTTTTGGCGAATTTTCGTCAGACTATAGTTTTTGACGAATGTTCGTAAAATGCTAAGTTCTTACTAAGAAATGTTGGTGTTTACATTTTTCACATCAATGATTTTTCTGTTTAGGAATTGTTGAGGAAACCTCATAAGGCCCTAATGCGGAAAGCCCGTCAGTGTCTGAAGAAGTTGTGTTTAACAATTAATGTTGTAACGCGTTACTTTCGACATTAATACCTAATGGGGTTTTCCTAAACAAACCCTAAACTGAATAAGTTTAGGCAAGCCTAATTAAGCCCGCATTAAGCATACCTAACTTAGGCATGCCCCATTAGGCCCACATTAGGCATACCTAACTAAGGCAAGCCCCACTGTTTCCGCATTAGGCCCTAATGCCCGTTCGAGCATGCCAAACTGATTTCTACTCGGGAAATACAATCAAGAAGATCTAATCCTGACTAGAAATAAT
The DNA here is from genome assembly GCA_963969285.1 of Odontomyia ornata. Taxonomy (NCBI): domain Eukaryota; kingdom Metazoa; phylum Arthropoda; class Insecta; order Diptera; family Stratiomyidae; genus Odontomyia; species Odontomyia ornata. The sequence goes on along the minus strand of OZ017742.1, from coordinate 230,250,599 downwards.
CTGAAATCTCTTTTGTAGTGAGCTACAAAAGCGTTTCCTCATCAACTTTCAATATTTAAAAAAAATTATGTGTCATTCAGTGTATGTCTGCAAATTTTATGCCGAGTACTCAAAAAGTATGTATGCAGTGCACGTTTGGCTTTCCAGTCCCATTTAAGACATCTTAAATTTGTTGTGACAAAAAATGCAAGGCCCAACGGCTTTTCAAGAAAAAAGAGGAATCGACCTGCAGATACCAAATAAACAAAACAGTATCCTTATAAGGTAAGATTCAAGATCTTTATTTGGTGACTTTTTTTTAATTTTTAAGTATATACAATTTATAAAAAACTAACTAACAATATTCTTACGGGTTGTGAATTAGGGCTTTTCCCGGAGTTCAATAATTATTTACTTTACTTTCATTCACAATATTAATCTTTTCAATAAAAACGTAGCTTTAAAATGTTGACACCCACAACATTATCAAGCATTAATAGATTATAGAAGAATTGGATGTTAAATCTATTAGCTTTAAAGAAATAAGATTCTAAAAATCTAGTTTCTCTAAAATAAATACATTATTTGCTTAAGACTACCTTAAAACTACACGTTTGCTGCATCCGTTGAACAATTATCCTACTTCCGCCTTGTACTCCACTGCTCTCTTTAATGCTGATCCCACTAGCTTTTATGCATATGATTTAATTGGCTCTATCGCTGCCTCCTAATAAAGTGCCTCCCATTTTTATAGGCCTAGGCAAGCCTGAACGACTTTTTACTCCACTAATCCTATCTTGCCCGATTTTGTTTTAGGAGATCGTTTCTATATCATCACCGCATATGTGATGGTCGAAATTAGGGTTTAATGGGTCGAAACCTTGACTTGCCTGCTTGCTATTGACTGCTTCCTGGAAAGAAGTATAAGATGATGGCACGCATAAGTCACTTTTTTCAAAACATTGTCAACGTGAACACTGAACGTAGCCGTTCCATCGACAACTACCCCCAAGTACTTGGTTTGCCTGGGACAGTGCATCGTCTGCCCATTCAACTTAATTTTGGAGTCACAGATGCCTCTTGTACGAAGACCAAAGTTTTTGTGGGGGTCCTTGACCTCAATTAATTCACTTTTCTTTGCTTTTACCTTGGTTCTCCATTTCCTGTAGTATGCAGTAAGATATTCCAAGTATTTTTGGAGCCTCGTTTTAGCAAAGCGTAAATTGTGCTCAGATGACCACACTGAAAAGTTATCAGCGAAGAGCTCCACCTAGATTACGGGCTTTTCTTCATCTCTTACGCCCGGGACGACAGAGATGAATATATTTAAAAGAAGTAGGCCTAATATAGACCCCTGTGGAACCTCCGAGTCAATACAAAATTTGTGTGACCACCAGTTACTGCAAAGGCAGTTGGTTCACTCATGAAGCTGCTTATAATTTTCACAATATGAGCCGGAAGGCCAAAATTTATCATTTTGTAGAGAAACCCATTGATCCATGTAGAGTCCAAGGTTTTCTCCACATCAATCAGGCAAGCTACAACAAGCTTATTGTGGCGCCAACTTCTCTTTATATGAGCTTGGAATAAGACTATAGCATCTACCGTGATATGGGCTTTTCTGGCACGATTCTTGCTCCCAGCAGGGAATTGTATGATGCCTTTAAGTATTATCCTTTCAAGCAGCTTACCAATATTCGAAAGCAGCGAAATCGGATGAGTATGTACTACATCAATGCTGCCCGACTTCTTGGGTATTGCTAATATTTTTGCGCATTTCCATTGCTGAGGGACCTTATAAGTATAATTATTATGTACGTGATTTAAAAGCCATTAATTACTGTTGGATTTCAAATTGGTGTCAATAGAGTACGAGTTTAGAAGCGTCTTTTAATATTGAGCACCTGCAGGTCCGATGAGAGCAAGTTATAAGTAAGCGCTACCCAATTAGTCAGAATTAGCTAAGGCATCAATTTTTTAACCACTTCTTAGTGAAAGTATAACCTGGATTACCATAAACCATATACTAAGGAAACGTTATGTTACCATGTGTTCCATAAGTATTACTATTATAGCCTAATAAAACTAAATAGTGCCCTGTCTAATATAATTAAGTAAAATTTCATTTTTGCTTTAGCACTATAGCCCCTTTTCGACCTTTGCTTACATATAGTAAGAGTATCATCTTGATCGAATGTATCGGTGGCACTCGAGAAGGTGATATGATTAGTAACCGCTTTGGTCGTGCGCCTGTCGACCCAGTTGCGATATGTTCTGATTTTAAGCCAGTACTTATCATAACTGAGCGGCCTTATAATCCGCCCGAAAATTCACTCAAAACAAATCTCGTTGACACCAACGAAATTTGAACCAGGAACTTTCAGCTTACGCAGTGAGCACTCTATTCATTACATCACGCAGACTACTTATAAATTTAATTTAATTAGTACGAATTTAAAAATCAACTATCTAATTGCAACAATTGAACTCAATTTCCCCTCTGGAATACTAGTTTCCTTAAAATCACAACTGTTAGAAGCTGATTCTATGTCAACCACTCATTAACTTCCAATATTGATTTCCACACACAACATTACGGACTTAAAAATTCGTAAGCAATTGAGTTGTAACAATGCGCATACAAAAAATAGATACAAGATAATTCAATACGTGTGATTATTATTCCCATTTTTCTCATAACATGACATGGTAAAATATGTGGCGCATATGGAAATGAAAGTGTTGAATAAAACATACTTAATGATCATTGTGTATACTTATTCTCTTGTACACTGACAAGATCAATTATCTACCATAGATCTGATTTCTTTTGTTTTACAGTTTGCTAAATATCTTCAACTTGTTTTATTTTAAGCTTGACTAGCTTAGAGGAAACCTGGGAAAAATATCAAATGATAATCGATAGTTGCAAAGTTCAATTCGATTTAACTTCAAGTCCAAATTATCTTCGTATCTATTTCCTTAAAAGTATGCATCATCAAATCAATCCAATCGAAACTAGAATCTATCGAAGTGCAAAGACATCATCCAAGTTGTATCTTAACGAGGATTTGATTATTTATTAATGACAAACATACAACCTGAAGCCTTCGATTTATATCTGCAAAATGTTTCTACACAGATCCCATGAAACGTGCACGAAACAAACAAAACTAATACGACCAATCGTCTAGTTGTAACGATACTGAAAAACATTCCCCCGTGGTAAGACAACGATAGAGACGACTATAAATGATTTTTTGAATTCAATCAGGAAAATTTATGATCGAATGTTAAATGATGGCACACAACCTTACACTATACACGTATAAGGTATTTGTATGATTAGCACAAGGCGATTAAATCCGATTGCATATAATTATATTTCGATTTTTCTTTGATTTTCTATTGAATACTATTATTTGCTTTTCTCTATATGTGTTACAAGAAGTCAAAGAGGAAGACAGACAAGATGTTTTATCAGAGACTTGATTGTTTCCGAATGCTACAAAGGTGACTATGCGATCAAGTTTGATGAGAATAACTTGTTACTCAAACAGATACAGGTAATTGCATTTAATTTCCAATTCCTCATAATAGTTCAATAGTTTCTGTGCCATTAAAAAGTCGTCAATTACTATTAGTAATCCTCTCACTGACCGTAGGTCGTTCAATAACCAAAGATCATCGATCGCATTCTCACTTCTTCGTCTTCTGCTTACAGAATGATATTCAGAATTTTTCAAGAAAAGTTTCTACTGAGCCGATTATTAATTACACGACTATTTTTGAGTTCTAGATGAATTCCCTCTGCTATGATTGTATAATTTTGAGTCTTTTATTCGGCAATCAATAATGCCTTTCTTTGAGGGTAAGTCGTCGCACTACTTAGAACTGAGTCATATTTGCCTGTTTATTGGATGATTTTTTCTCTTAGTGGTTTATTGTTGCTTCAAAAGTTTCAGCAGACTGAACACAAATTGCTTCAGGGGATTCCAGATAAGCTGATCGAATGTTAAGACTTGACCTGTTGCCTCATTACATACTTGTTATACTTAATTACCAATCAATTGATTTCAACTTGATGTTTTTGGGGTTCCTTTTATAATTTTAGTTTATTGAACAGATCCTGGTTCGATGATCGTTACAATTAAATGGTGTTTGATGATTTGGTGGAATTAAAACGGATTTTAGTCCAAATGGCTAATGATTCTAGATGTTAGTATTATTTGGTTAAGTTTTGAAGAGAAATTGAGCTTTGAGGAAGTGGTGATTGACAATTCCATGGGCTAGAAAAAAGCAAAAATGGGAAAGTAAATACTGGCAGAAAGCTTTATCAAGAATTTAGTCGTATTTGGTAAATTTTTCTGGGGCCACAATTAATAAAAGCTGGACTTCATTCCTTGGTATTTAAAAGGCATGAAATCAATTTATTCCCCAATTTGCAAAACCTTGCAAATCAGCTTCAGTTTCGATTTATTACCTTAATTCTCTTCAAAGTTTGATAAAAATTAGAATATTTGAAATCGACATTCACTGCAAGCAATTTTCTTTCTGTTAGTTTCATTTGCTACGAATTTTCTCACATCAATGGTACATTTAAAAATGTACTGTTACTTCATATCGTTTAGATTCATCTACGTTTAAGTCAAAAACCTGAGAAAATAAACCAATATTTTGAAACGGTATTGGATTTCTCCAGAGATGGTGCATCAGAACTATGTAAGGAGCATAGAACATGCAACGATGGAATTAAAATCAGTATCTCTAATCATTCATCTCCGACATTGTTAATTCATATTTTGCTACTAGTAATAATCGTTCAATTGTATTATAAAATTCGATTCAAACAAAGAAACGAAAAAAAACAGCTTTAAATGAGAATAAGAGGGTTGCACTACTGCATCGTGGCAGAAACCAACGTAGGGATGACTCGTCCACTGGCAAGATATAAATGTTTTAATTATAAAGTTGAAACGATTCTTTGAAAGTTAAAAAAAAATGAATTAAAAAAACAAAAATGTGTGATATACTGAACTAAAATTTAGGGACCTTCCATGATACTGAATATCAGTTAGACCTGGCATATTGTGATGCTTCTTGTGTTCTCAATAGTACAGTCTGATTGGGCCATATGAGGGCGGCTCAGTAAGTACTTAGCCTCACCGCCCGATGGCGCCACTATCGCGAGAGAGATTCATAATCGTGTAGTACATTCTCGTAGATGGCTACTCTCGAAATTTCAGCTGAATCGGACTCGTTGTTTTGTTTTTTTTCAAAAACAAAGCTCATTTTTGAGGGTTTCGTAAAAGAATTTTTTTACAATACCTGTCTGTTCGTCTGTGATTGAGTCATCGAATTTGCGAACAGCCTAGGAATTTTTGGTGAATGAAAGTTTGATAGTAGAGGAACGTTTTAAGGGGGTCTTGCCATATAAAGATGTGACCCCTCAACAATTTTTTCCCCCAATTATCAAATGAAAGGTCTTGAGAATATATTTTAATTTTTTTTTTTGAAATTCCAATGCACATTGATAATGACGTAGCCAGAGGAGGCGAAAGAGCACGGAGAAAAAATTGTGTTGACACCCCGCGTGATTAGACACCTATGCACCAAAAAATCTGAAAAAAATTAGGTCACTATGAGTACAAAATACCTCAGAAGTCGAAATTCGCTTAACTTTGTTGACTCTACTAGGATTTATGAATTTCAAATTTTTTTTCTAATAAAACTCGATAGGTAGCCCTACGCAAGGTTGTTCTATCCTGAAAATTTTATTAAAATCTTCTCGTAGTCAATGAAGTTATACCCATTTGAATTTTCATACATCACAACAAAAACAATGGGCGGTTTTCCTACTTTACGTGCTTTTGATGAAAACAGATGCTACATAATTGATCGGACATTTTTGAAAACAGCAAGAAAGATGAATTACTTAAATATCTTCGAGACTCTTAACACTAAACGATATTTGCTATACTAAACAAACATTTTAGGCCATTTAAATTAGAGTTCGAGTAAAAGATGATTTGCTTTAAACTTATATTATGATTTAAATATACATATCATAGAAGTGTTCCATGAATTTGTACATTAGTTGCGTAATGTAAATGTCTAAATTTCATTTCTGACGGAAGCGCACTTTTGTCTACTCGACTTGTTAAAATTAAGCTATCAACCCCGCTTAAAATAATGCTACAAACATTTATGAAGAATTTAAAGAGAGAGAGCCAAGTCAAGCGGTAGGGCTCCAAAACATGAAATAGATGCACGATACAAAATAAATATCAAAATTGATAACTACATCAAAGAATAGGTAAAACTAGGTCTCACTTTATCCTAATTTTTTTGGTTAGTTCATTGACCATCATCATACAGCTTATCCTAGGCTATAGCCTCCAGTCATAATCACTTCCAATTATTTGAACCTTGTTTGCCACTTAAAAACCTCAAGCGGAGATGAACTATTTATCTCCGCAAATTAGGCTAGGTAGGCTGATGCGCCGAGTGATAGACTGGATGACTGCTTGCGGGTTCAGTTTAGCAGTGAAAGACTGGATGATTGTTCGTGGGTTCAGTTTAGCACTAGAGAAAATTGAAGTGGTCGTCTTGAGTAAAGATGATCAGTGTTGGAGACACACAAATCGAATCGAAGCCAGCGGTGAAGTACCTGAGGCTACTGATCGACTCAAAGATGAGTTTCTTTTAGCAAATTAGGGCAACAGCTAATGAGGCTGCGTCGGGAGTATCGCCTTTAAGTCGTCTTCTGGCCAACGTAGGGGGACCCAGCCCATCGAGAAAACGCCTCTTGATGAGAGCTGTATGGGGCGATGGTATCAGTAAGGAGGTATATCGAAAGCGCTTGGCACACGTACAGAGAAAAGGAGCATTGAGGATTGCATCTTCGCACCTGACAGTCTCTGATTTAGCGGTGAGAGTTATTGCAGGCGTGATACCTGTTGCCCTTCTTGCTAGAGAGCGCCACGCTATTAATCTGCATCGAAACGAGGACGCGAGGGAGATGGTTGTCCACGAGGAGAGACAGCACAGAATCGCACGAAGGGAAGGTAAACTGTGTGCCTCATCCCGGATGTAAGGCCGTGGCTAAATCGAAGACATGGTGTGACTGACTTCTATCTGACCCTGTTTTTGAGCGGGCATGGGTGTTTTCAGTCTTACCTATACAAGATGGGTAAGTTACGGTCACCCAATTGTCGCTATTGCCCAAGCGAGGAAGACAATGCCTGCCTGACATTTTTTGCGTGTACAAAATGGGGCAGGCTACGAAGGGACCACTACAGGGAGACGGAAAGGCTCACCCCAGATAATATAGTTGCGGTGATACTCTAATCGATTGACAAATTGAACCAGGTGGTACAGATAAAAGGGACTCACAGCAGTCGGGGGCGGTGGAAGATCGCTTGTCTGGCAATTCCTGTCCCCCTCTCCCCTCCCGTTAGAAGAAAAATGTCCCAACTTAAAAGCACCTCACGGAGTAACAAAACGAAACCTGGCCCGAAGTAATGCGTCAAACGGTTTCAGACTGGCTTCTCGGGTTGACAGGAGATGTGTTTAGTGGGTAGTCCCACACTCTATGCCTAAATGACATTCACCTCCCAACCACAAAAAAAAATATTTACCCAGCTCTGCTCTAGATGAGAGTACGTATTTCAGATTAAAAAGACCACCTCAGTGCCTTAAAATAGGTACATGTGTCTTAAAGTAAGACGCTTAGATAATTTAAAGTAAATGAAATGAAGCACTTAGCAGTTTAAAAAGGCTTGGATAATTCATCCGCATACAAAACAATTTTCTAAAAAATTTGCAGCTATCGAAGCTATCCAAATACTAGGTCTGCAAGTATACACCCAAACGTTGTAATTAAAGCTCAGTGTAGAACACATAAACGTATCGAGTGATCAATAAAAAAACTTAGCACATACAAATATTTAAATTACCCAAATGGTCTAGTATCTCTAGGGCTTAGGGTAATGGTTCTCAGTATCGAAGCTTGTTATTGGGAATACTATTTTTGATGTGTGGCGGCCATTTCCCTTACTGAATCAGACCAAATCGCCAATCATGGTACTGAACAAATTATCTTATAGAGTGTTGTGCTAAATAACTATGAATGCGTAAAAACATTGAATGTGTAGGGCATGGAATATTGGGAATACCAAAAAAAAATCACAATTCAATATATTTAAATCTCTTGTAAACACAGAAATTCTTCCCTTCTGTTTTCGTTCAAATTGTAATAATTTATAAAATAAATTAAGTTATGCATTGAATTTTAATAACTAATTATAAACACAGATGCTTAAAGTATTTAGGGCATTTCATAGTACAAAATATTTTAAAATTGATCAAAAATTTAAATTTCAGTTTAAAATTTCTGAAAAATATTTCGAATGATTAATGATTGTCAAAATTTTATTAATATATTAAAAATTCCACTACGCCCCAAGGTGATGAAATACACATTAAATCTTTTATCGTAATAGGTCGCACAGGGAGACATTTATTTTTTTATCAAATTTCAAAAAGCAATATCAAGAGCATTTTGATTTTTTAATTTTATCTTTAAAATGTTTTTATTTTTCTTTCTTTGATATTTTCAATCCTGTCAGTTGAAATTTTCAATAAATTTTATTTTAAGCCAATAACAAGCACAAACACTAATTTCTTCTTACCTATTACATATTCAAAGCATTTGGTCTTTCAGCTTTAATTTAATATTAATGTAAATTCGATGTGATGTTCAAGCTAATTTGACAAAATTTCAATAAAACTTCAAGGGACAATCTTCATCATGTCAAACCATAAGTGAACAATTTTACGACTCATATGACTTTCCTTCTGCAACAGACACTCGTATATAAAGCCCTCCTGCTTTTCATTTTTATAATCAACAACTTTTTATATGTAGAATCATAAAAATCTGTTGGAAAACGGTATAAATCAAATGCCATTTCATTTTCTTTTGAGTGTGATGTGATTTTGTAAATTTTTCTAAATAAATTATTTTTATGACTTAACAATAAAAGTGAATAAGTCATTTTTTGATGATTTGAATCAACTGTTAAAAAGTGAGGGTGGAGTTTGCTATTTTTAAAGGAGATACAAAATGGCAATTGATTGGTGCTGACAAATTGTGAAGAGACTCGATAAATTTAAAGAAGTTGTTTCAATCTTAAAACGATACAATCTTGGTTGGCTGAATAAGTATTGAGCTTGAGGAAATTTGGGAAGATTGCCTCTAATATGTAACACATGTTGATTGGGTATTGTATAAAATAGCTTTATGCACTCTGCATTTGAATCTTTCTAAAAAATGAGTTTATAAGTCCTATTATAATGTTTTGGGAAGTCCTTTGACTTTTTAGTGTTATCGCCATAATGACAAAAATTTAGGAGCATTTGAATTGGATAAAACTTTGTTGAAACATTTTATGATCCAGTATTTTCTGTAATATATTAATTTTCTCTACATATCCTAATATTTCTGCATTCATCCTCAAACGATTGGCACTGTTTTGCATTTTGTATATTTCCCTTACTTTAAGAGCATCATTTATTATCCTAACCTAATCTCATTAGTGAATTTGGGGTGAAGTATTCTTGCGCAAATCAACATCAACATCATGCAAATCAAATATTGCCTTAACTAGTTCGTGTGGACTAAGCGCTTCAGATACGCAGCATGTGATGAGGTTTCCTTCATTTCCTTTCATCAATATGACTACTAAGGTGGAAATCAATGCATCCTGCTACAATTCCCTTACGTATTTATATTTTCCAGCCGCTTAAAATGATGCCAAACACGTGGTAGCTCAGCATGTGGTTGAGGCAATTGTTTATGATCCTTTGCATGAAAAATGGAACAGGGGCAAAGGACAAAAGTGAATTGGCTCAGAAAATTGATTTTTTTCCTTCTATTCTCTTCATCTTCAACTGAATCAAATATGACCTCGAAAATATTCAACTCATAATTAACTTAACACGTATCAAAATTAAATTGGAAAATACTCGTATCCTTGCACTATGACAATGTACTCTATAAACTAACACTGCAGTTAGTATTGCCCCCTAATGCGCTGCAATATTTAAGGCTGTTTGTGTACTACCACTCGCAATTATAAATCGAGTCAAAACAAAACACTATCAGTCTATCTAACGCTCAATAGAATGTGTGATGCGTACAAACTGAATGTAGGCAACAAATAATAAACAAATTCATCTGCATGCTCCATACAAATATATTTTAGTGTGTAGAGATACTAGGACTGATAGATACTTTGTATCCATACAATGTATACAACAAATCTTGGCTTTCCACATAAAATTTGCTTTCGCTTGCCACGGATTATTTCGCGGATTAAAAGCCACACATATACATTCCATCCAAAAATTTTCGTATTAGCGTCAAGCGTGTACACAGAGGATATTTATGTACGCATGTATAGATTTATGTTGAATGGCTGTTAAATAGTATCTAGTGTTGAAGGTAGTACGCATAGTTTGCGAATTCATTGTAGCAAACAAGCAAATGATGGTATTGCCTACGCGTAGCTTCTACTTTGACATGTTATCCTTGCTGCGGGAAGTATTGTAAGGGAAATTTGCGATGTATTGATGTTGAAATAAAATTATATTTTTTTTTATATCTGACCTTTTTATCAGATATTTTTTATCGTTTGAACAAAAAGAAAACTAAATTTGAGACGATTTGACACTACTTAAACCGATTTAAACTTCTTACGGACTTCAAATCATAAATCATCAAAACATAATTCATAAACTTATCGATTACTTTTTAATTAGTCTGCTCAAACCATACTTTCAATTCATTTCCAATTCACGAGATTCAAAACAATGATAACGAAACACGAGACCTATCTCGAAACCATCTCACCCTTTTCAATTCTTGTTCATCCAGAACACATCGAAGTATGATTTTCCTTCTTTTGTGAAATCGTAATAAGCCCCAAAGGACAAATTCACATCTCAACAATTATGAACAATAGCGCTTCGCTACACTCGTGAATACACTCATCCATCTGTACCCTCTATCCATTTCGTTAAAACCAAGCTCGCTCCTCATATTCGTCTGATTCATTCGTTCATTCATTCATTGCCCTATTCTACTTCTATTTGCGCTTATGGTTTGACGCTACAATATATCCTTCCATATATCTATTTTAATCATAATTTTGACAAAGTAGAGTCGAGTATCTCGATAATGATATGTCAATATAAGACAACCAAAACCCATCATCTGACTAATGCCACCCACCTCCTTTTTTGCGTAGATATACTCCAAACCGAAAAGATACAAAGATAGAAAATTGAACGGCATACGATAGTATTATCATTATAAACACTCACAAGGGTTAGTTTTAACGTGACACCCAAACTCCTTCAATGAGAGTGGTGTACCCGGATAGAAGCTATCGAGGTGATTGTAAGGAAGCGGGAAAAGTATGGAAAGATGAAATGGATACAGATAAATACGAGTAGATACAAACTGAAACCGCAGCAACAGTTTTAATCCTAATCAGGATGATATTGAAACCCTACGATCGTTATTGAAGAAATATTTATCGAATCTATGTGTACACACCGCACCATTCACTTCCTTGTAAGGCAACATTAGAAGGGATGAAGTAATGAGGCTCCTAGCAACAGGAGAATCCTTATTTAGATTACTATCAGCAGCAATAAGAGAAGGAGGTTTAATCGTTGATGGTGCACGTGAATGGATGCTAATTTCAACTTCTAAGCTATCATAGCAAAAACTATCCTTATATCCTGATAATTGTCAATTCGTATCTAAAATACGATTATTAGTTACATTAAATATCTTCTATATGAGTATACGATATAAAACAATCTACTTTCTGTGGAACACACCATCGCATTGAGGGTGAAAATTATATAGATAATAATTTCATACCCCAATCTAAATGCATAGTATTTTGAAATCATCCCTGATCCTTATCGAAAATCGGTTCACAATAGTTTACCGAACTCTAGATCTTAGTTGATTCGAAAATTGATGTCTGTATAAAGATTGGGTTGATTGTGAAATACAAAACGTGAGTAATAAATGAATTGATTAAGAAATTAAGAAGCGATTCAATATTTTATGATGCAAGGGAAAGGGTAATAGTAGCTGTGAAAATGAATTAGAAATTACAGAACTGAATTTTTTTTATATTCACTAAAGAAAGCAATCATTTTCGGAGTTTGCTCAATAAGAATTTACTTTGGTGAATAGTACTTCCATTTGTTTCCAGCAAATCTTTCAAACCAGATCATTTAAAAAAAAATTAAAATTCTAGATTGCATTGATAATTGAAAATACCAAGAACTAAATAGTTTTACAGTATTGATTTTAACGTACTGCACAAGACAATGCTTTGTTTTGGCATTCCAGCTAAATAAGTCCGTCTTACTAAAATGACAATGACGTCAACCACCTCGCAAGTCCGCATTAATAACCAACTCATCGATACATTTGACACAAATATCAGACTAAGGCCGGGTGCTGGGTTGGCCCCATTGTTATTCGATTTGGCTCTGGAATATGTCATGCTCGTATGAAAGCTAATTGTCGCTGCAAGAGGTAAATCAGTATAAAAATTAAGCCAAGTGGTAGCCTACGCGGACTACATTAACATTTAGTCACGGCTGCTAACCACCGCGAAGTAAAACATCAATCAATGAGCTATATGGAATTTTTGATGAGCCAAAGTTCTCAACGATTGTTAGATTGGGGTAGCTTCCATTAGCTGACAACGTGAATCGTATGAACGAACAACGGACGCCCAAAAACGTATGCGTTGGAAGAACTGAAGGCCGGAGGCCAGTCGGGAAACCGAGGGAACGCTCTGGTCTCACTTGGTCGACGAAAGCAGTTCATCACTGCTCGGATTTCGAAACTGGAGGACGCTGTAAATGGACCAAAACAGTTGGAAGCGCTTGTTACAGGAAGCGAAGGCCCAAGAAAAGCTATAGTGCTACGACGAAAAAGAAGACGCAATGGGTCAGATTCTTTTTTGTAGTGTTGTTAGCTTAGTTTAGCCATTTATCAATATTAATCCTCACTTATGAAAAAACTAATTTCTTCGTGTAGGTGAATTGTGTATCTTGCAAGACTGAACATTTTTCAAAACTTTGAGGTACCTTGGTCAAGAGGTTGGCATTCTTTTTAAAGTGAACGTAAAAATTACGAAACAATACTTTCTTCGGAGGGATAGTTTTTCTCTTCGTACTTTACATTTATATCATATACAGAGTTGCTCAAGTGAAGTGTTTTTTTTTTCAAATCAAAATGCCATAAAAGTTACATATGAAAATATTTGTTATTCATTCAAAGTCTAAATTGTATGAAAATAGAAAAAAATTCAAAATACATTCACTTTGGCTCGATTTGACCACCTTTCGCCTTGATTATAGCCTTTAGACTGCCAAAAAACATCTGGCACGCTGCATGAATATGTTCTTGCGGTCTTTCGGCCCAGTCGCGAGGAATCGCTTTCTTTATCATGTCCACGCTGATATAGTTTTAAATCGCCACCTTACTCTCCAAAATATACCAGATGAAAGATCCATCGGATTTGTGTCTGGGGAAAATATTGGTTGGACAAACTGACATTTATTTTTTCCAACAAATGTCTTGGTACTGGCCTTTTTATTTCCAAAAAATCTGTCCAAAAGTAATTTTTGCGATCCATGTACAGATTACTTTATGTACACATTACTTCAAGATGCACTGAAAGGCTGCAACTACGCATTCTATTGTAGGATCGGTGGAGCACTTTTGAAAATTTAAGATGAAAGTTAATAAGTCGTGTTTTCCATATAATTAAAGTAAAATACACTCTAGCAAGTTGTTTTGCCTGTGAAGATATCGTTCAAATCATTGGGTCTTAGAATTACTAGATTCTAGAACCGTTGCAAAAAATATTAGGTGTTAATTTATTATGATTTTAGAAAGGATAAATTGGTTAATAATTTTAATTTCCTATATGTGCCAAACAGAACATATGTGCAATAAATAGTATATTTTAAATTTAAATAGTATAAATTTAAAAAAAAACTATTCAACTAAATCGACAAATTTTAAAGTGTAGAGCAATGCTAAATTTGCTCATTTTGTAGCTACATCTTTTGGAAGCATCTTGAAAGTTATCATTAGCAACTTTTTTGCAAAAGTGACCTCATTATCTAAATCGACACATTCATATCATCTGTGCATCAAATATTTAACATGCCCAATAGGCATCCAACATTTCATCCAAAAAAAACCCGAACCCTTTAGTTTAAACTCTTCCGTTTTATTTCGACCATCATCATCAAACAGACAAACCAATCGTTTTATCATTGCGCTTATAGTTTTTTTTCACGAATTGCTGCCCCACACAACATCCTTTCGCATGATCATCAAACTCGATCTTAATAGCATCTCATCTGTCAATTCATTGAGACTCATTAATAAATCGGCTCAAAACCTGCAATTTAAGTTCATGCCTTATGCGTTTTTAATTTGAGCCCTGTCTTATCGGTTGCCCGATGCAATATAGTGGCGCTGAATATATGTTTATTTGCTACAGGTTTACATTAAAATATGATGAGATCACGATTTTTTTCACATGGAAAAATATGTTTTGAATTATATTTCCAAAGATCCAGGATGGACAACACTGTGGCTTCCTTGTTTTTTTTCTTTCTGTTTTGATGGATTTATCAGATGCATATGTTTGAATGTTTCCCAATAAATACACATCATTTGTAAGATGGCAACGTTTCTTAATTTTCTTATCTGTAAATTTGTAAAGGGTTAATATTTTCATTGGAGAATTAACGTAAAAAGGAAAATTTTACAGAATCCAGGACAGAGATATCGTTATGAAAAAGAAATCAAATTAAAGGTTTTTTATCGTTCCCATTGAGATTTGCTTCTGGCATTTTAGCTGGGAAAATATCCTTGATCCGCCCCATTTTTTGGTAATCATCATCATCATTAAGAGAACCGAAGACAAGATTCAATCGAAAATATATATATCCGGTCTGGTTTGCTTCATCGAAGTTGGGTTTGAATACCATAGTTGATGGATCAAGAGTTACTTTTTGGCGATCTTAAATGTTTTTTTTAAAGAAAGATAAGTCTGATTTGAATTTAATTGTGGAAATAATCAAAAACAATTTAAGTTCTTTAAGCATACAAATATGCACTAATATCACGCTTAATATAGTCTTTATTAACGAGGTCCTGCCAAGTTTTTTAACTAGTACTGAATAGAGATATTTGAAATAAGTACAAATACCATACTGGAAAGCTAAACATAAGCATTAATAAATGAATTTTAAGTTTCATTGAACTTTTGATTTTAGTGAAATCGCTGTTTTTAAAAACTAGAAAGGCTATTAAAAGTCTCGAAATTTAGTTTTAAAATTATTTTGATGGCTTATCCACTGTTATATTACCCGAATCCAATGCTCAAATTTCTATTTCCTCTTAGAATTATTGTCTTTGTAATCCGTCAAAATCAATCACATAAAAAATTTCAATTCGCTTAACGATCAAACCGACTCATCTATCCTTCATCATCAATGATAATAAACTCCCAGAAAAAGAAAACGATCAATTTTACAACCACCATGCCATACCAGGATCATCATCATCATCAGAGCTCCACCGGCAATGTTCAAGGCTTTTTGATCACTTTTATTTTATTTCTCTCAATAATATCCAATGCGTATGCACATGTGGTGAATAAATTTTAATTATCACAAAATGACACCACCCCAGCAATAAAAAACACATGCAATAGATACATTGGGAATATTGTAATTTCTTCTGATCTTAATGGGAAAGGAAACCAACAGCAGCAAGTCTTGATTGGTGCTGCATGCAAAGTGGAATATTGGATCAAATTGAATGTATTGATTAGAGGGTGATCAATTTGTATAGTTATGGACAAGACGATAAATTGAGAATCGCCAATTTAAAATAAATGTTAAAGCTCTGAAATAAGTTTCGATACTAATTAAAAGTGGAAAAATAAATTTATAACTATTTAAAAATTTTCATCAAATTGAAAACCCCTTCCGGAATTATCTTCCACATCCGCTGCCCATGCAGTTTGCATTTCTCTCAACTTTATTTACACAATCAAATGAAATTTCGCGCCAAAACGGACAACCACAGCGACTTAATTTAAAAAAGTGCTTAAAAAATCCAAATTCAGAGCATCCAGCATCCTTTCCTGTAAAGATAGATCCATGCAGCCAAAGATCATCCTCATCAGGCGACATCATGCAGTGAATGCGCTTAATTTTGATTTATGGATCCCTTCTTGTATTTACTCTTTTAACCATTGGAAAAACTCATAAGATCCGTCTTTTTCGGAATGATTCTTGGTCCACATACACCA
The DNA here is from genome assembly GCA_963969285.1 of Odontomyia ornata. NCBI lineage: Eukaryota > Metazoa > Arthropoda > Insecta > Diptera > Stratiomyidae > Odontomyia > Odontomyia ornata. The sequence goes on along the minus strand of OZ017742.1, from coordinate 230,234,178 downwards.
ACCATTCTTGTACTCGTGCTGATGTGAACATATCTCTAGAAAATATAGATAATGATTCTGTGATCGCGACACTTTCCAAAGAACCAAATACGAAATGCAAAGGAAAAAGAAAAGATCACGGGCATCTTTGTGATGTTGCGTCTTCGCGGTTTGCGTCCGGCAATTTGGAGAAGATGCAAGGGAAGGGAAAGAGACATAGGAGCTCTAGTATAGGAGGATAATAGTTTCGCCTTGACTTTGATTGAGGGCCATGGCTGAGACTTTGACAAGAGCCAAAGGCTCAATAGACGTTAAATACTGTCTCTAATTATTGAACATGTGTCATCGATAAAGTTTTTCATGCAATATGATCGGTATCGTTGGATGGGAAAAGAAATTGTAATTGAGGATGAGTGATTTTTTATATCGCATGGGTGGTATGCGATGTACTGATTGATTGTTTTTTGGAATATTAGTAAATTTTTTAATCGCTTCGAGGAGGAAAATTATACGTTGGGTTATCATTTTTGCTCTAAATGTCAAAGAAACGTTGGTTACTGCCTAATTGTAATCGGAGATAATCAACCACAAAGCATCTTAATTTGGATGTTTCTATTTAAATAATTTGCTAATTTCAATGAATGTTACTGCGTACTTTGCATGAATATTGTTTGACTTTCCCCGTTCTTCAAATTTTTCTCAAATTACGAGGTTGGCCTGCTAAGTACTTAGCCTCACCGCAAGAGAGATTCACTATCGTGCGCTACATTCTTGTAGATGGCTACCCTCTAAATTTCAGCCAAATCGGAATCGAAGTTCTATTTTGACCGCGTGTGGAAGAAGCGTGTCCGCGGATTTTAGAAAAATGGAGAAAGAGCAATATTGGTTGATGATTCGATTCTTGCTTTTGGAAGGGAAATCGCACAGAGAAGTCAAATAGCGCTTGGATGCTGTATAAGATGACTCTGCTCCTACGATGGCGACCGTAAACATTTTTGTAACGAGTTTCAACCTAGTTGGACGTCAGTTTTTGATGAGCCCCGAAAACGGCTACCACGGAGGATAACGTGACAAAAATCCACGAGCTCGTATTGGAAGACCGCCGATTGAAGATGACCAAAACAGCAAAACCAGCAGGCACCTTGAAAACGCGTGGCCATATCCTGCATGAAATTTCGGGCATGAGAAAGCTGTCGGTGAGATGAGTGCCGTGTTTGCTCACTCCGAACAACAAACGCAACCGTGAGACCACTTCAGAACAGTGTTTGACGCTATTTAAACGCAATGTGTCGTTTCGTAACCGTCGACAAAACTTCACTGGTAGAGACCAGAGAGCAGTCAAAACAGTGGACTTCACCCAGTGAACGTGCTCCGAATAAAGCGAAAACTGTCCTACCGGCCGGAAAGGTGATGGCTAGCGTTTTCTGGGATTCACAAGGTGTGATCTGGATCGACTACCTGGAGACAAGCAAAATGGTCATAGGGCTCTACTATGCCGAATTATTGGGCAGAATAACAGAAAAAATCCCCATTTGGCGAAGAAAAAGTGCTCTTTCACTATGGAAACGAACCAGCTCACACTTCCGCCGTCGCCACAGCCCAATCGGGCTAGAAACTACTACTATATCCACCGTATTCTCCAAATTTGACCCCGTGTGACTTCTTTTTGTTTGCGAACTTGAAAAAGTCACTTGCCGGGCAGAAATTCGATTCGCATGAAGAGGTCATCGCCGCCACGAAGGCCTACTTTGCAGGCCGCGAGAAAACGTTGGGGCATTGCTGGGCCAAGTGTATCGAGCTTATATTGATGATATTGTTGGACAGAAAACATATCCAACATAACATAGTGGCTTTTACAATGCTAGACCAACTGAGGAAAAAACCTGGTATTTCGGTCAACACAAGAATTCCCCAAAACTAAGCATAAATTTTGGGAAATGAACACAAGTTGAGTAAACTTATTCCACAAACGTTTAAAAAATATTTACTATAAAAAGCAGTATCAAGCCAGTCAATGGGAACGTGATCGTTGTACTTTAACTAAACTGCATGTATTAAACTAATCGAAGTGTTGTTTGATCATAATTTTTCAACCCTAACCTTTTTGCTAAATTGTCAAATGTATTAGTAATTCCCACACAAAAACTATTTGACGCTGTTATTTTGCGAGATAATACGTGTATATAACTGTGGTAATCTGTTACCTTTAAACCAATCTTCTTTCTTTATGCAAAGCTTTTTTTTGTATTGGGAGAAGCGCATCAGCACTAATCTATGTATGTATGCTCTGAAGTGTCATTCTTTATTTCAAACAATATACTGCAGCTCAATGTAATCACTTTGGTTTTAGTTTTCGTTATAATGATAAAAAAAACCCTTATTGCCTTTTTCACAGTCGCCTTTGTAGTACTGCAGCCTCGAATAGGCCAAGTTTCTTGCAGATATCAAAACTATCTGTCTCAGTCTGCGTCTTGAATCATTTTAGTAGTATCTCAGAATCCGGGCATTAGCTGTGCCGTAAAATTCACTGCTTTGAATTACACTTGTGTATGCTGGTCGGTATAACAGACTGCTCAAAATCGTTTTTAAAGAAGTGCTGGTCGAAAACTTCATTGCTTCAAAAACACCACCAACAGTGAACTTCTTAAGTGCCTGGGCCACTTAGCCATAACGCTTAGGTCCTCAGGTAGCTCAGCCCAGATACAGTAATTTTAGTTGATGAATTCATTGAGATGACGGTGGAGCTCATCGCTGAAGATAGTTAGACGACTGCTGCGCCTTAATAGTGACGCTTCAAATGGTACTTGGACTTAAGTTGCCTAGTTAATTGAACCTTGTTACCTAACTAATCTAAACTCATTGCTTAAAATAACAAAAAAGGATGCATGGTCATACCATTGTATGCAGTTGCAATGGTTTTGATGGAATGTTCTGTAAAAAGATGGCCTGGGGTTGTCATATTTGCTATCAAACCAACTGCCTTTAATTCATGTATGATACTTAAGGTGTGCGCTAGGATGGATAATTTTCTGGACTTAAAAGCCATCCAAAGGATAATGGAAGCATGTGCATGGATCAATTTTCAAAATGAACTTAAAAATATTCGACACCATTTTTCTGTTCCTCATACTAAGGCATATTTTGTGTAACCCTTTAGAAGACCTTTAATGTAACTTTATCTCAAAGCAGTTTATTTGTCTTACCACTGAGAAGCAAATGTATTGATAAATCATCGATTGATTGAACGGCAGACTCCGATGGAATCTCATGTAGGTAAACTAGAGCCCACTGTCACACGGAGATGCTAATGTATGGTACACTTATGAAAAAATAAAGACTTAAAATGATTTTGTATCCAACAGGTTATTTACAGGGGAAAAAAGCAGTCTACAAAATCAAACTCAGTTTTAATACATGGTCGAGTATTTTCTTGAAGTCGTTTTAATGCACTCATACTCTTTTATATATTTGCGGCCTAAAGTTTAAATATGCAAACATAATCATTAATTCAATCATCAATAGGCGCTTTAATATTCCCCTAAACTATATAAAATTCTTAAACGCAGAAGTCTATCATTAAAATTTGCCATTCTCTACAAAATAACATTTTTGTCTTATGTAGCGCAAGACTTTAATTTTCTAAAAGCCTGTTCTGATATTTGTGATACCCGCATCATTAAAAACGGTAGTTCATGCAATTTTTCTCGATACTCATAGCCTAGTAGACCTTCGTGAGCATTACAAAATAATCCTGTAAAAAAATGAGGCTTTCAGCTTAGGAAAACTTGGCACTAAATAAGTCTGAATCAAGAGTATAGTATTTGAAATGACTGAGAAAAGAGAGATGTCTCTCAAAATTATAAAACTTTAAAGTGTAATTAAATGCATAGCTGAATGGATGGTTACAAACAGATTAAATTCGTTAAGCGTTCTGAAAATATTCCTCTACTGTCAGAAGATACCCATTTTCTCAGATTTCTGAATGCCAGCAAATTTCTTCATTTCGTTCTGTTGGTATGTCTTAATATATATTCCATTTAAAAACCTGTCATACAATAAAAAGACTATAAGCTGGAGTTTAGGAATAGTACCGTGTTTTACATAGGAATTGCTGGATGAGTTATGCGGAATTTCATTGAATAAAACCAAAGATCTAATAGCATAGTTCTTGTTTGGCAACATACAGAAAGAACAAGTACTGTCCTGAAATATTAAAGAAAATAATGACTAGCCCTTCGATGTTGCGATGTTGTTGTATCATATGTATTGTAGCATTTTGGAAAAAAAAACATATACTATGTAGGCCCATCAAACTTTCAATCTTCAAATCAGGTTTTGAAACTTGCAATTTTTTCCAATCCCACAACGAAACGTACATCTTCCTCTCAGCTATCGAAAACCTCGCTCCAGCTGTAATGCGCCAGGAAAAGTTCCCTGTGTGAGGCAACTCCCCCCTTTTCTCCATCTCTACGGCCAGCACACTTACACTAGAGTGCTGACTTGAACCAACTAGAGTAGAAGCCGTACATTCATGACGCATTACTACACATGTTCTACTCTTTTTTTGGATAGTCAGCATTCTGTTTCAATGATGACATTAGTCTCAGCTTTTTCTTTCTGTAGGTTTGATCAATTTGTGACTTAGACCTAAACAATAATTTTTAGGGTTTGAATTTTTTTCTATTCAGACTCAGACCATATTTTTTGTAGGTATTGAGCGTAAGATACAAAAGGTTCATGAGTCTTATAATTCTCATGTAAGCCAACTATATCCTGGCATTCAGTGGGCAAACAGAGAAAAATATGGAACAATTTGGTAGGAACGGTAGCAGATCCTTGATTGTTTCGTAAACTGTCAAATAAGATTATGCCCATACAATTAAAATCAATACGTAATGTGGGTACTCACGCTACAGATGACGCTGATAGCTAAGCTTCAAACCTTTGTATAAGGGAATTTTATACCAAGCTTTTAGAGAAAGTACGTCAAAAATAAATTAACGAAGCTCCTAACAATGACTTCCTGAATCATTCCACAAAAGCTGCTGCAATATGAAATTTAAGTACTAAGTTACAAGGCCCAAATGAAATCGCGAGCTGCCTGTCTGCTTTTTCGTCTGTTTGTCAGCGGTTTTTTCCCCGGTATTATAGCAGTTGTAGACGCAAACAAAAAACCAAAACAACTAAAAGTACATGCCTCTTATAATTTTGGGTATCGTGAACATTTTCAAACACTCTGACGGAAATTCCGCTCCTCATACCTGAAGGAGGTCCTTAAACATTTTTTTTACCGATAATAGCCGTATAGAATATCAAATAAAAGATTAACAAGCGTTGTTTGTAATGACGAGAACAAGGGACGGAGAAATGTACCATAAATGTCTGCCTTACCACTATTAGACGCAATTGATGCGAAAAATCCAAAAATAACATGCAAATAGCTCTCTATGAGTACAATAACAAGGTATACATTAGAATACGAAATTTACTCAATTTTATTAACAGCTCTAGATTTTACATTATCTCTAATAAAATCGTATGGTACCTTTGAATTGAATATCCTTCTGTTCTTTGAATTTCATAAAAAAAATTAATCGTATTTTCGAAGGTTATAGCTATTTGGATTTTCGAAGAAAACAACTACAACAATAGTACATGATTTTAATACTTTATCGACTTTCAATTAAACCAGATACTAGGCTTTTGATTGGGTCTGCTCAAAAATGCAGACAAAATTTGAGAGCATAACAGTAGTGGAGTCAGGGCAAGCCGATCAAAACGTGAGACATGCAGCCGTTTAATGTTTAGTCGAATCAGTATACTCTATCCACATACATAAATGTTGCATAAAAAAGCCGAGTTGACATTAGTCTTGCAAATAAACAAAACGTTTTTTTGAATATTTCAAACAAAATGAAATTGAGAAGGAATGAAGAAAAAATGTTCATCATAAAAAATTTTATTAAATTACACCAAAAAATCCACCAAGCTGAACAAGTAAATTTGCTCTGTTCAGTTTGTTTTCAAGAGAGCTAGTGTACAATTACTTGACAAAATAAGTGTGCTTTAAAGTTATATTACTCCCCTTTCTCATATGCAGCAACCACAGTTTACCCCAATAAATTGAAGAGCAAATAAAAAACCCGACAGCACTGCTGACTCCCACGTTACCTTTCAAGATTGGCGCTAAAAAAGCAAATCGTCGATAAACTACATACACAATCCTTAGTGCTGCCGCCAGGTAATACGAACTTTACGGTGAAGAAGATAAGCCGATAGCAGTTTCGGCTTTTAAGGATGGGACAATCGTCCGACGAAAAACAGATCAGAGGAAGAATCGAAAAATAATAGTCTTGATCCTTTGATTTATTGTTACAGAAGAAATGTTAATCAATTAAATAAATGTTAATCGTTAAATAAAAATTAAAAAGTTATGGACATTACTTAACATCTAAATTGAGATCATGCCAATCCATCAAAAGCAGAGTTAGCATTTGATGAGTACTTCGATGATGAAATCTCAAAAATAATTTTTCATGCATTTCTCCCAATAAATGTAAATTAATAAATGTTTTTCCATCTTTACATATGATAACTTCGTGTTTCCGATTGCAAATTTCCACAATTATACTAAAGTAACTGCTTTCAACTATAGTATCTATACGGAAATCTATCCATTAATAAAGACTATTTTCAAGGAGGTAAACAATTTACGATTGGCGAAATAAAAAGATTGTTGACTATATACTGAAAAGTTCTATTTCAATTTTTCGATATCAACTGTAGCATATTCGGTATTTTTCGTTCATAAGGGACACGTAATACCGATCAGCCCTACACTCATGCTTCCTGATCATATCAATGAATAAATTTTTTACCTTCCTCATAGAAATGAATCAACTTAAAATTGGTTCAAATCCAATTGCCACGTATAACAAATTACGATCAACTTCCAAGTGACATCATGTCATCTTCATTGTTATACATATCTATCAGATAGTCACCATCAATTTCTACATACATATAGGGATTATTAAATCGAATTCAATTGAGAGTAATGATCAAAAGCGACAAGTTTCTATATTGACTACGACCGGATGTATGTGTTTTATCTTCATGATCATGTTTTTTATCATGTCTGATGCTGTCGTCTCTCTATTGTTCGCTCTACAAACATTCTGCCATATCCCCGAATGAATAATGTCCATAACAAGAATCTTCTTTTTACAAGTATTCATCAAATATTGCAAAATGTAATCATTCTGGACTACCAATTTCCACTAACTCTCAACATTAAAATGAGTTTTACACACTACAATCTAAACTATCAAGTTTGGATTCAAATTTTAGCATTCCGAATACCATTAGTTGTATTCCTAAAGATTCGGATACAATGTGTGATCTCATCGGGGACAAAATGATGATGATCATCATCATATCATCATCAAAAGTGTGATTGTCTTGAACGTGTCAGGAGAGCAGAAGTAGAATCTTTCAGTTCCAAGCGATGAACAGTTAAGAACTTCCATCTATGCGCTCAATTCACGGACTCATTCGCTGTCTTGTAGGTTGGCTGACTGCCTTGTCTATCAAATTGAATAAGTAATGATAAGGAAATTAAGCCGAGTTACACACGCAATCTTAGACGGTGCAATATGATATGTTAACAGAATATATGAGACTAGATATTAGCTATTAAACGGTTCTAAAGTGCGGATTACGAAAATTGATTCGTTGTCGCCGTCGCGGAAGAATTGCTAGAGATCACAGGCAGATGCTCGAGGAGCAAGAGATGTGGAATAAGGATAGGATATGATTATTTTATGGAATTTTCACGGGGGCGATCACATTTATTATTATTGCTATTGCTATTCCGGACAGATAGTCAGTATTTCTAGAATCTTGTTGCATTGTTACTGATCACTTCTTGCTCTGTGACAGTTTGATTGCTAGTCTTGCATGATAATAGAAGCAATTATCTGAATGATTTATTTATAAGGGATGGCGAGTGATGGAAGAGTCAAAAGCTTGATTTGAACATTGATTTAAAGATCAAAATCATACAAATTCATTTCATGAATTTGTCATTCGATTCGATCAAAAGTTTCCTGCAACATACTATAATTTATTATATTTTCCTATATTCAGTACTGTGTTAAATTTATCCTCTGCAATTGCATACATCATAAATTATCCTTTCGCAGATTATAAAACACAACAGGGCGCTTTCTAACCAAAAGCGTAACTTAAAACATCTGGAACACGTAACAAAACTATCATTTTCTAATGATACGACATCGTTTCCTCACAAATTCGGCGGTCATAAAATATATTTTACAGCTTCACATACTCCTACGACTACATTTTAATGGAAGAAAGTGGAAAATGAAAATTGATCTCTTACTCTTCCCCCGTTACCCATTGAAACATCGACATGAATCAAACCAAACACTTGACGATTATATCGGATAAATACTAAATAAAAAACTCAAACCAACATCCGAAAATTTTAAATTAACTTTAAAAATAGAATCGAATTTCATAGCATGTCCTGACGAAACAAAAAAAATCAATTTTCATTCTTGCAAGAGAATAAAATTCGATGGAAAACATTCGATTTTAAGCAATCTACGTTAACGAGTGTTAAAAAAACGGTGGCCAATTTTTCGTTTGTCTAAGCTGCACACATTAAATTCTTAGCTAAATTATAGCAAAGTGATAAAATTCGATAATTTAAACAATTCGATTGAAATATCTTTAACTTGGCACAGTCTCTCCACGAAACGAAAAGAATGTGAGCTGAAGAACAAATTAAATAAAATTATGTGACGTGCTATCTTCTCCCGACATCCAAGCAGGGATCGAAATGATAATCAATAAGATCGAATTGATATTTTTAACACTCGACTGTATTAAGATATATTTCTTCCTGTCGAAGATGAAAGTCTTCGCCACTTATTCTCTACACCAAACAACTGTTCCTATACGGGTGCTATTAGTTTGTGTGTCACACGATCATTATGATTCAACTCAAACAACACGAAGATCTGAAAATTTTAAAAAGAAACCCGAAGAAAACATTCTTTTTTTTTTATTAAGAGTTTCGATTTTGAACATGAAACTGAAAATTTTTATGAGTGTATCTTTTTTCATCACGCATCACATTTTCAAAATATTCCCAGTCCGTGCAAGTATGACATGTTCGAAACAGAAAAGCGATCAAAAATTTATGATCGCTACCGAAAAAAAGATAATAAATGTTTATTGGGGATCATCAAAAAAAATATCTGACGGAGGAGACTTTCTTCCACTTTATTTCGTCGAAATGAATTCAGACTTGTGTTTGATAATTATAGATATGTCAAAGATTTGTGAAAGATTGAAACTCACATATACGATGATGATATTAAATCGATCTACAAAGATCACGACGGAGTTCTGATCCAGAAAATTGAGAACGGAAGCCAAGACTTGGTCCCCTTGAAAACTGCATTATCGCTGTCGCATTAAGTTAAGATGCTGGCGTTACATAAAAAACGATCGAACATCTGCATAAATTGATATCTTAAAGATTGGTTCTTAATGTCTTTGTCCGCTTTCTTTCGAGTGTCATGTTCGATAAAGAATCGATTTGGTGGCGCTCAGTTTAAGAGGGCTTGTTTATTTTCGGTTGAATTCTATTTTTTTGTGAGTGTTTTAAATGATCATGGGGCTGAGTGTGTTGTATTTCAGAAGCTGTAACTTCATGTTTTTCTCGATCACTGAAACGCTGCTGCGGTTTATCAGGTCTCATAGTCAGATCATAATGGACTGAAATCACTTTCATTAATTGACAAATCTTTGACTGTGTTAAATAGATTTTTATTTTCAATTTACTATTTGTTGTCTTTGTTTTAATGTTTTCGATTTCATTCAATATAAAAGCAAGGAAACATCAAGCTTTTAAATCCAGAAAATCATGTCAACCATAAATTTTGAATAACTTAACGTACTATAATGATTCAGATCATTTCAGACAATAAAAGTAAATTTTCGTTTTAATTGTTGAAAATAGCACACAAATGTCTCAATCGTAGAATCAATGAATTATAGAGGATGATTTCTGAAAGGATTTCGTTAAGTTAGGATATAATGGTTTTCTGTTTCGGTATATTTGTAGTAGAATAAAGTTAATTCGGTATTATTTGATGTAAAATAGAATTAGTAGCCATCATTCACAAATTATCCTCCGAAAATGTTTTTTAAAAGTAATCGTTAACAATTAGTAGACATTTAAATACTAAAATAAATTATAAAAAATTAAACGCATAAAAGTAAGTGTATATTAATTGAGCTTACTCAAGGTTAGAAAGAATATAAATTCAAAAAAATGTTATGTTAAGAGTCTTAAATGTTCTATTAGCTTTAAAATTTATAAAAAATAACATCAAAATTAACACAACGGGAAGGAAGAATGGCACTCTTAATCAACGTCTTCTGTCTAAAGAATATGTGCTACCAAAATGTTGAATGTAAAACCTTTTCTTTATAAGAATAATACCTTGTAATGTGATTTAATTGAAAATTGAAGGACTAACTAACTTTTTTTAACTTATTATATTTACCTCTATCTTCAGTAGCGTACTTTGTCATAAGGCAAAGTTTATAAGGTTTCAAAATATTTTATAAAAGCCTAGCTAGAATAGCTTGAAAATAAAAATAATTTAAGCATGCATTGTAAGTAGCACCTACTTATGTGGTTAATGGATCTACAATATTAGAGATGAGTCAATTTTTTCAAGCACCTTAATTTGTTGCTTTCGAAAGAAACAAAAATCTAAATGATAAACAAAATTGATAACTCCTTTTAAAAAATTCAAAATTGAATGAATTTTGAACAGTTTTTTTTGCTCTAAATTAGATTTTTTTTTTTAATTTTCACTTAAAATATTTATTTCATTGAACAAGTGGTTTCGAAATGCATCTGTATTCTCATCAGGTATCAGCTTATGGGGTTTGCATAAAATGATACGACCACGGCAGGTGAGAGAATGCGTTTTCAATTTTTATTGCATGCAAAGCTGAAAACCTCTGTAACTTTCATTCTTAAAGATTGTTTGAATTTACACTTCTCGTAAGTTACTACATGGGGCGATTAGTCCTGGGATTTTTCAATAGGTGGTGACACTAGGAAATGAAAATGATTCACTTTGAGAAACTCATCTGTCATTAGTTTCGTCTATTCATTGACAAGGTACGGTCGTTAGAGTGACAATGTTTTCGCCTTCATAAAAAATGGAATAACAGGAATATCGCATCTTGATCAAATATTATTTTTTAGTGGGAACAACTTCTGAAAAATACAATACTCATTTTCGGATTGATAGTGCCTAAAATAAATGAAAGATTGAAATGTTTCTTAAAAAGCGCTATTTTTATTTTTCTTTTCTGCCATATACCGATATTTCAGGGACTAATTGTCTCCTTCTTCCGTGTCAATATTCTAAAGCTACGTCTTCTTTACATTGGCTTTTATAGCTATAAAAGCCAATGTAAAGAGAACATCGCTTCAGAATATTGCCACGGTATACGGCAGAAAAGCAAAACAAAAATAGTGCTTGTTAAGGAACATTTTAATCTTTCATTTCGGACCAATCATTGCAATGAATGGAGAAATGTTGATCCAGATATGCTTCTTTGAAGACAACAGCTGATCAGTGGTTAAGTGAATTTAAAATGGATCCTACAAGTACCGAAAAACCAACTGACTCTGGAAGACCAAAAGAGGCTGTGAATACGGAAATTGTAAGGCAAGTGCATCGATTCGTTTTGAGTGATAGTAAAGTGAAGTTGTGCGAGTTAGTGAGGCCGTGGGTATCTCAAAGGAATGGGCAGGGTACATTATGCACGATATTTTGAAGCTATCGGCCTGATGGGCTCCGCGTTTGCTGACCGTCGACAGCGCTTATCAGCCCATGTAGTATCAAAAAATTGTGAGGTCAAATCAACTAAGATGAAAAAATATCTAGTATCCAAGCTTAAAATATACATAGCAATCCGAATAATCTTATTTTAGAAGCCTCAGGCGTTTTATTTTTAGACATATACAACTTTTATTGAAACGAGTCAAAGTAGCAGTAGAGCATTTTTGCCAGAAGTGTTTTGAAGGCTAATTACTAAATCTAACAATGTCTTGTGAATATCAAAAGTTGCACCTTATATAAATTACGAGTACATGAATAAGTTATTATGTATTTCAATTTGCCGCCATTTTGTTTTCAGTATGTTGACTCTATTATTTGAGTAGTCATGATAGCATATCCACGTTATAAACCATTTCTAAAATATTCATCAAACGTCCTACATATCTGTAGTGTCTAGGTCCTTTAAAAACGTGTATTTCCATAAAATCATGTAACATATTGTTTTTTAGTAATTTGAAAATGTTAAGGGCAGCTTTAACATAGTTGTTTATGGCTTGGTTGTTATGAAACTTTCAGGAGTCATGCAGTTAATACTAAATAATTCAGGTTTTATATAGGCAAAAACGAATGTTCATCAAATGTACTATTGTTGACAAAATTGATCGAGTTTTGACTTCTGAGGTATTTGTTGATCTTCTAGTCATAAAGACCTATTTCCATGATTTTTTGGATCAAAGTTTTTCAATCGCGAGCGAGTAGACGAAATCGCTCTTACATTCCTTCTCCTCCTGCCAATTTAAGAGCTGTCCTGCAAAGTCCTCCCCAAGATCTTTTATTTAATACTCTTGGTGGCTATCTTTGGTAAAAAAATGTAAGGATCATTTTCTCTATGGGGAGATCCCTCTTAAAATTCTTATAATTTTTTTCATACTAAAACTGTAAGGAAAGTACAATTTTACAACTGTCTACAAAATTTCATGTTCCTAGCTTATCTGGTTTGCAAGAAAACTTGCTGTGATACACGCACAGACAGGCATTTTAGTAGGGTTTTCTAAAATTACTTTACAAAACCTAAAAAAGAACTCGTTTTGGGGGCGACATAAGTAGCGCGGTGTAAAAATTTTCCCAATTTCATTGATTCTTTCTCATATTAACGTTGGATAAATAATCTAAAAATGCTAAATCGCCACTGTCACTTAGTGGCGAGTTAAGGAGCTACACGTTAAACGTAGTTTATATGAGAAACAAATGATTTTTAGGGCTCTGTAATTTTACAAATGCCAACCAGTTTCACGATCTGTCTGTCCATTCATCCATCTGTCCGTGCGTCACAGCGAATTTCCTCAGAAACTATATTAATAAAGGGTGATTCATTATGAAGTTTGATTTTCAATGGGCTTTTTTTGACAGATCACGCGTGATTGTAATTTTTATTTAGTATCATTTAAAAAATCATCATAAAAAGACTTACACCGCAACAACGTATCCGAATTGTTCAGCTGTGCGAGTATTACGAAAATCAGCGTTCCATGAGAAATGTTTTTCGTGCTCTTAAAGTAACTTAAGATGTGCATCGTCGGCCTACTGAAACTACTAAAGCCAATACCAGTCGCAAATTTGAAAATGGCCACCAAAATCGTGTGATATCACACCCTTAAACTATTTTGTTTGGGGTTACATGAAGTCTTTGGTCTTCAGGGATAAGCCAGCTTCAATCGACGATTTGGAAGCCAAAATATTACTCATATCATTCGCGGAATACCGGTCGCTATACTGGAACGCGGCGTCCAAAATTGGACCCTCAGGATAGACCATTTACGCGGTCAACATTTAAGCGAGGTAATCCTTAAAAAGTAAACTTCATAGATTGTTCCCTTGACTAACGATAGCATTTTTACTATAGAATTCAACTTTATACCTTTTATTTCAGATTAAAAACCAAACCTCATAATGAGTCACCCTATACAAGCTCAAACTTTGTGGAAAGATCAAAAGTAGTAGTCTCTCAATGAATTAGGTCTTATGAAATATTTCAAATATATATATATATATATATATATATTTATATATTTACATATATATATGTATATATCTATTTATATATATATATATATATATATATATATATATATATATATATATATATATATATATATATATATATATATATATATATATATATATACATATATATATGCATATATATATATATATGTATATATATATATATATATATATATATATATATATATATAATATACTTGCAGCTTTTCTCTAGGACTGAATTCGGAGGCTTTGGTTCAACTACGAGTATAATATAGAAAATTGGCGATGACCCCTTAACAACATCTAAACATAAATTGCAGTTACAAAAACGTATTGAGTTCGCATAAGTACAAAAATTAAAATTAACTCTCTCACCTCTAAGCATGGTGGTCGCCATCACCGGTGTGTATCTAAGAGTGATGGCCTGAGGAGAATTAGTACACACGTCAAAACCACCTTCTTCTAACATTTTTCTTCTCTAATAATTTTTCAGAAAAATTATTATTCAACTCATTAGTGTAGCTGCAAACAATTCCATGAGTAACTTTATAAAATTTCTAATCATATTCCCCAATCATTTTTTCATCTTAATTTACTTTTAATTAGTTTCCAAGCCACTACTAACCTTCTGATCATAAAATTTCAAATTAATCACTCAATATCGATCCCTCACAATCTAACAAAAATAATATCCAAAAATAAATTTCGTATTCATCATTCACGATCAATCAATCGAATTTCAACTGCATAATTGATCATACATCGTCATCGCTATAAGATCTGAAGAAAATTTAATGTGTGGGTGTTTCTTTTCCTCTCTTGATGTTTACATTAATCTGTTTACAAATGTGAACAATAAAATTGGAAGTAGAATGAATAAATGAAAGAATGAATCGATAATTCACAACATCTATTATGCAAAAGGTAATGTCTGAGGATCTTTAATTTCGATAATAAGTTTTTTTATCCAATTTCTATCATATTGAATCATGGATTAAAGGAGGCAGTATTTATTGATATATTGATTTGATTATCTTGTCAATCAGTGAATTTGGAGGAGTTTGAAAATGAGGCATATGTTGCTTGAATTGATTGAATTATTTTTCGTAGAGGAGGTTGAGCAATTAATATTTTGTGTGTGTGTTAAGTGTTATGATGCACGTTTATTGCTGTTGAATACATTTTTTGAGGTTTAAACACATATTAATTGGTAAGCGGTCTAAAAATGAGGCTTAGGTGGTCCATTCTTTTTTAATATTCCTTATAGAAATTGCGAAAAAAAAAACTATAAAATAAGCCAAAAGTTTATTTCAAGTGATAGTTTCTTTCAATTTTCCAATATTTGTTTCGAAGCACTTCTTGTTTTAATTCTTGTTGTAATTTTTTGAAGATTTTAAGGCATTTTCATAGCGTAAAAGCTTTCATTATTATGCTTCAAATCATTTTTCATACCAATGTTTATAATGGTTTCAAAAGTTTCATGTTGAAAACCACTTTCAAGCTCTTACCATAAGAAAAATCTATCATTTTCCAAAGCGGAAAAACCATCCCTTTTCAAATATTTCATACATATAAATTTCTAAAGGTACCATTTGATATTTGGAAAAAAACTTTTATTATTTTTATTGTCCAAATAATGAGTTTTTTCCATCTTCACATTTAAATCTTTTCACGAAGTTCGTGTATCAGCTGTGATGGCTTAGACTCTCACATAAAAAAGATTGAACAAATTTTGATTCCAAGTAACCTGTAAATGCAAAAACTAAATGCAATTGACTTAAAGAAAAATTAAAAAGTTATGAGATCATGGTAATCCACCGAAGCCAGAGTTAGCATCTGATGAGTGACTTTGATGACGACATCTCAATATAATTTTTCATGCACATCTTTCATTTATTCATATTCTAACTGAGCCTCCAACTTAGCGTCTGAGATAACAGAGCTGAAATTAATTATTTTATTCGCAAAACAGTACTCGCATCAAATCTCTTAAAACTGTTGAAAGCGCTTTAAAGCTTTGTGAATGAACGTTTATTACCTTCATCACCTTTTCAATTTGATTTTTAAGACTTAATGACAAAAACAAAGACAAACGATAACTTGGAGCGGCTGTGGTGTTTAAATTTAATATTTAGAGTGCTTTGAAACAAAATGCGTAAGTGCTTTGAAATAACACATTGACATTTAGCATGCATAGATAATTAAATTATATCATACTAAAAGTTGTAGCGAAAATAACTCACAGAATCACATTCTTTGAGTTATCCTTATGAGATCAAGATGAACAAGAACTCTTATCTATGATATTTTATCTGACTGCATGATATTTTTTTACACTCCCAAAGTTACCGAATTCAATTTTAACTACCCACTTCACTGCTATACCTTCATTTGAATCATTTCAATATTCTTTTATTCAATATGGAAAAGTTCAGATACTCAAAAAATTATTAAAGAGACAAATTGGAATCTTTCTATGGTGATTTTTCTTTTTCTAGATTTCCCTTCGTTTTTATTTTCTTTCGAATTATCTTTATATCTTTCAACTTCTTCCTACTCTCCTCCCCATCACATATACATAGCACATCAATTTTCTGAGAACGCGCTCTTATTGAGCTCATTCGTTGACGGTCAGCTTTTTATTGCAGCTCGTTTTACCTCTTGAACTAGCCACTCCGAAATAAGGTGTCGGCCCACTTGTAACAGGAGAAAAATATGGAAAGGTAAAAAATTGTCTGGAAAATTTTGAAAAATTGTTAGAACGTCAAGATTTCGGTGCTAACGGAGAGGTTAAAAATCTGGGATGGATTCTAAGAATAATGTGGATTAAATTGAATTTTCCAATTACTTAAATCGTTTGGAAAATATTCTTGTAGAAGGTTTCAAATATATTTCTAGTAAATTGAAAAAAAAAAAGAAAGTAAATAAAACGTTTTTTTTGTCAAGCATGTACATTAAACTCCTCCTAACAACCAAAAGAGCTTATGCACAAGGACCTAAAGACTTGGTGCGCAGTCATCCAAAAGGAATTCTCAGTCCACTTGGTCTCTGAGTGGAAATGTCCAATTTTATATTTTCACATAAATGGTTCGATTTTTAAAAGTATGAGCTGTAAAGCAAATCCCGGTTAACTCTCAAAGGAGGAAGGAGAAACTTGATTCGATTTTTTTCTTAATATAAAAAATACGTTGGTTAAAAGGAATGGAGAATGAACTTCCTTTACTATCAGCACAAACACACAAATTTATTGCTCCCTACGTTCGCAACGTTTCTGTTTCCCATACCGAAATCCTGAAAATCGAATCCCATCTTTGCACTACCGATTCACTCAGCAATGTCTGTGTCTTTTCTCTTTTCACCAGAAATACAACTCCAAGCTCCTCTTCTGTACGATACATTCCTGGAGTATCGTCGCTGAGAAATTTTATGTGTATCGATGAGAAAAAAGGAGCTTTGCGCTCAAGTATGCGCTGAGTTTATCCAAACGGTTCCTCTGTGATAGGAATCAGCAGCCACCACCTCAAGTCTCGTTTCGTGTCCTGTTCTGCTCCTTTCCCACAACACCCACGTCGTTGTCGGTGGCCCAATTCATCTGAAAAAAAGGATGCTTCGATGATAGGTGCCTAGGCGGGAATAAAGTGTGGGATGTCTTGAAGTATTGGAATTGGGATTGAATTGGATTGGATGGATATATTCGCACGAGTTTATCAGTGTGTATGTTTGTGCACCTACTGACTGCGGTGCGACTATCACACAGTGAACTCCCCAGCTCCAGCAATTCACACTATGCTGTATGTAGAATGTGAACGAAGTAAAAAGAAGAAAAAACTATATGAAGAGTCCACTTTTATTGGGTCCTTGTAGGAATCGTATCATATATGATTCGTATATTGACACCATTATTCTTTTCGGTTCGTAACTTCCTTTCTTTGCTGGTCGCTTTCTATTCGCTGATTCGCTGGCTCGCCTAGGTCGATTTCATGCTTTTCAAATGCAGAAAAAATCGAATGGCTACACCCGCTGTAAGTATCTCTGCATCTGCTATCGCGGTTGGAGTGCCGCAGCTATGCAAAGCACTTTTACATTTCAAATCCTGATAAATCCTGGGATAAGTTTCTTTCGAATGCGTTTTCAACACTAATTCTTTTGCTACTATAGAAACTTTCAATATCAGGCGTGTTATAATGAAGACTAATGTTCCTTCAAGCTGAATCAAACGTTGCAATGGAAACGTCGAAGGGAGTTGAGTAAGGACTAGACTGAATCGGGTGAATTGAATACTACACCACTATGCAATCTACGCTTTTTTATAGTCTTTGCTTCAATTTCTTTCCTTCTTCTACTATCATTCAATTGATGTTGTGTGAGTATATATGATACTTCTAGGAACCTCTATATGCTTTCATCCTTTAGGTTGCCTAGAACTCCAGCATCAATTCTCATCCCTCTTTCTCACCATCATCTCTTCCGTGCCAACGATGACGGGTCTAATGGACATACCATCGTATTTCAGTACAATTCTTGCTAAAATGAAATTGCGTTTAATTGAATTTTCTTCAAGAGTTCGCATTTCGTACTTGTATACATTTTTTTATCACTTCTCGCTCATTTTCTTCACAATTTCGTAGCCATTCTTCCTCTTCTTTTCCTTTTTCAATTGTATAACTCTTTGCCTCTTTTGCATTCTTCTTGTATCGGCGGCTGACGTTCGTCTCGCTTTCAAAACATTCATATTGCTTCAATTTCTTTATTTGACAGCAAAAAAAGATTGAGAGAAAGAGGGAATAAGGGGAAAAAATAAAAAATCAGTAACTGTAGTGGCAAGAACAACAACAAATAATAAAAAAGGATAATATAGTAGTCGACTGAGTAAAGAAAAATTAAAAAAAACAAAAAGGAAAAATTATATAGAGAAATACAGAAAAATAATGCCACAAACAAAAACAACAGCAAGAAGGCAATGGAAACAAATTTTTCATCGCGTATTTTTTCCAATTCTTTCTTTGGATTTGTTCAGGTTTCTCACTACTAGTTTTCTACTGCATACTGAGGTTGTACGGGGAGACAGAATTGATATAGCTTGGAGTGGAAACCTACGCGAAAGGGTATGTATATACAAATTTAATGACCTTTGATAGCAGGTTGGGAAGAGTATGTAGGATAGTTGGGATGAGAAAGAGTAGAAAAAAGTTGGTAGGAAACGAGTAGTACAATGTGGGTGGAAGCCTTTAATAGTAGCCTCCTAGAATGAAGACTGAGATTTTGAAGGAGTACTATAAGGAAACCGTATTTAATGACGCAAAGAAGCAATTGCAAGTTGTGCTCAGCATAGCGTTCAGAATTATTTATTACAATTTCATTGAGACATAATGATGAATTTGATCAGGAGAACGGTCTAATAAAATTAAGCAAGAATTTTAATTCGTTCGGTTGTACAAGAGAATGAAAGGTGCTAATGTTTATTCGGGCTTCTAGTTGACGTCAGGTTATTCTTTCTGTTATTAGTTTAAGAAATAAAGCTGAAGTATAGGGCATTTTTTCTTAGTAGAATTCACTAAAGGGTTAACAACAGATTGTAGCCATGCGCTCAGTTCTTGCCAGTTGCTATCAATTTTGTCTGGCAAATGATTATAAGCAGACTCTAGCTGAAACAACGCTACTAACGTATCAAAATCTTTGAAAATCAATCGTTGATCAACGTTTCTTGTAAAAGACCGTGATTTTTATGACAGACATAATCGGTGAATATTGTGGCTGAGGCATGATTGTGGTGCTGTTTTTGGCCAGACAATTCTTGATCTTTGATCCATAATTTTCGATAGCAAAATTCGCCGAGCACGCAAAACACTTGCAACCGTTATGTCTCTCACAAACAAATTAAACATATATAGCTGAAACTGTAAATATATGTTCGTGAAGAGTGTAGCAACATAAAAAAAAATCGATGATCGAACGCACTTTGCCCGCTAAATTTGAAATATATATATATATATATATATATATATATATATATATATATATATATATATATATATATATATATGTATGTATATATACTGAAAGAACAAAGATCTAAAAAAATTTCACGCGTTTTGTCTATTTTTCCCAGAAAAATTGAATTAAAAAATTTTAAATCAGATTCATTTACGCCGAACCACAAATTGTCTATTTCGAAAGATGTGTCAATTTAATTTTAACACGTATAAACAAAACAAAAGTCATATCACATTCCGACAAAATAAATCCGGACAATGATCAATAAGAAACAGTCTCTTTTCCATTATACTCGTACTATGCGATCTACGATGTATCTTAAAAATAGCATCTTAACCGAGTCTGTTGCAGTCATTATCTTGCAACCAATCTTCAATCTCAGCATCTAGCTTGCTGCCATATTATAGCTTTCGATCAAAATCTCAAAATATCGAAGAAATTTTCTAGTATTCAAATTGAATTTCTCAATATATTTTTCCTTAATTTCTTCCTACTGCTTAAATGCTGCGCTTCTGATCTTTGCATTTAATTTCATTCGCGCCATCAAATCACACACAACACATTCGAACGGAATGAAAATGTCCCGTCGCCTCGACATGAAATGATCGAGACAATCTATTATATAGATGACCCAATGATCAGTCATGTGTGATTGTCTGTAACAAAAGTGTGGAATTTATTGCTTAAAATTCGCACTAATTAATTTAAATTTGTCTAGAATTGTAATTCATCTATTTGTTGCATTAGTCGATTTTCTTGCACTGATGATACTTTGGTTGATTTCCTATAATTTTTCTGTTTTGTATTTTATTATTTTCTTCTGTCTAATTTTAGAATATATTAACATTCATAATTATTGTTTCGAACAATGTTCAAGAAGTTCATTGTTTATTTATTTGCCACACGAAACATACAGGATCGAAGAGATCATTTGGCATAAAACATACTTATGTGCAGCTTCTACAGGGAAGAGGATGTAGTAGGGAGAATGCAGTTATAGACACTTATTGGCAAGAATTTGTGAATTGTCGCATGTATACTGTTTGATAGTGAAAAGTCGAATGTGTCTGATGTGATCTGAAAATACTCAGAAATTAGACAGAGAAGAAGTTCGAAAATGACAAAATTTAATGTTTGATCTGTTAAGTCTAGCGTTTGACGATTTAAATTGATGCCTTGTATTTGCAGTTAATTAAAGGCTATAAAAGACGTTTCTTTGAGATAGTTTCGTTGGTACTCAAAGTCAAAGGAATGTAATTATTGAAATGCGCCGATTTTAATGGGTTATACAAATTCTATTTAGATTGTCTAGTTTTTCAACTAGAAACTGATTTTGTTGAACCATTTGAGTTTGAATCGACTATTAAAATACATTAAGTTATCCAGTACTTGGGGTTGAATAAAAACACCTTTAGGGGGATAAAAAATAAGAAAACTAATTTCAAAGTTCCCTGAAAAGGATCAAATAAATTTCATAGAAGTGGTGCTAAATCAATTTCCTCGTTTCAACATAAAAACGATCAATATGTTAACCACCATTAATGAAACAGGGAAAAACTGATAAAGCACCGCATCCATAAAATCTATTCATGCTTTTTAGGGCACTTTAAAGACCTTTTTCTCCTGTTTTTCGAACCGCTTTTTTTTTATTGTAAATTTATAGACGCGAATTTCTGCTAAAATTCAGTTTCTTGACGAGGTCAAACTATGATCCTGTTCGTGATCTGTGAAAATAATATCATTTATTAAGCGAATTTCTCGTATTGCACAACCAGTGAAATATTAGTAATCTGTCATGTTTGAAATTCCATGCTTGCTAAAAATTATTCAGGAACAATATAATATTCATTTACCGGAAAAAATCGTAAATTTAAATTTCAAAGAAGCAGTGTGACATTTCTCCTGCACTGATTACCTGAACCATTCTGGCTTTTGAATGTCTGACCCTTCTAGTAGATGTTCTTCTTCCAAAAGAGACAGTGAGAAATAACCGAACTATAACTGGTGTGTAAATCGTTATCACAGAAAGTCCTGAAAGTCCTCAATAAGCCTGTAAAATTTGCCCTTGATGTTAAACCTAGCTTCAATCAAATAGAGGTCACAGCAATCAGTGTTGAAGAAATATTTTAGATTTATTTCGATTTTCATGAAAAATCTTCCAAATGATCGGACTTTACAGAAGAGCACAGCGCTCACCTGAAATTTAAATAGCCTAGTCTTATAAAATTATTTCTGAAGCCATATTGCCATCAGTGCGCTTGTGTGAAAAGTGAAAATGTTATAATTTAGATATAAAAGCTCCTCTGGTCATTCTACTGATGTCGTAGTTTTCCAACATTTGAACGTCAAACTTACTTCAAAGTCTCACTTGACTCAAAACTAGTGCTCTTTTCGTTAAATGGTACTTTAAAGAAATAAAGGGAGCATGTGAAAATTATTCCAACGTACTGAATAATAATTTATTTTTACAAACACATAAACCAATAAGCCACTTAGATAATGCCATGAAAAATATAATAGGAAAAAATCAAGCAATCAAGAGGATAACACGGTCATATTTTCAACAAGGGGAAATAGCCCATATAAGTTTCTGAAATTATTTAGTCATTGGTAAGGAGGAGAAATTGAAATAATAGGAAGACTAGGAACACGAATGATCCCAAAATTCACCAGAAAGCTAGCCGGCTGACAAAAAATAGGATCAGATGAACTTTCCTATTGTTCATAACTTAGTTTACAGAAACTCGAGTCCGAATAATGCGGTTTTTGGAGGAAGACCACGCGCTTCTAAATACATGACAAGTTTTTATCATCACCTATATACAAAATATAAAAGTAGTAATACGTAATTTCAAGACTTGGTGAGATAGATAGCTTTACTCATTCACACGACCTTCAATTTTTGGCAATTCTAGCATGCCTGGTTGGTTCAAAATATACGTACTGGCACCTAATGCGAGTAGCAAATTTTTTAATGAATTCAAGTATGTGGAATAATCGCCCAGGATTCTTCTCACTCAAACCAATTGAAACAAATACTTTTCAGAAAAAACAGATAAAAACTAATTATTTATTATCGGTAACATCGAAACATGAGAAATTTCGTGAACTGTCATTTTTTCGATGACCATAATGCTTAACTTTGGTGATCGAATGAAAGATGGTACATACAACATGGATAAAATCGTTGACTAGTACTTGGGAGTTTTATACCTACATTAAATATTTGAGATTAAGGCATTTTGAATCAATTTATGAATCACCAAAATTTTGTACTGCTCGCTCAATTTTTTAAATCCAAATAATGGTCGATTTTACGCCTCGTATTTGGTTAACCCTCAGCTTGGTATTTGATGAACATCAGTCTGGTATTGCGAGGACCTTTGGTCTGCTGTTTGGTGGACTTTTCACCTTCTATTAGGTAGACTTTTCACCTATTAATTGTGGTGTTGAAATAATGCAATAGTGAACAAACAGGCAAATTTTTCACTGAAAATTCGGGATAAAATTGAAAACTTGTAAATTTGCATTTAAAATCTCATTTGAAAAATTATTTTTTTTATTTGAAAGCTTGTTTCAAAATGCACCATATCCACATCAAGTATTAGCTCATGAGCATGCGTTTAAAATTTTTATTTTATACGAGTACAAACTCAATTAGTTTTTTATGGCGAACCGCATGTAAGCTCAATCAATGAATTGTGTGTCGAGTCTTCAAACTTGCGCATAGACTACCTGGAAAGGATATGGGTTCATCTCAAAACCATGTTCGTAATAAAATAAAATAAAAATTTAAGTGAAATTTCAAATTTAAAACTATTCAATTTTATCCCAAATTAAAAAAAAAACGTATCTTTCATCAAATAAATCTAGTTAACTACTACACGTTTATGCGACAATTCATGAAATTACATAGAAAATCCAATCAACATTTCACCCATATCACTAAATAAGGTTCAAAGAAAAAATTCAGTTAATTTGATGGCAAATTAATGATTGGTACTAAAATTTGGCGTTTTGATTGTTAATTACTTTTAATTTAATATTTTTCTATGGATAAATACATTTGTATTCATGGTTCACTGGCAAATGCATATGTAAGTTCACACAAAATTTGCGCAATGTTTAATTACAACAAAAAAACTTAGTACTCTGAATACAAATCGTACTGAAAATATTTAATTTGTATTCTCCCTACCTCAATAAAAGTGAAAAAAGTGATGTTCTTTGTATTTTACCGATCTAGCGCTCAGAAGCAGAACCATCAGGGTAGGTAGACAACCCAAGAAAATTCAAAGACAATCGAGACCTTTGATATGGTCCAATATACTGACATTGATACTCATAAGCTAAAGAATAAAATTGGTTACCTCCTACTTCACGTCTTGCCAATACTCGCCAAAACCCTTCTTCCGCCACTCTAATAGTCATGAGACCTTGAGGTTTTATTTCTGCTCAACTTCATGCCTCATCAATATAATACTGGTCACCATCAGGCAAAAACTAGCCGACATCATCATCATAAGTATCATCATCATCACCATCATGAAATTCATATGTAGAGGTATGCCGGCTCCTATTTTTCATTATATTTGCCTCTTGCAATGGATGATCCATCATGCCCTAACGCCAATCCATATATCTACATATGAAAGCAATCAACAATGTTCTGTATGATATGTTGAACCGTACGTTTCTCGCTTTGATAGGTATTCAAAATCTGCGCCATCATGTAGAGCAAGGCAAAGGTACAAAACCAATACTAAACAGGTTCATATCAGGCCAAATGCTGTCAATAAATAGATGAGATCCACTTTTTTCCTCAAACATGTCTGGCTCTGTAGCTCTCCCGCAACACGTAATGCGGTTGAAATTGAGGTTAGCATGAACAATAATGAACTTACAACAACAAAAACAACAACATCACCAACAACAATAATCGGGTATTCGATAATCATTGCGTGATTTAGAAGAGGCACTTCAAAGTACTTGTGGCGGTCAAAGTGAGAAACCGAACAAAATAAAAAAAGAAAAGATACACCTAGATGTTAGCCATTGTAATAGATGGATAATCGGTAATTTAATAATTATTCATTAAACATTGGCAACACGAGGCTAATAAATCGTTGAATATTGGCAAGTTGTTGGTGCTTTTTAATGTTAGCAGAGGTAAAGAGACTTTGAATGACCAGGATCAGTTAGGAGATTTTTTTCTTATCTGGTCTTTTATTTTCTGATCGAAAACTCGTAGTTGGATTATTTCGGACGATAGTTTGAATAATTTGAAATCTGTTTTTACTTTAAAAAGTTTAGAAGGCCTGATTCTGATCATTATGGGTAGGAATAGCAGTGACCTCTTCAAAATATGCTTTATTTTATCGGTTCTAAGATTAAGCCTGAAAGGTTTTAAAATTCATCTCGGAAATGTTTGTCATTCCAAAATTAACGCATGCCTATATTGGCATGAAACTAATAGTTAAAATCGACAATGAACCCAGGAATGCCCAAACTAATCATTCAATTTAACTTATGAGCAACTCAAGTGTGTAGACAACTGTGGACCAGTTAGCGTACCTCGCGGCACACCATTTCAAATACTTTGATATTTGATTTGTATCAAAGCACAACTTGAATTCACAAACTTTTTCTAAATTCACGTTCGCATGCAATTCTTAATCAATGGTTATCAAGCATGTTGGTGAGCTGAGCTGGTTATTTTATTGACCAGAAGTTAAACTTGTAATTATCTAGAAGCTTGAAGGGATATTTTTGTATTTTCAATAGAAAGGTAATGTTTAAGATTTAGCTTTGTTCTTGCGAGTTGAAAGGAGGTTAAGCTATCTAAATTGCAAAGAATGTTTGTATTAGTAGATTGAATTATTTTTAGGTATTTATTTATTGTGATACTGGGGTCCGAATGAAAACTTTGCCTTTTTAATGCAAGGTCACCATATTACGATCTTCAAGTAGAAAGAAATGGTATTGTTCCCTGGAATTATGGACTATGGGTTTTACAATTATTTTTTTAAGCGCTAGAATTTAAAAAAAAATATGTACACGGGAAATTTCAAAAAGGTATAAACGTT
Organism: Odontomyia ornata; assembly: GCA_963969285.1. Classification (NCBI taxonomy): domain Eukaryota; kingdom Metazoa; phylum Arthropoda; class Insecta; order Diptera; family Stratiomyidae; genus Odontomyia; species Odontomyia ornata. Next base: position 230,208,170 of record OZ017742.1, on the reverse strand, counting down.
TTGTTTGATTTGGTGAATAAATGCTAGCTTGTTATTTAAAAAAAATATTTATTACATTAGCCACAATTGCCTTCAAAACCATGCATGGGAAATCTCCAATTATTAACAACTTTCTTTGAGCATCTTAGCTGAAAACTCATTTGGAATACGCATAGCATTTTCATCCAACCATGTTTAAAAAATCAATGCTGGAGAAGCCGTCAAATATGTTTTTGTAGACAAACACATTCCAAACAGTGTCCACATACTTTTAATTGACCTAAGTAAAACAGTTCATGCTGAATTAAGACCCAAGAATTGAATTAATTGTTTTTTGGCTCAAATGGTCAATAACCCTGAGTGAAAACTTTAGCTCAAAGAAAAATATCAATCATACATTTCAAAGCCTACTCGTATATCAACCCTTCATCTTGGAACAAATTTGACAATTTAACAATTTGAGACCAACTAAAGTTTCATTAAGACCTATTTGAGAATTCTCTAGACTTAAAACGTATGATTTTGATATCAATAAGGTGTAGAATGCATTTAACTATCCCCGAAATTTTAACTTGAAATGGACCGCAATCCTGTGAAACTCCTAAGTAATGGTTCCTAGGACCTACAATAAATGGGACAAAAAACTACCCACTGAACTTTCGCGAGGGTAAATGCAGCAAAATTAAGGATAAAATGGCGCCACGAAAGGACAGTGAATAAAATAGTCTTAAGAATTTATCTTTTTAAATTAATTTGTTCAGTTTACTTCAAATACGAAAAGAAGTATGACAGAGGTATAATACTCGTATTTTGGCAAAAAAAGATTACACCCAAAATAAGATCTTACTGTTCCAGTAAAAGTATGAAAGCCTCAAGTGTGCATTCTTCCACATTTCTAGACTTAAATAAGGTAAAAAAATAAATATTAATAATGATAAGAATTTATTTTTGACTTTCTTCATTACTTGAACTCTTTTAGATCTTTCATAGAAAAAAAAGACTCTGTTTTGGCTTCCGAATTGAGCTCATTTTGGATTATCAAGGTTCTAGTCTATTTGATTGCAAAATGGGTCCTATTTGGACCCTTTTCGGGCCGTATTTACCCCCTTTAATTATATGTTAGACCTTATTTAGCCTCAATGTACGCTCAGTTTTTCGAGCCTTTATATAAACCTTTCAATTCATCATAAAATGGGTTCTATATGGGTCATAAATTTAGGAATCGGTTTTCTTGGTCGGGTACAATTAATAGTACAAAGAATGGCAAATTATGAAAAGAACCATTTAATCAGCCCCACCCGACGCTTGTGTGTCTACTGTTGTGCGATTTGGTTCATGAAATAAAGTAGATAACAATTTACAAATTAAATGAAATTATAATAAAAATCTTGATGCTTTTGTGATTAGTTAAGTGATTTATCATAAATATCCTTCCCGTTTTAATTTCACTTCCCGCAGTACTAGATAATATGTTTGCACGCTTTTTGGATGTATCTATGATGCCTATCTTGAAGCTAAATATTTATTACGTGAGCTTGATAGTGGCATTGGTTTTCATTCCAATAGAATCCCCAATATCTTTGCTAAATCTCTGTCGTCCTCTCACTGTATATCCCGTAGTCAATATTACTTAATCAATATCTCTCAGATGACCATTTCCCAATGCTTTAGATAGTAACTAATGTGTTTCCTATTTTCAAATCTAGATTATGGCCCAATTTCACTCCTTCTCTTTTACAGTAAAGTTTTGGAAAAAAAAAAGTTTATACTCAAGTATATCCTCTACAGCTTCCCACTTTTGCCCACGTACAGCATGGTTTCATCAAAAGTAGATCAACTCTTACCAACTTGCTTTCTTTTGATAAGGTGAACCAAGTAGATCTTACGAGTATTTATACTGACATCTTTAGAGCCTTTGATTCAGTTGATTATCGACTGTTTATTAAAAAACTGTGTAACTTTGGCATAGGTTTATCTATTATACATTAGTTTTGATTATATGTCCTTGACCGAAGTTGAGTGGTGACAATTAACTCTAACAAATCTTCTCCATTTTGTCCCTGTCATGGAATTCCTCAAGGCTAAATTCTTGGCTTTTTTGTTATTTCATGTTTTTGGAAAATCATTTCCATTTCTGCTTCAGACTCACTAATGTATGCTGATGACTTAAAACTATTTAAGCAGGTTGATTCTACCAAAGGTTATATTCTCCTGCAAGAAGAGCTAGATATACGAGTATGTATTATCGAACTGGAGTGGGACTAATCGCCTGAAACTAAATGTTGGCAACTGTCTCAAGATGACTTACTCCGTCAAAAAGTCATCATTTAGACACAACTATAGGATTTTTAGTGTCCCTTTGGAATTCGTGGTGTCTCATAAAGACTTGAGTGTAGTGTTTGATGCTAAGCTTCATTTCGGACAGAATATTACTCATCTAGTTTTTAAGGCCTTTCATATATCAGGTTTTCTCCTCAGATCCATGAAAGATTTAGAGACATTCCGTCGTCCAATTGTTTATTGTTTTTTCGCTGATTCCAAGCATGTTGGTATATTGCTCCCAAATATGGAGTTCACATCAACGCTATCTAAGAGATGCTGCTAAATTTGTGCAACGTAAATTTACCCGGTCCCTTTGGTTCAAACTCCGTATCTTGTATTGCTCTTATAGTAATTGTCTGCCATTATTGCGTATTCCTTTACTAGTCTCTCTATTATAAACTAAATGAATAAATTTGCTTAAAAAAGACGAATTATTATTTTGTCCTTATGCATAATATCGGCATTAAATGACTACTATTTAGTCCTTCTTTAGTCCCTTTTTGGGCTTCATTGTGTCTGTATTTAAGCTCATTTTATTGTAATTTAGGAATTTTCCCGGCCTGGTTTGGACCCACTTTGGCCCGTTTCATTGTAAATTGGGCACTGTTTCGATTCTATTTGATCTTATTCGGGACCAGTTCAATCCATTTAATTATAAACTGGACCCGGTTTTGGGTTTGTTTGATCAAGTTAATTGTAAATTAAGTAAGCTGAAGTTCTTTTTGGCCCTATTCAGGCTCATTTCATCGTGAAATAGGACTTTTCTAGATCAAAATCAGATTTAGTTAATTAAATAGTCTACAAATAGGTCCATCCTATGTGCCATGATAAGACGGGCCTCGTTAGATCATTCAGCAAGGATCAATTTACGTTAGCCAATGATGAGTAACCTCACGTACCCCCCCCCCCAAAAAGCATAGATGCATTCAACTGCATGATCCAGGCGGTCAACTTACCTTATTCTTCATGAGATCGATTATGGTGAGTATAAAGTAGTGGAGGTGGGAGAAATGCTGTTTTCAAAGAGTACGAATTTCGATTGAAACAAATTCAATACTTTATAAGCTTTATTTGGGCAATATTAACTGACCACTTTAAACTTTCTGATCTGATAAAAATAGAAAATAAAGTGCACAAAATTACTTTCTTTTTACCATAATGGTTAGATCGTTTCGAAAACTTTTACTTTATAACTTTTTTCTTGATATTCAAGTTCAGAAAATATACCATACGCCCAAATATTCGTTGCGACAATAAAACCTTACCTTGAATTTATAGTTCTTCAACACATGATTGAATCACTTAAATATAATTTTTAATACAAATTCAACTTATTTTGCTTGATAGAATGAATTGAAAATGTGCACAAATAAACCCCGTTTTTAAAGATCAATACTTGTATACTTACAACAAAACTTACCCCCTAAATTTATCCTGATCAAAAGAAATCACGTAGAATTTTTTTGTAATTTTCGAAAATCCTTTTATTAAACAAGGGATCAAAATTACCATTGAAAAGTAGCAATACAAAAAATAGAACAGAGAATTCGAATTAACTACTACTCTTCAAAGGACATAATGAAAAACCTGTTTGACCTGATAACTAAAAGTTTCGGTTTATGCATTCTATTTGCATCGATAAAATAAAACCTGAATACTAAAAAAAACTGAGCATAAAACACCCCATATAAATTGAGTGCAACTGATAATTCCCAAAGGGATTGAAAAGACATGGGAGAATCCTTCGAATGAATAATAACTTTTATGGTCTGAAGCGCAATTGGGACATGGTCGACAGATATGCGATGGGTAATATTGAATTTTTTACTGTGATTAGCTAAATTCGTTGACATTTTGATGGCATTGAATCAGCTAAGCAAGCGACTAAACTTTTTGTTATTTTTTAAGGCATTTTACGGCCACTATACGCTGAAAAAAATTTCATTGATTTGAAATACAGTAATATATACATTTTTAACGCTTTCAACTATTTACTAATATTTTTTTTTTTTACAAATATAAGCCAGTGCTGGATTTTTTCTGAGAGAGCACTTTTTTCAAAAAAATCGAAATGTTCAATTTCCTTCAAATAATCAACATTCACTCATTTCTCACATTACAGAATATCTTCAACCTTTTTCATTTTCAAGGTCTGAACAAAAATCCCAACCGCAAGCAAACTGGGATTAATTTGATGTAACCGATGCATGCAATCTTTGAAATGAATGCGAGACTATTCATTTTTTGTCCATCACACTAGAAAAGGGTTATTAATTCAAATTATTCGATATGGGAACTAGGGGATAGAACGTAAGGAAAGAGTAACTGCTTCAATTTGGTTCACAGATGTGTTTATGATTTATATCCATTACAAATCCTTGGGAGAAAATTTTTAAAAATACACAAAACGAGCCACCCATTGACTTTTCCATTACAAAATGAATTGGTTTACTATTCCTTGGCTAATAATTTAAATAATTAATTCGATCCACACTTCCTGCTTCTCATTATATTAATATTCGTACCAAAACAAAAGAGATCCTTGAACTTTTGTCACAATTTAAACTTTTCGCTTTCTCTGTCGGCTTAAAAGAATGGAAAATTATGAAAGCTTTAAAGTCGACATCGAAACAACAAAAATATTCAATTCATTCATTTCAGTCCTCGTCTCTGACTCCTGTTTTATTCCAGGACTTTTACTACACTTTTGTTTTTGTGTGTAAGCGTCCAAAGTATAATTTCAAATCCTCCTAAATAAAAGTCAACAGACATGGTACATGGACTTGAACGTTAAAAGACGACGAAGACGACGGCACTGACCTACACTAAAATTCCACAGTCTCGAGGTTTTTGTAACAATTTTCCTCATGACCTAAAGACAAAATGAAAATGGCAAGGCAAAACGGTTGGATATGATGATGTCTACCAACTACTACTACGACTACTACTAACAAACATATTCTACAAATTCAAGCAAAACAGCGGTTGAATATACTAAAGGATATAGTCGAAGCTAACAAGAAGAAAGAGAACATTATCATCACTTGCGGGACACGGACCAAGAAATTATATTAAAGCCTTATTTTCCTAGGATCCGACTAGCTTCATTCAACCAACACGAAACAGACGGCAGTTTGTATTCCGTTTTTGTACTACAAGATGAAACGAAGAGAAATGAAACCTTGTGTGCCTTGAGCTGAAATTATGGAAAATTTTAAAGAGAGCGAGATAGGAAACAGGCCGCACCGCAGTCAGTGAAGCCGGTCAGACTAAAATCAGCAACGAGTTTAATATAATACGTCTGTATATATAAATGAATGAATATATATATTATATATTCTGTCCATGGTTCTTCCTAATTTCCTAAGACAGATAAGCGAAGGGCTAACTTGTAAGTTTGCCGGGCCAGGAGATGAAAAACATACCCGGCTTGGCCATCATCTCTTCTAACTCGATTCCTCATCCAAAAAATTATTTTCCATATAGCAAACCCCTTTAAAAGGTAAAGTCTGTGATGATGTCTGGAGATGAAAACGGTTTGGGGTACACAGACATTCGTTAATATACACTTTCCATGCTTAAGGACGATGATATCTGAAGGCATCCAACGTGCTTGCTTCCACCCTTTTTCCTCACTGGCTGTAATGATAATTACAAATATTGTTTTCAATAATGAGATGTGTAAATAGAAATGGACTTTGTACAAAATATTTGAAGCTATTCGATTTTGTCTCTCGTAGCTAAGATAGTTCAAAAGCCTGGTATTTTTAAGTTTTCAAATTCATTCTTATATTCCCACTTTATCTTGGGTACTTCAAAAACATTTTCCGTACATTATCGTTTTTATAATTTATACCTATCATGTTGTTAATTTATCATAATTTTCGCAAGACGAGTATACTGTACTTTCACACAAATTTTCCCAATTCTGCTATATTCATACCTCATTTTGTTTCAGTGTTTGTAATTTCCTAGCTTTATCGAAGAAAATTAGTCCACATCACACTCTTTGATAATATTCCCCGAAACATTCAAATTACGTTCAAGTGGAAAATCGTCATAAATAATGCAGATTTAACTGATCCAGTGAGGATGTCTCAAGTGGCTTAAAACTGTCAAAAGATCTTTTGATTGGAATATATATATAGATATTGACATTTTGAAGCAATTACCAGTCCAAACAAATAAGGAAAAAAGTATCCTAATACTGCATCGAGCTGAATTCTAAACTGCATGTGGGATGGTTGTCAATGAGTTTAGTCCTTTCTATCTAGACTATTTCTGATCAGTTTTGTTTACCGTTGAACATTTATGAGTTCAATGAAATGGTCAAACTGTGACTCTGAGTCGAGGTTTTTTTCTTTTTGTTAAACTGTTATTTATGTTCTTTTTTTGCAGGCTACCATATGCCACATCTTACTTCTTACATTCATAACCACAAATTAGTTGGATTCAGTTGAGAAAAATCTTGTTGGAGTTTTTAGATTGTTTGATTAAACTGTATGATCAACAGTATTCCTAGCGCTGTAGTTTGTACAGAATCCGCTCCATGGTTAAAAATAAATTTAGGTAAGGTTTCTTGTAAGTAACCAATAAATAAAATATTAGTATAGGAGGTGAAAATAGAAAACCGCAGTTTTTAATTAGAAGCTTTAACTTAGGCAAATGCTGGCTTATTTATACTTGAGAGTATGTTAGTTGCCGGTGGCCACAACTTTTTCCATTACACTGTCGGCATATAGATTTCGCGATGAAAAAGTTATTTTTTGAGTCAATCAATAAATAGACACAAGCTTCGGCCCCCGTTATAATGAAAGTGTAGCTGTGCCAGGTCTTATGTTATCGGTCTAAACAGAAATATGGTGAAAGGGCTAGTATGTCTTATTGTATTTAAAGAGATTTTGAACGGCTTGGGAAACATAAGCCGAGCTTTGTTACACTGCAAAATAACTTTTTCATGTATTTGCCCGTATTGTTACAAGCTTTCTTCAAATCTCCCCTTGAACGCATTAGAAATATTTCATGGTGAGCTTTTATATGTTTTCTCGATTCCAACAACTCACAATATGCCAGTTGCAGCTAATTCTACCACAGCATGAGGTTAAAACTATTGCTGTTTGGTTTTGCCACGCTGCATGACCCTGGATGTCATCCCTATTTTTTCGGGGTGCCACAATTCTTTGTAAATTGGTTTGCCACACCAACAGTTTTATTCACTCACCTTTGGATCACCTTCAAGATTTTCAAACGATGTGAAATCTATTCTTTGGTTCTGTTCAATAAATCGAAAAGTTCTTAGTGTTCATAACATGGATCATCATTTAATAATCCCTCTAATCTGCATCTTCAGGACCTTCATTGGTGTTAAATGCTTCTTATCATTTACATCATAATAAATACTTTTGTAGCGTTGAAAACATCAACTGGAACATTTTAGCAAAAATGAAATAAAAATTTCACCATCAATTTTAATATTCATTTAATACGCCTGAGCCACTTACTTCTTTGAATTGATTGTAAATAGTAAAACCTCTGTATGTCTTTTATCATGATAAAATTTTCATTTACAAAAAATTTTACGTAACCGATAAAAACTAAAAAGTACAACGATAAGGAGTTGCGGAAGCAGGCCTAAACTGACTTTTTAATATTTTTCATTTGACATTTTTGACCAGTATTCACTTCGTCTTCGTAGTACTACAGTCCCTCTTGGGCCTTTGCTTCCTACAAATAAAATCCTCAACATTCTTGATCCATTGCATCCCCCAATTTTGAAATCCAAGAATGAACTATCTTTGCCAGTTTCCTCCGTTTCCCAACTGTCATCTGCCAGCAGTACTCCCAACGTTTACCTTTTTGAGTATCCGTTATTCGTCCATACGATTCTTAAGGCCAGCCTATTGTAGCTTCTACAGTCTTACAATCGTTGAGAGCTCGATTTAGTCAACAATCTCATGGTTTTTTTCTAATTCGCCATTGGTCCCCACTGTAGCTTAGCTCCGATTATTTATTTATTTAAAATAACGAGTTTCCAGTATTATTGTTGCACTCATGAAACACTATGCGCAAACATGAGTAATGTGAACATAATGTTAAAGTTAAAAAAAAAAAAATAATTTTTTTTTTCTTGAAAAGCCGTCGGGCCTTGTTTTGTTATGTGAGAAAATATCAAATAAATAATTGACTAAAAAATTTCAAATTAAGTAAAGATAGTTATGAAAGGATATTAAGCGGATTTATTATCATAGAGTACTCTCCGCAGCTTGCTTTTGAAAGAAGTAAAAGAGTATAGCGGAAGACCAAGCTGGAGATGGTGATAGTCTCTAACATGCCGGGCGAGCGGCTGTATATTACGGTTCCTGCAAATGGTATTTCATAGTACTTCGACGATCTAGTACAAGAAAGTGGACGTCTGGTTGTCGTGTCCGACAATTTAGTAAAAAATATACCTAAAGCCAGTTTGAAAAGGAAGCATTGGCTCGAAAACGACTTCCTTAGCTGAAGCGAAGCGAGTCCTAATGGGCCAAATGGTCACCGTAAGGGCGACGCAGCAAATAATACTTGTATAGAAGCGTACTGGAAAATCTACGTTGCACAAATTCAACGCCTTTACAAGATAGACTCAATGAAAAAATCATATCTGACACGCGTATTCTAGAAATGGCCGAACGAACAGCACGATGAATAGACGGATACAAGTTTGAATTGTCAGATATCTGTGGGAGCAACGCAAAACAAATCTCACGATGCGAACCACCTTTTTAAGGGCTTTGTAAAACGAAGTTTCACGTCCTGTCTATCCGGGCGTCACAGCAAGTTTTCTCAGAAACTATAAAAACTACAATACCGTACCCTAATTTTTGTGGTGCATTGAAAAGTGGTCGTCTCTCGAAAATTAAGGTCCTGTTGAAAATTTTAATGGGGGTGTTCCCTCTTTATGCTGAAGTGACAATTACAATTTTTTTTTATTAATGATAGTCGAATGGGATATCAAATGAACGTTTTTATGAGAACTCAAAAAAATGCGAAATAAAAAAGTCAACTTGTGCATCAAGAGGAGGTAAAATGAACGAAAGACATTTGTCCACCCCCTCGCAATCTGACCAAAATGTTGAAAGCAGTCCTTTGTGAGTACAAGACAAACAAAAACTCAGCAAAAAATCACTTAATTTTTTCATAATTTAAGTTACTCATTCATGTCATAAGAAAAGTTGTTTTGAACCCTAGGATGATTACAAAGCCTTTCTCTTAGAAGCGCTCTTACCCAACTTGTAGTTATTTCTAGAATGTGTCTCGAATTTCAGATGTGGATCAATGGGCACATGTAAGTCCTTATATCTGTCAACCGATGCGGGTATGGGTTATCAATAGAATACAGAAATATGATGGGACGAGATTTGTTGGTGAAAGTCATTGAAACACATTTAGAGGAGTTGATATGGAGAAGATTAATTTACACCAAAAAGACAAGTGGTTTAAATCATCCAGAAGAGTGCGGCAATCAATGATAGAGGTTATTACTCTAAATATTTTCAAGCCGCCCACACATATAGAAGCGGGTTGAATGCAAAGACATCAGGGAGATCGTTAGTAAAATGGTTGAACAAAAGTGGACTTAAAATCGATTTTTGAAGCACACCTTAAGTTGCGATGAAGGACTAAGACATGAACTCATTATACATGACAGTGCAAGATCTATCATTGAGAAAATAAATATAAGATCAGTGAAGAGGATGTTGAGATCGACTCTTTCGAAAGCCTTTGCTAAATTTGTAGGTACCACATCAACTTGATCACCTAAGTCTAGAATATAGGCAATTGTATTGGAAAATTCGCCAAGTTAGTGACGATAGAACGTCCTTTTACGAATTCATGTTGACTTTCTGATAGGTAAGTTTGCAGAACATAAAAAAGTTTGCAGTGAACAATGCTTTCCATAACTTTCCCAGAGTATGATCGGAGTGAAATCGGTCTGTATTTGGAATCATTGGCACAGTCACCGCTTTTATGGATTAGGAGGTCATGTGCATATTTATATATATCTGGAAAAAAACCCTCCTTCCAAGGCTAAATTGTAGGTTTGGGTAAGGAACACAGAAATAAAGACAGTGATTCGATAAATATGCTGGGAAATTCATCAGGGCCAACTGCGCTACTAGAGCTCTGAGACTGAGTTATATCAGCAACTTCCGACGGGTTAGTCTACAAATTAATTAACAAGGCTTGAGGGGGTTGAAGGTCGCCAAGGATTTATAGATGGTGGAAAAACAGTCAGCAAACGTATCACATATCACTTAGTCACTGAAGAGTGTTAGGTCTAGGTATGATGAGGAGTTGATGCTGTGACGTGAGTTTCCTACTGAATAGACATAGGGCCAAAACGATTTTGGATTATTATCGACTGAACTTTCAATTGATTTGAGATAAGAGAGCCGTGCACACTTGTTGATTTTTTTGAAATTAGTAAAAAGTACGGTTACGTTTTTCCTTCCTTATTATAGAAAAAAATTGGCTTCAAAAAAACTCCTTCTCTTAACATCAATTCGTTTGACATACTTTACTAGTTTAGAAGTATTTGAACTAACTAGCCATGAAAGTGGATCATTTATATATTTTTCTTATATGTTTGAAAAAACAATATTACTTAAACTTATGCACATGCTTGGGCTTGAAAAATAGATGACTTACCGGTGGCTACACTTTTGCTTTACGATACTAGATGTTAGCTAGAAGCTGTAATTGGAGACGTACCAATGAATCATCACTCAGGCTTGCAAAGAACTATAATTTGCTAGGGAAGCTCATTTCTTTACCGTAACGGTATTCTAAAAGGTAATATGATCAGTGTCACCCTTAACCTTGTGATTATTACCTGATTTTCCAATCAGTACCCATTACAGCTTGCTAGGCTGATAATCCCACAGGGGTACCACAAACAGAAAACTCACTGCAATCGAGTAACTTTGAACTTGGGAACTGCTGTGCAAGAGGTGAGTACACTAACCACTACAACACACGCACAAAGGACTATAGTGATAGAAAAATTCCACAAATAACGCGCAGCTTGTGAAAAATCGAGTGATCTTCATCGCCTTTGATAAAGAAATCACAATACCACAGTGGTGCGATTTTCGATTTTTGGATCAAGTATTTATTGTGTGGTTCTGGTTACAATGAAAAACACCCTGCCTAAAGTCATTGCCTTTTGCCTTGCTATAGAAGAAAAATCTTAAGCCTAGTGTAAGGTTTCTCAAAATTCTGACTCTCTGCACTAACAGTTTTTGGAAGATATAACGACGTTCATCCAAAAAATACCCTGTCTTTTGTAATTACAATGTAATGGATTAAAAAAGTGACACATTGCTCACATCACTTGAATTTTAATCACGCGCACAACATTTGAAAAACTAATTTTGTACATCACGTCGATTTCCGAGCTATTGCTATTAGAGTTCGGCATTTTTCAATGTACTCGACTGATATATAAGACTTATGGGGTTTAACGTGAAACTATAGGAAGCATTCGGGTTTTTCCATACGCGCTACTACGTCGATTTCCCAGATTGAAAATAGTATTCAATTGATTGAAGACAATGCTCACATAGTACAATCTGCCATAGTTTGTGATTTCAACTTGTGTATGAATCTTGCGTTTTTATGTTAAGCTTGACCAATCAACCACCAGCACAATAAAAGTACTCTGAAACAAAATTTCAAAAAAGTACTCGAGTTGTGGTTAGTCAACTCATGGTTCTGTCTCCATAACAAAGCGTCTGCCAATTTTATACCAAAAATCAAGTTGGCACTCTGTGATCCGCTCTTTTAAATTAAATTCAGTGCTGAGTAGATGGCGGCACTTCAACTCAATTGATGATATTCAAAATAAATTGTCTCTTGCATCGAGTTTTTGAGCAAACTATGGTATATTCTGTTTAAAGTAAGTTTATCTTCTTCCAGGATTCATCAGAGATATTTAATATGCAGATACATCATTGTGCCTAACTCCTGCAAGATGGATGTCTGCCTGTTAATAATATGCGGTATTTGATAGAACTTATCAGATTCCATAACTTACACAGTGTTGCAAGAATTCTGTTAGTACTACTCTTCAAATCATATGCTCCATTTTCACCAAAAAATTGTATAGGAAAAGCTGAAAGAATCTCGACTTTCTATTCTCAACAATGCGCACCATGACAGAACTTTGTTTGTCAATAAATGTCACAGTATCTTTCAGCACAACTATTTTCTTCCTTGATCCCAGCTGTCTAAGATTTATGCAAACGCACGCAACAAGGACGCATTGATGCGGTCAAAACGATCGAAGCATCCAAAAATGCTGCTCTTCTGTCCCGATTCACTCGTGAAACATCTGGACCCAATCATGGACACAAATTGTTGACAAACGGTCCGTTTCTATATATGCCATACAGTTTTCAAATGATTCTAGAAGATTTCTTGCCCTTATCAGTCAAAAACTTTCTCCCATTTCCGATTTATTTATCTTATATATATTCATTCTGTTATTTTCCAAGCAAGTCCAAATTAAGGCTTTGAAATGAATACTTATAACAAATATTTTTTATACTTAAAGTTATATGTAAATTACCAGCTCTTTTTATAAATATAAAGGGTGGTCCAACCATAATGCACGATGTTAATTGTGAGTCACACCTTAACGTCAAGTTTTTCGCGCAACTTAATTTGACATTTCTTTGTTTCAGTGTTTGACAAATCCAACTGCGGAGAGGAACACAATCGAGCAGCGTGTTAAGGTTGTTGAAGCCTTTTACGAAAATGGGCGTTCAAATCAAAATGCATTTCGTGCGCTTCGTGATTTTTTTTTTTGATCAGCATAATTGACCAAATGTGTCCACAATCGGGAGAATTGTGCGCAAACTTCAGCACACCGGGTCTTTAGGAAATGCGAAATCACCTGTGCATGCTCGCCCAGTTCGTTCTGCGGAAAACATTGCTGTTCTTCGCGATAGTGTGGCAGAAGAGCCGTCAACCTCGACTCGTCGTCGTGCACTACAATTGAACATCTCACGAACATCACTGATGCGAATTTCGAATAAAGATTTGAATTTACACGCTTACAAGGTTCAATCGATTCAGGAGTTGAATCTTACTGACCATTTCAAGCGTCGGCAATACGCCGAATGGTTGGTTGAACAAACAGCAAGGAATGGTGACTTTGCAAAGAAAATTATCTTCAGCGACGAGGCACACTTTCACCTCAGTGGATTCGTTAACAAGCAGAATTACCACATTTGGGCAAATAAGAATCCACGAGTGATTGTTGGAAGGCCGATGCATCCACAAAGAGTGACTTTTTGGAACAGTGTATGGGCTGGCTTGGTCGAAAATGAGGATGGTCAAGCAGTTACCGTGAATGGTGTTCGCTATTGCGGGATGATAACAGACTTCTTGTGGCCAGAAATTGAGGTTATGGACGATATGTGGTTCCAACAGGATGGTGCCACTTGCCACACCAACGATGGCTCTTTTGCGCGAGGAATTCAATGGCCGTGTTATCTCACGTTGTGGTGATGTTAATTGCTCCCCACGATCATGTGATTTGACACCGTTGGATTTCTTTCTCTGGGGACATTTAAGAGAAAAAGTGTACGTCAATAAGCGAAGATCTATTCAAGAGATAAAGGATGAGATAATTCAGCACATTAACAACATTGAACCTCAATTATGTCTCAGAGTCATTGAAAATATGGACCATCGGATAGAAGTATGCCACCGTAGCCGTGGCGAGCATTTGGACGATATTTTGTTTCACGCATAATCGTCATAGATCCTTCTTATATAATAAAAAATATTGACATAATTCTCTTAAAACTTTTTGTTTTATTTACAATTAACATCGTGCGTTTTGGTGGGACCACCCTTTATTTCACCAGTTCTAAGACTTTGAAGGGTTAAGAGTGATGAAAACCATGCTACTTAGGACTGTAGCAAATTTAAGCGGCAGCTATCATCAAAGTGAATTTATGTTCAGCCATTTACTCATCAAGAAAACCTCTTCCGTCCATTTCGTCTTAAAATCAGGAAAAAAGAACAAATTTTTTTCCTCAACAATCATACGAAATCAATTTTTTGCAAATCCCCGCCAGACACACTAAAATGACTTGTCAATAAATTTTCAAAATTCGATTAGCAAATTTCTGCCATACATATTGCCCACATAATGTAAACCACCTTTCATCGCTACTCCACTCCTTTAAGTATAAGAAAAACTAAACTTTTAATTGCTGCCACCACCATATAAAACTTTTATGTCACGCAGTCAGTTGCTTTGGCGGGCGGACAAACTTTTAGGCAAAACCTCAGCATTTCAAAATCGTGGAAGATGGGTAAAGCCGTTGTGGAGTAGTCAGGCAGGCGGAGAAAAGACAAATAAGGAGGTAAAACCCAACCTACAAAACTCGTCTCGAGACCAACATTTCTCATTTTCCATTCACCAACACTTTACATCGCTTTCATCATCATACTTCGACTCGTTACAAGATTATGATGAGCTGTAAACAACCAGCCTAATTATTGTGTCATTCCATTAAATCGCACATATTTTTTTTATATAAGTATTTAAGATGCACACTAAAATGTAACAGGCGATCATAATTACAAGAAGATCGTTGAGAGATGAATTTCTTTACAATGAACGATTATCGTGCGGATGGATTTGTAATTAGTGAAAGAAAGTCGTCTGTTTATTTTACTTTTTTTTCTATTATTTGATGAAAAGGTTCGGATAAGTTGCTTTTAGTTTAAAAGGTTGTAACTTAAGAATTATGAAAATCGCTGAGCTTTCTAATCTATATCAGAGAAGGCCTCGAATTGTTATATCTACACATCCATCAAAGACTCAACCATTAAATCTCAAATTTCAAATGAAACTTAATCTCTAAATATAAAGAAAAAAACCTTTTTCTACTGAATAAATTTTCCGCTTGGCTTTTTCACTTCGCGGAAAAAATTACCCACATCCCACAATAGATAGTCTTGGATGTGCACTCAATGGGAAAACTCATGTACCGTGCAAACGCATTAACCTGCCAATAAGAGCTAGTAGTTAACACCTTGACTGAGCAGCATGCACATTACATACTAAACAGTGGAAGAAGGTATTCGAACGATGGAGATTGTATAGAAACACTCCCCAATGGTTCACCTTTGGAGCACGCACGCATATTTTTGTCGACTGACCATATGTGCCGGGCAGTGAAGGTTAGTCGAACCAGCATGTTAGCATTGCCCAGACCAGACATTATCGGACAGACGCAGGCCGGACTATATACGTCTGCCAATCGACTGAAATTGAGTGTATTGGCTCCAATAGATTGGTCTGAAAAACAATCGAAAGGGTTGGGGTTATGGGAAAGCCAGCCTCGATTCATAGTTTTCTTTCGTATGGAGGAATGAATGGACGATGTGGTTGACTTCGCCCCCGCAATATATTTGAGTTTGAAGCTGTAATGCTCATAGACGAAATTCACCGAACTTCGGCTGGAAACTTTCAGATTTGTTGTATTAAAAAAAGTTCATCTCAAGTGAACGGAAAAGACTTTTTGAGGATATCTGCTCCATGCAAATTTAGCATATGTCTCATTCGCTTCCACTTTTTGCCAATTCGTATTCAGAAAGAGATGTAACGATTCGACAGCGGTGAGATTTATGTGTTCCACAAGTCAATGTAGAAAAGTGTTGACAAAAAAGCAATAAAGCAACCTGAATTGAGCGAGCTTTTATTCAACAATGCAATCTGTATCTTAAACATTTGAATCTTCAACCAACACTACTTTCGCTCTCTCATTATACCCCACGTGCAGATGGAGCAGAAATTGTACAGTCTCTTTTTGGCTTATATGAAAGTAGAGTATGTTTCACTTCACTGCAAGTGAGCTTAAATTCGATTCTCCTCGCCTGCATATTCGCTCTCTTTCCGAACAGCAGGAAATTGAAGTATTCAACATTCAAATGGAAAATTTTATATTTAAGACTTGCAATTTTTCTTTCTTCGATTCTTGTGTACATGTGCACGATTCTCTTCATCCCCGCGCGGTTTTATAACCGTACTTCTTTCTATTTTCGCTCTCTGTGAACTTCAACTGCATGTATATCGTTGTCCTTCTCTACTACATTCCGAAATCAACCCTCAACGACTAGTGCAATAGTTCAATCATAGCAGTAAAGAATTATATCATTTTTTTCCCACTGAACCATATCATCTTCTTGAGAAGTACAGTCCGGAATCGTCGCAGGGAGCAAAAGATTTTCCAAGCACACACGACAAAAGTGTGAGAGAGTGGTGTCGTTCTGGTGCGAAACAGAGACAAATGACGTGCGAAACGATCAGACCTATATAAGATGGGATGCGATTGTATTAGATTGCAATATGTTTTTCTGATTCTTTTCATTACGGGGGTGATTTTTTCTGTCGATTTCTTCTCGCTCTCAATATTGTGAAGCTGTGGTGCCTGGAACGAAGCTTACGATTTCGAAGTCAGAGTGTGGGGGTTGGAGCTGCGACTGGGGTTGGGGGTGTCGTCGTGTGCCCATCGTCATCGCTTTGGCTTATATGGCTTCCGATATTTTTTCTTCATTTCTTGGCATTCTCTCGTCCTTTTTGCATCTTTCTTTCAGGTTCTCGCTTTTCTTTTCCTGATGGCGCACTCAACACATGGAGAAGGGTAACTTCCTCAACTTTGGTCGCTTTTTTACTTTTTCTTTCTTGCCAAGTATATATCTTTAGGAGCTTAGTGCTTTTATAGATGGATTTTATGTGATTGGAGAATTTACGGTCTGGAAGATGGAGGCAGACTACTTCAAGGCGGAAGTTGGAGCATCTGATTGTGGAGTAGAGTGGTGTACAGCGGCCGGACTAGCTATCAACATTTTGGACTCTTATTTCATATCTTTCGTATGTCTTCTCAATTGAGGAGCTTGGGAGCATATAGAGACTGACACATACTACAGAATGCTCCATCGAGCTTAAAGAGACAGACCTTTTGGACTGGTGGCGGAGCTAAGTTGGGGCGAGTTCGAAATATTGGTAAAAGTGTTCGACCTCCCCGTTTGCACTGTCGCGTCGCATCCCTTCCTATGTTCATGCATGTATTTCCAATTCCCAATGATTACACCGATACTATGGATTTTTCGGGTATGGATTTAGCTGTTCGCTCGTTCGGTGCAAGGTGATGGGCTGACAGGGGGTAACGGGAATTTGGGAAGCATACTCCAGCGCCCCATCTGAAGCAGTACCTTGAGTATTGGCAATATTGCTGGCAAGTGTGAGTTTGTTACTGCTTTTTTTTTCAATGTGTGAGGGAAAAACGATATGTTCTGAATGTCATCCCCCCAATTTGATTGGGCGGAGCAGATATATAGACGATACGCGTTCATGATGTAGTTTGATGTGAGCAGTGTCGTGAAGACGTGGAGGGTAGCAGACGATGATGATCTGAATTTTCCAATCCCCTAGCCCTAGTCTTCCCATTGTCTTGCCCCGACCTTGTCCCGGACTATCGACAAGCGCATTCGATGGGGCTGTGTCGTTGGCGTAAACAATGTGCACACGAGTGATTCTACTGCCGAACGTCTTCGCCTTTTTCCAATCAGCGTCATCTATGTATCGATGGGTTTCCTATATTTTGTTATCACCCCACCTTTGTACGGTGTATATGGCCTTCGAATTGGTGGAGCTTGTTCGTTCGCATGTATCCTTCTTCCTTACGGCAAATACACCGACGACTACTACACACATGTATCGTTTTTATATCGTTCGATACGAAAACCCGCTAGAGTAAAAATATCTCGATTTTATTATTTCCTCCTTTCGGGAACTTTTATAGATACCATACACATACCCTGACGGAATGGATTCATCGCTATCAGAGGATACCGAGAACAAGAAGAGTGTCCTTATATACCAGCGAGGCGAGCACTTGTATTTTCTACAGCTCAAGTTCTTTTGAATCCCGACCAGGACCTATTGATACCAACCACCCTACCCGGTGCTGGATTCGTGTCCTGACCGGGTGGTGAACCTACTAGATTAAGGATGGCTGTTGGATGGCAGAATAAAAATAGGTGCAAAAAGACTACATCGATCGAGAAAGAGGACGGCAACGTATATTGGATATAGGAGAAAAAACGTAAATTAAATGTTCTCCATTTGATGCTGCTATAGTGCCAGCCCAGGAAAAGTAGGGAAGGAGAGAGCAAGAGTGGTTTTGTTGGGAAAAGGCAACGGTATGGAATACATATCAGAGAAGGGCAGGAAAAAAATTGAATTGGGTGCAAAAAAAAAACAATATAACAAGAAAAACGTGAACACGAATATAAAACAGAATTCAGATAACTCTGGGAAAAACAGAGAATATACACTTATTGGCAACGCCTCTCCAGTACTACATTGCTATCGGTCCTTCGTTTATGTTGTCAATATATATATTGTATATTGGAGACCATTTATGGGGTGGTCTTGTTGATGATGATTTTTAACACTACTCTCCGTGTATCTATTGCATTGAATTGGATTTGAATTGGATTGGATCGTTTGTACCTTATCGATTCCTCTCAAGCGTGTCACTCTGACCTATCAGAATGCTATCAAAAGATTTTCGAACCAACAGATTCGCTCTAAACTTACTGGAAGCACACACCTATTGTCTGTTGTATAGAAAACTTGCGATTCGATACGTAACGAACGTTAGGAGAGTGACAGCAATAAAATTGTGATGGTGGGTTCGGATAAAATAGTGTGTTCAACTTTACAAGTTCGATGACGTACTATCATTTATAAAATCGATTTTTAGCTTTCTGATCGTTATTTTTCTCGAGTAGCTGTAGATTAACTTTTTAGAACTGATTTTTGCATTTAGGGCTTGCATTAATTTACCACATGCGAGGTAGTCGTTATTAGATTTTCTCGAAGTTTTTAAATAGTGCCATATTTAGTTTTCGTGTAGTGCAGATGCAGATTTAATGGCAAGAAGGAAGCAATTACTATGTAAGTTGAAATAACTTATCCGGAAAACTTTTTGAAGTTTCATTATATTTATGAAGACAATCAACCTGCTGGCTCTAGTCTCTCTAAATTTACCGATCTACTCCTAAACTCAAATATTTAAAAACTATTTTGACAGTCATTCATCCGTAAATATACTCAAACTAATATTTTTTCTTCTTTAAATTTCAGGTGAGTTGTAACAACAAACTACAAGTGAAAGCTGTTTTATAAACCGTTGGAATGTCAAAATGGCGCCCAAAGATATTGTGAGTTCAGATAATTTTTAAAATTAACATGATCATTTCATTTTCTCACTATGTACTAATTGGAATCATTTGATTTTATCACTGTAAAAACAATTTTTAGAATTTTTCGGTATTATTAAAAATAAATTTTAAAGAACGCAATCAAATGATGAATACATTACTAGGATAGAAAATATTAAATAATTACATTGTATTTAGAGGTTTTCAAGAATTTACTCCTAAATGAAACCAAAATGGCATTACAAAACCTATGTTTTGCATCGCCTTATAATCCAATAACACGTAATTAATTCCCTTAAATATTTTTATATCTTTTAGCTTAGGATTTTTAATGAAAATCTATTTTCCAAGTCTTGGAGCATTTTCGACCTCCTACAAAATTTTTTAGCACCTTCCAGACTTTGATTTTATTAAGAATTTGAAGTCTTTCCGTAGTGAACCTCTATTTAGTGATTTATCGAAGGAAAAGGATCATACGATTAGAACGAATAGCCCTTGATAAATGTATGTATTTTCTTATACTTCGAAATCTGTTGGCAGAGGCCCGAATCGGGCTGTCGCGCCATAGGTAACAGGTAAAACTATGAAATGAGGACTTAGAAAATTTCTAATTAATATGCATCACAGGTTGGTAATATGCTGATGATTACATTTACACATAGTCATTCAAAAAGAAGGAAAACCCTTTGAATTATACCCCTTGAAGCCTCAAATAAAAATTAGACCCACATAATATTTCTTATTCCTGTCAAGGATTTCAGCAAATACAAATGTTTCTTGTCCTACCAAGTATAACCTTGTTTTGTCAACTTAGCATATTATTATAAGCTTTATATATATATATATATATATATATATATATATATATATATATATATATATATATATATATATATATATATATATATATATATATATATATATATATATATATATATATATATATATATGTATATATATATATATATATATATATATATATATGTATATATATATATATATATATATATATATATATATATATATATATATATATATATAAAATATATATAATTTTTTAACCTTAAAATTTCTGTAGGCAGGCATTGTGTTTTGCCTGCCGAGCTTTTCAAGTCCTAAAATTATGAAATAACTCCACATTTTATGTTCAATGCAAAACTAAACTCATCTTTGAGACAGACTCAAAGCTCAAAACAACGAAAATAAAAAAAACGAACAAAAAAAAGACACAACAAAAATGTTCAACGTATAGTATTTTTACTCAGACGTATGTACGTAAAAAAACACAAAAGAATTAATCGTTTGCCAAGTTAACAAGCAATTTATATAATGTTGTAAATTTTATCCTTACATACAAAAGTATGGTCTCTGAGAAATTTAAATATGTATATACATTACCTATGACTTTAATGTAATATAAAATAAAAGAAAATTGCATAGAGGAAAATTTCCAACAACTGCAACTATGCTTGTCTCTTTCATGCTCTCCTCATTTGGTTGTATAGTGATATTATTGTGGATGGTTGAGTGAGATTGCTTGCTATCCTCTCACGAATGCTGGGTGCTTTTTAAGGGGGATTGAGTTTCAATGGAAATTTAATACGAGCATCGCGAACTTTATTGCTGTATTTGTATGATTTTAAGGGAAGAAATTTATATATTCTCTTAAAATGGATTTCTCTTTGGTGCTCTTTCGTGCGCTGGATTATAGTATTTCAATTCTGGGGAAATTGCTAACTACATATGCATAATATTTAACATTGTGTAGATTTGAAATTGAATGGCGCGCGATGTAAAGTTTATTGTCTTTGTATCACTTTCATTCTAAAATTCTTAAAAGTACGTTAAAGTTTGATATTAGATCCAGAGTGTAGAAAATATTAGCATAGCTATTTTTTTGATCTCGAATTAATTTTATTATGCAAGCTAGAAACTACTTGTTCGAATCTTTTCTGTAAAATTAAATAAATTACAATACAATGTTTACATGCATCAGTCAATATTGAGTGATACTAGCAATAATGATAATAATCTTCCATTAAATCGTTTTCTGAATTTTATTGTGCAATGAAACTACCGAACTTTTTTTAACTAAATTTGTATACGTAGGCTATTATATAGAAAATAAAAACAAATCTAAAAATATCGTAAAAAGTATTAAAAACATGGATATTTATTCAAATTATCAGCTCCTTAAATTTGTTCATCCGTTTCAGGGTATTTGGAAGTTTGTATTCTTTGTTTTTTTTTTAATTTTTTATATTTCCTGACTCTTCTCGGTAGATGACGGAACCTTTGCTTATAAAAAACCCAGTTTTTTTAATTGAACTATTGGAGTTAATCTTGATTCAAGCTTAGTAGGTACGTTGCTGAATTTAAAAATTTTAAACGAGAAAGGAAAAGGCATAACGCACTGGAACTTCGTTTAGTCCTATTCACGGTCTTAAATATGTATTTGAAAACGTTGCATGAATAATTTTTTAAGATGCTTTGCAAAAACAACAGACATACTATCTAACAAATAAATATCCCAAAATCCATTCAATTCCATTACCTTCAGTCTTACGGTTTTAGTTAGTACATTAATTTCGCGGATTTTTCTATAATACATATCTTTATGTATTGAAGCAAAAACATTTAAGAATATGTCAATTGCCATTTGTTACTTAACTGAATCTCGATTTGAAATAGAAAAAAGTTTAATGGAACTTTCCCCAAACATATTGCTTTAACTAAATTTAAATTATATGCGAGTATATCATTTAAGTCAGTTCAAACCATTTCATTATTACATCTTCCGTAGAAATAGAATCTAATTAAATCTACTATTAGTTTGAAGAATTCTTCTTTGAAAATCATGAAATATACCCCTAAAGAATATAAGACTACAAAGTAAATTTCAAATGAAACTACTTCAAAATCCAATTCTCGGACAACAATATTCAATATTATACTTTTTTTTAGACGTTGCCGTTGTATCTGTTGATGCAATAAACATTTAATATCTATTGATTTCTCCACTTTAAAGTTCAGTTATGTAGTAATCGAACAGCCGCCTAGGCAAACTGCTCGAAAAACACCATTACAAGTCATCCAATTTTAATTGCAAATTTAAAAACATTCTTTATCCACGCAAGTCCCTACAGTTTCAACTAGACTAAGAAGGAGGCAAGCGTCCTGTTTTCCTTCCTGGAGGCTACCGTTAATAATTTCTAAGCTGATAAGATATCTTCTTCGAGACGATCTTTCAGCTCAGCCGCAATACGACATAAGTCTCTACATACGAGCTATGTACCCTTTGAGAAGGAGATTAAACTTTCTTTCTCCTGGAAACGTGTAAGTCCAGCAAGCCACTTCACAATAGACTGTTGTGATCCTCTACCGATTTTAGGTGGAGCGACGTTCGCAATGAACTGTTCACCGTTCCATTAATGTAACATATACCATGTCGCAAGATAACACGAAAACTAACGAGAAGATATAAAGAACACTGACGACTTTTCTTACACAACAAGGCAGAATCCAACTACACGACGCACCTACAAAACCACGCCCAAGAGCCTTACGCTATGGCAAACTCTATGACATTGTTACACAAACAGAGCAAAGGACCGAAACTCGACATCTTAGAAAGACTTGAAATATATAAACATAGAAAGCCAGACGGTAACAATATCAACAAACTACTTAGTATAAATTCCGGTGCAATTTTTCCAGCACTGAACCACACTCTCCGACAAAAACCGAAACGAGACAAATTAGAACAAATGAACATCTAGTAACACAAAAAAACATTATATCTCTCTGCCTGGCATAATTTAGGGCCTACCTGCTTAACCTATCCTACACCTTTATAAAGTCATTTCCGTCCACACATCCTTTAGACACTGAAGATGACTCAAACGAGTCCAAACGTGCCTGCTCACTAAAAAAAGCAATGCCCGGCGGTTTTCCAGGGACAAAGAGAAAAAGAGAATCGCCCTGGGTGTAACAAATAAATAAAATAATTGTGTTCAAATGAAAACGTTAAACGTTGGAAACAATTTTAAATTGGAAATGCCCATTAAAACAAGACAGATAAAAGATTCCTAAGATATTCATGGATTTCTTTTTGAATACAACATTAAATGCAACCAAATAATTGAAATTTGTTTGCTTCAGAACATGGAAAACGTACTTTTTCTAGATGGCTTTACACGTAAAAAGAAGAAACTGAAAACAACTTAATGTTTTGATATATTAAAAACACATTAACAAATCACGTGGATATCTTTATAAACTTCTTGTTTAATTTCATTCTATTCAAACTGTCCTATTAAAATTTCTCTCCCTTGACTTCCTATCGTTATTTGTTTGAATCTGGCATTGATCGTTAGCTTACTCTTCGTTCATCCGTGGGTCATTGGTCATGGCAAGCTGATTCGTCGTCTCCACTAGTAAACAAATTGCTGTTAGCTTAGTGCTAGTTGTTTTTCACAGGACACTGCTTGCTACTGGCTCCTTTTGTGTGCACGTTTTGATTCACACACTTGAAACACATTTTTCATGTATTTCCCCCCCTGTGCCCCCACTGAAGCAAAAACTGACAGTTTAACAACTGTTTTGAAGAGCTCCCGTGAAAACTTTTATTTCATACTCATATCGGCTACGTTTGATGATCGCGAGGGGGGGACACACAAATTTTTCGTGTATTTCCCCTCCCTGTGCGCCCTTCGAAGCGAACTTTGCCAAACTAAGACCCGTTTTGAAAAGTTCTCATCAAGACCTTTCATTTGATTTTCGGGGGGTCACTCCCCTATACTGGGAGATCCCCCTTAAATACCTTATAAAATTTGTTTGTAGTTGAACTTTGAAGAGAACACCACTTTACACCTACATACAAAATTCGATGTTTCTAGCTTAAGTAGTTTCCGAGAAAAACTGCTGTGACACACGGACGGACGGACGGACAGACAGAACGCGATTTTAGTAGGGTTTTGTAAAATTATTTTACAAAACCCTAAAAATGTTTATTACACATATGCGGTCTGCTAAAACCTAAGGCAATTTGCCTAAAAATGTTGAGCAAATCACTCAAACTATAATTTTATGTCCATATTTTTATTTTAAATTCTTTCTTACTCATTTACTCGAGCTGGACTCGCATCTGACAATCATAAGGCGAACGCATTAAGCCAAAGAACATGTTATCTTACCCAATGCTAAATCATCTACATAAGGCATTCAAATTCGTGGCGGTTATTATGCGTAAAGCTGGTCGACCTAGTACGAAGGTGGTTCAAATATGATCGAGACAAATGCTCTTTTCTATATTTTACAAAAATTTACAGTTTTTCTAGATACTCCCCCTTACAAGTTACGAATTTTGTCCACCTTTTTGGAAGCTTTTTGATGTTGGAAATGAAGAATCCTTGGACAACTCAAACAGCCATGTGCGCACGAACACTACCTCGGCGTTGGTGTTGAATCTTTGACCTCCGAGGGCTTTTTTCAATGTTCCAAACATGTGGTAGCCGCAGGGTGATAAATCCGTACTGTAGGGGGATGTTTCAGTACCTCCCGCCCCAGTTTCAATATTGTATCGAACGTGAGATGTGCGGTATGATGGTGCACGTTATCTTGGACAAGAATCGTACTTCGTGCTGGAATGCTCCTCCGTTTCGAGCGTTATTTTGCGATGTTGAAGGTGTTCGTGGATGATACACTCTACACCGTCAATACTGAAGCCGAGTTCAGCCAAAATGTCTCGAACATTCATCCTACGGTCCTCCATAATGAATTGTTCTATGCGGCAAATATGTTCTGGTGTGATGCTGGTTTGCAGTCGACGATCATGCGGCTCATTCTCAACGGTTTCACGACCATCCTTGAATGCTTTGGCCCATTTAAACACAGTAGCCCTGGTCAGGCGCTCACTACCGAGATGATTTAGCAAATGCAGAAATATTTCCGTGTTTTTGACGCCTCATTAAAAAACGAATGACAATACGTTGCGCAACGGCAGTCGGCACTTGACGTTCACTCATGGTCGTCGCACGTTCGTGGAACATGCACTCTCGACGAAAACTATGCCACAGTGCTCGTAAGGGACCCAGCCACCCCATACTCAAAATATACAGCGTTTGTCTCCATCATATTTAACCCTCCCTCGTAGCTTAGTTAATTTGTGTGTTACAAATGAAAATAACCTAGTGTGGTCTAATTTAATTTGCTAAACTTCATGTGTAACTTTTTTAATAATGCTTGTGTTCTTATGAAATAATTTTACCCAAGTGTATTTAGGTATTTTTACCCCAATTTTGCTCTCGGTGTGGATTATGAAAATCTGCTGCATCCATGAAGTGTTGCGGTTAGAGAGCTTCTAAGTCAATTTGAGGTTCACAGTCACACGGCCATTTTCATTTGGTTGCAATAGTGCTTGCCCTTTATATCGTCACATACCTTCGCCAATGTGATCAAAACTTTCTTAATGGTGGCCATGCAAATAAGGCTAATACTGTCTTCATCTCCTTCTACATGGCTAACTAGGATTATTGCTTTGATATCTTTGACATGTCTTCACACTTTTATCACAGGATCGCTTCTACAATTTACACCAGACCAGAGACCCTTATTATACTACTGCACGCAAATATTTTAGGCTAAGTACATCGTTTTGCAAAGTCTTAGATTCTGAAACGTTCTTTTGCAATTTTTGCATTCTTTCTTGCCTCTTCTATCACCCTTTTCTTTAATTACTGCTGTGAAACCATTTGATCTTTCCATTTGCAACCTTAATTGACCGTTTGGTGTAAATAAATAACAATTCTTGATAACTGTGACACCACACTACTACTTCTTTAAAATACGAGGCTAAATCAAATATCAACGGTAATTTTTTATACGTTTATTGAATAATATTACACACAAACCAACAACATTTGGTGTTGTAGTCTCTTGCGTTGTTTACATACTTTTGCCACCATTTTGGACGGTTAAATATTGCTTGTTCATAAAAAGTTTTAGGACGAGTTGTTAACCAAATGTGCACGTGCTCCTCGACTTCTTCATTGCCTTCGAATCATTTTCCTCCAAGTGATTCTTTTAGGAGCGCGAATAAAAAGTATCACAAGGGGGTACGCCTGGACTATAAGGAGGGTGTTCAAGTATTTCCCAGCCCATTTCTTCCAGTTTATCTCTTCTTAAAGCCGCGGTGTCCGGCCTGGCGTTGCCATGGAGAAGAATGACCTTCCTAATGGGTATATCTCGCCTTTTGCTGCAGTAGGCGGTTTTTGCTGATTGTAGCAATTGATTTCTGAAACGGTCAACTGCAGATCACGTTCAATAACCTCTCGAATGGCATGGATTTTGTCATCGGTAAGACTTGTGATTGGACGTCGATAATGACTTTCGCTTTCGACACATTCTTGCCTATCCTTAAATTCCCTGGTTGACATGTACACTTGATTCTGAAACAAGGTAGTGTCCCCAAATTTCGCAATTCAAAAGAATAAAAATTTCCGACGGTTTAACACCTTCATTGGTTTAAAACTTTATGACACGTTGTGCGACAGACAGTTGTATTTCTTGGTCAGTCATGGTTGTACTCAGGACAAAACCAAGCGAAGCCGCTAACTAAGCTGGTTTCCCCACTTCTTATAAACGAGCCACCAACTGCCGTACTATATCATCTAGTTCGGGGGCGTGCTAAGCAGAATAGCTAAATTACCGTTTTTCTTCTTCTTTTTTTGTAGCACTACAGCTCCTCTCGGACCTTCGCTTGCTGCAAATAGCGCTTCCAACTGTCTCGGTCCATTGACCGCGTCCTCCAGCTTTGTAATCCGAGCAGTGGTGAACTGTCTTCGTCGACCGAGTAAAACCAGCGTTCCCTCGGTTTCCCCACTGGTCTCCGCCCTTCAGTTCTCCCAACGAATACCTTTTTGGGTATCTATTGTTCGTTCATAAGATTCATGTATCCAGCCCATTGCAGCTTCCGCAGTCTAACTTTTTGATGACATATTCAACAGCCAAATTGAATAGCAAGGGGCCAGCCCATATCCCTGCTTTAGTCCGATATATGTGTCAAAGGCGTCTGTGAGTTGGTTAGTGATGCGAGTGAACTTGCAAGGTTTTCGACGTCATTATCATTTTGGCAAAGTGGACTAATTTAGGTGGGATATAAAAGCAAAGTATTATTTAATACAGTATGTTACGATCAATATTGTCGTATGCTTGCTTAAAATCAACAAAAATTTGACGTACATCTATGTTGAACTCCCAGCATTTCTCAAGCTCTACCTCCTCTAAAGCCACCTTGATACTACTAATTTGATTTTATTTTCTAAGATCTTTGAAAATATTGTGTATGCCGTACAAAGTAGTTATATGCCTAAGTTTTCGCACTTTAGCTTGTCACCTTTTTGTGGAAAGGAAATATAATTGATTGGCTCCACTTGTTCGGCATATGTTCTTGTTGAATGGCTTTCTGAGCACCGCTGCCACCATATTTAATAACCCCCACTAGAATCTAATCGATGCTGCCTTGCGCTGTATTATGCTTTGGCCTTTGATGGTGGAACAAACTTCATCCATAGTTGATGGAGCCAATGGAAGCTCTATAGGAGTATCTGTAGGCTCCGATGTTCTGGGGCTTTGCGGAGGATTCCTTTCTTTCCTTAATCCTGTTTTCATCAGCGAGGATATTGCCGATGTCATCACGGCAGGGCGTGGTCTTGGGCTGTTAACCTCGTTTCAAGCTTTTCACTACTTTGTATGCTTGCCTTGTGTTGTTGCTCACTAGATGCTTCTTAATTGGTCTTCATAGTATTTTATTTTCTTAGTTCAAATTATCTTATTCGCTACTCTTCTGAGATTTTCTTAATGTTCTCTCTTCGTCTGGTTTTTCCTACCCATATATTCTTTGTGTACCTGTTCTTTTTGTCTAACGTATTCTGGCACTCATCATCGAACCGATCGGGATTGATGTCCGATCGTCTGTTCTGCTACGGTCTGAATAGCTGCTTTCACTTCCACCCATAGCTCGTTGCTTGTTTTGAGTGATGCATCTGATAGGATGGGAGCTAGCTAGTTTTTGAGGGTCTCCGTGGTTTTTAAGGGTTTTGTAAAATGAATTTCACAAAGACCTACTAGTTTCGCGTCCTGCCTGAGCATCTGTTCGTATGCCACATCAAGTCAAATTGAAACCATTAAAGCCACAAAGCTCAGGGGGAGCCCCCCTTGTGACGAAATGAGACTGAAAAATTTTTTCTGTCAAAGAAAGTTGAGTGGAGTATTAAATAGAAGGTCTTGATGAGACCTTTTAGAATCTGGAATAAAAAATGCATTTGGTTTATCAGGGGGCTCAGGGTGAGGCAAACTTTACGGAATATGACGTAACCAGAAAAATGTTCATGGAGAGTCGTCTATAAATAATAGTAATGTTTAGCAAAAGGACACGTGCATATATTTCGCAATCTCTACGTTTTCTACGGAGGCTCCTATCTGCCTCCTTGTCGATCTGTTACACATAATTTTTATATGAAAACCTACAGCCAAATAGCATAGAATCCCAAACTGGCATTCATATTGTGTCATTCTGTGTATAATGGACAATGCTACAATATAAGTGTGACAATATACATAAAAATCCTTCGGGATCACGTTCAGACGCGAGTATTTCACGTCCTTGACATGAATACCACATTTAAAGTTAATATGATCGTGTATTACCCTTACAAGATAGCAACTGGGATCCATTTTTCATCCAAAAATCAGAATTTATTTCACCTACTTTATTCAATTATCCATTGATTGACTAGTATACTCCAACTAAAAATATAATTGAAGTCTATTATTTCCCATCGCTATCATAAACCAATCCACATTTAGCCACAAACAGTCGTTGACTTACCAACTCTATCATCCACTTCCAATAACAATTACCTGTCTCTCACCATATTTGCATAAAATAGTTGCCCTGAACTGAAGACTCGTTCAATATTTAACATACAAAATAAAAGTTCACCTGGTGTGATCGATATCGGATCATGTCGCCATAATTGTAATTTGTAACAATAGACGTCTCACTTTTGGTCGATAGTTTACCTTTCATTTACATTTTATCATTTGATCAATTTATGGAAATAGCTGCCAGCCCCCACACATAAACACGCTAAATTTAAATATTCAAGTCGTTGAAGGAGTGAGTGGTTATGAATTTGTTGGAAGTATGCACTGATCAATTGCTATTTATTTTATAATATACAAGTTAAAATGAGAATGGGAGTAATCGCTTTTATGAAATTAAAATTTAAAACTACAATTCTTTTTATTTTTTGCGAGATAAAAAATTTAAACTTATACTATGATGTTTTAAACTTACTAAAAATGCGTTGAACCTTTTGATCGGAAACCTACACCCGTATCAAATTCTCTGATTAGTAGTAAAAATCTTTGCCTAGCAACTAGACTATCAAATTTACATTTTGTTCCCATCAGCGATTTCAAAACAATAGTCTTAAAAAAGGACTTCGCTTCAGAAATACTTCAAAAATTCAACTATTCCATGCATCACCACCATATCCAATTAACACTTTGGTAGACAAGAAAGTCACACAGTGGCAACGACAATAATAATAATAAGATTGTAGAAAAGTTGCAATTATTGGTGAAGGCACATCCTTTTCACTGTTGTCTCATCGTCGTTATCATGAGCGTCGCCGATTAAAATGGGATCACAATTGTTGACGATACTCTATGCGCTTGCATACTTGTATTAATCAGTCAGAAAGAAATATTCTTATACGAAGCATAAGAAGAGGCTTCTCTACGTCACACCTTTTGTTAGAGTACGTGTCGAAATAAGAGGTTTGTTAGATTTTCTCTTCTTTTTCTTCTATGATTTTTCTTACTTCTTTATCTCTACATATATATATATATATATATATATATATATATATATATATTTTTAGAGTTCACTGAGTTTGTCAAGTATTCAAGAATATGTTGTTTTGTATCTGTACCTATACTTAAATAAATGTACTTGTAGTGAGTATGGAAAAAGGATACCTGAAGTTACATATACGTTTGTTATAATTTTACATTTTATTCTTGTTTGCTTTGATCTAGCTTTTTGCCTATGGTATACGTCACATTAGTATGGACACATATGCAAACGGAGATAGATGTTTGCTGTTTGATATACTATACGCTTGGTTGATGTATGCGAAGAGTAGATTTATTGCTAACAAACAAACAGTTTGCTTCTACTTCTTATGATTACTCTCTATATCTCTTCTCCTTTTCGGCTATTGCTACAGGGAGAGATTGATGCTTATCATGCTGGACGAGGATGAGGATACTACAAGCCAAGCTTCCGAACCATCCTACGCCGACCTACCTACTACCACTCCTGTACGGCGAGTGTCATTCGTGACGAGGACGAGTGGGACACTTTTGCCAATGCTACTGCATCTTCTTGAGTTAAGACTGCTGTTGGCAGGAGTGCATGTCTGTAAACAGAATATCATCATCAGCACGATGATGTTGGTAGGAGAAATATAGTCTAGCTAAAATGCATAGAACAAGGAATCTGACGATGATGACTGGATGATTGGATACTTGGGCAATACCTCCTTCAATGGGAAAAAATCTGAAACACCTCTTCTTTAGTATCCCCTTCAATTTTTTTCAGATGTTTTATACAAAAGACAAACCACACCTAAGCTCCTCCATTCTGCTCGTTAGAATCAAAGAGTTTGTTCTTTGGCTGTAGGGAGTCGGTGCTATGCTTCATCCTTTTCTAGGAATCATCATCATTGAGAAGATGCAAAAAATAAAGAATGATGCTTGCGACTTATGCTTATTTCGATATACACGTTCATGTAACTTGCGGGTAGGATACGCTTTTGCTGAAATCCTCACTAACTAAACAAGCTCAACAAAACCAAACACTCATTGTTAAATTGGAGGAGACGATATATGTATGCTTCAGGATTTCTTCTTCAAGCTTTTTGTAATAGGACGAGGATGGCCGTTTGGGTGAAGGGCGGTACATGATGATAAAGTAAACACGAAACAAGAACAAGTATGCAATACACGCAGCTGCTATGGGTGCTTTTGGCGGCAAAAAGGACGAAAATCTCTGCTTTTTAGTGAATTCCAATGATCCCGATGATGTTGTTGCTACTGCTACTGTGTGCAGTTGATGATAACAACGTTGAAAATGACAGCAAGAACAAGAAACGAGAAAATGATGATAATGATTATCATGAGAACAGACCAAAACCCCTACTCCTCACAACCATCTTTATCTTTTGGTTCTCTATCGAATAGCGCAAAAGCTTTCAAAGAATCGACTCAAGTCTCTCTGAATCTATCGTAGATACACCAATGAACCTGAACTGTATTATAGAAAAAAATAGAAAGAAGAGCTAGGAAATGACAATATTTTCTCTCGTTTTTAACCGGGCCGCCTGATTGCTGATGCTTCTTTGGCTTCTAAATAAGTAGAAATCCTAGTAAGAAAAAGGGTGAGTAGGAGAGGGAATGCGATGAAGCTGTTGTACAGCTCTTTTGTTTGAAAATTCAATAGCATTTAAATCCGACAACATGACAACCGTATATGGCAAAAATAACAATATATGGAATGATAAAACGAACAGCCGTAAGGAATAAAATCGGATGAGTAGTGTCTGTTCGAAAGGATGAAGAGGGTAAAAGGATGCATCATTGGTGGATATAATAATTGGACTACGTGCAAGTATAAATACTTAGTAGAATAGCAATTGATGTTTTTTCAGAGCGCTATGCGTCGAGCATTGGTATGTGCTTTCAATTTGATAAAAAAAACGTTAAAAGGACTAAGCAAATTATTTGTAGTCATTCCTTATGTCTGCATTCTTATGGCTGAGACAGTTTTCATGAAAATCGACAAAATATTAAATATGTCTATGGGGGTAATGCTCGGTATGTCTGTAGTAGTAAGTATACGAAATGATGTAAAGATTTAAAGATATGGATTTCAGTAATATCTGAAGGAATTTTTTTGGAATTGCTCGAATGATTTAAATAGTTATGAAGGAACTGCTTAGCTTCAACTTCGCCAACTTATTAGTTATTCTGTTTGACTATGTATCAGTGTCTAAAATTATTACATGCATTAATTTTTATCAAATTCGTTTATTTTCATATTAGATAGTACTTTTAGTCTGATAAATTGAAAAAAAATGAAAAAGTTTACCTTTACTTTATTTAGCCAAGACAATTATTCTTTCACTTTCATAGATTGGTATCTACAAAATGGGTCGAATGTTATCTGAAAAGTCGATACTTGGTTTAGTATCTACAAAAAAGGCTTTTTCCTCAGTATTTCATTAATTCTTCCTTGACACGGAGAGAAAAAACTGTGTAGAATAACACAAAAAATCGGTATATGTCATACAAGTTTTTTACGTTTTCATTACTGAGATCAGCCTTAAAAATGTGTATAACTTTATTTGTGCTATTATTATTACTATGCAGACGTTCTCTTGAATTCCGCTCTTGCTTTCCCGCAACCCACGATAATCAGTTATATTTAAATCCACCATTTATTCATTTAAATTCTTACTAACTCTTTGAATTGGGCTTGATTCGAACTCGCATTTCACGATCACAAGTCAAAAGTACTTCCATTGAGCTATGGGACATGTTATTGTAAAATAAAATAAATCATCTACATAAGTCAAGTGCATAATACTGATTGCATAACTATTTTAATATAATATGCCTAAGTTTCAAGTGCGATTTGTCTAGTGTGGTCAAATATAATTTGTCTCAAGTTTTTTATGATTTTGCCTTTAGTTATTTGTGTAAAATTTATCCAAGTTTCAAAAATCGTTGACCTAGTGGAGTTTGATGTAAATTGTCTTAGGTCATGTAGTACTTTCCCGACGATTTCCATCTTCACATGAAAATATATATCCAAGTGCATTTAGGTGGTTTTACTCCAGTTTTTTCTCTTGTTGCATTCTGCATTGTTGCCATGAATTTCACCTGATTATAGTCTCCTTTTCCTACTAAAAGATTTTCTATCGTCTCTCCTCAACATTTTTGCTTTAAGCAAGCGTTTTTAAAGTTATAATCCAGACTTATGTGCAGTTCTTCATCAATACGAATCTGTTTTAAAGAAATCAGCTTACTTCTGGATTCCTTCTGTTAAACTATTAATCTAATGATAGGTTGCGATAAAAAACCGATGATAATTAAATTTCTTAACGTGTACAGTGTACATTAAGGGTCATTAACAAATTTACACTTCAAAATTTACATGATAATAATTGTTGATCACGCAATCTAAAGTGTTGCATGATCAATTATTATCGTTAATCTCAATTTTTTTTAAACAAACAATTATTCGAAAATTCAAAAAATTGTTAGAGTCAAATTAAAAGTCATATCAGAAAATGTGTTAAAATAAGTATTTTTCAAATCTTAGTTATTTTCTTTTTTCTTGAAAAGCCGTCGGGCTTGCCTTGTTGTGTCAACAGACGCATTTCGACTCCTTTGAGTAATCTTAAGTATCAAATCTAGTATTTCAAGGTTTACAAGCGACATTAGCTCGAAAAAATGATAATTCAGGTAACTTGTAGAGATTCCCCTAAGTTTGATGGCAAAATGAGAAAAATTGACGATTTTGTTTTTTTTTTGAGGTTGGAGCACCAATCTAGACTGTTTGGCCAATATAAAAATGATAATGAAGGAGAGGAATTTTTAAATTATTTATGTAGCAGAAATTCTTCAGAACGATCCAAAATTGCATATCCTCTATAACACTGAAAATAAGCTTCCTAGTTAAGGTTAGCGTCTGACAAATATTTCACAAACTGTTGTAACTAGTCATATCCGATACTAGATATACGTACCACCAATATGTTTTCTCACCAAAGAAACAAGTGAATGCAATTATATCAAATTTTATTTTTAAGGAATAATTATCATCTCAGAGGAACTAGCTGATTTAATTCGCTCAATTCAAAGGTATTTCATTCCAAAAAGAAGCTCAAGGTCATCAACATAAATCAAGGACCCCCCTCTAAGTATGTACGTTTCATTGTCGGAGCGTTCTTTATTCTGATCTGATATGATTTAAAAATTAATAATACAACAATAAAGCGCATCAAAGCTTGCAGCTATACTTCCCGTTCTTCAATGAAGCCATATGCTTTTCTTTGAATTAGCACGTTTACGTTGAATCTCGATCAATTCAGGGTTTTGTCCTATAGACTCACTTTTTTTTAATAAGATATGTTATTTTGTATTTTGACTCAATGACCTAACATTTTTGCTTGAAAAGACGGCTTTTCAAGAAAAAAAAAAAATAAAATAAAATTTAGGTCTTGGTAATTATTCAAATTTAATTTATTTAACAATTAACAAACCACCTTATGGCCAATCACCTATTTACCTAAATTGTAGGCTTTAATGCTTTTTGTCTCAATAAAAAAAAAATAATAAATGATAAATTTCCAATAAGTTTTTTAAGCATTGGATAATATGTACCTCACCTAGCTTCACTTTTGGAGAAATAGTTTTACAGCACAACATTAAGTTTGACTTAAAAACGTCAACGTCTCTTTTGATGTTTTCTTTATTCGCCTTATGACAGCTGAACATTGCTATCCATCAATTAACGCTATCCCAACATAAACGATATTTTTACGATATTCTATCAGTTAGTGTTTGTTTACCACTTGCGGTCAGACGGAAATGGTTTTTTGCTGTCGGAATCATAATTATGTGGTGGAAGGCTAAATTAATTACAATATTTCCTTAAAACTGTAGTAGGATAGTCTTACTTGCACTTTATCCTCCATAACTTATTTATTTCATGCGAAACCTAAGAT
This sequence comes from Odontomyia ornata, assembly GCA_963969285.1. Taxonomy (NCBI): domain Eukaryota; kingdom Metazoa; phylum Arthropoda; class Insecta; order Diptera; family Stratiomyidae; genus Odontomyia; species Odontomyia ornata. Next base: position 230,172,714 of record OZ017742.1, on the reverse strand, counting down.
TACAATTACCCTGACCTGATATGATGATCTCCTGTTTTCTGATTAATTTAGGTAATTGTACTTTGCATTCAAACTCTGAACCACCGATTAACCTATATCTTCTATAACACTGCAAAAAAAGCTTCCTAGTTAAAGTTAGCGTCCGACAAATATTTCAAAACTGTTATACGTAACTAGTCATACCCGATACTAGATAAAGGTACCGTCAATATGTTTTTTCAACAAAGAAACCTACGTTTTGAACTTTCAACAGAAGTGGAATTCTAGACATTACATCAATAAGCGAGCATTCTGCATATCCTCTCACAAGATAGAGGGTTCTGCAGGAATTTTCGCTCTTTGAGCAGACCTACGTGGCCTTTGTATTCGAAGAAATGCAATCGAGAGAAGCTGTTTTTTAAATAAATAGGAAATAAATAGACTGGAAGACATTTTGATTATTTTTTTACAATAAGCTGAGCCGTGTCCAGATATAACTAACCAAGAAGATCGGAATAAGGAAGTGAACTCTCTAACTGCCGCATTTAACCATGCGGTTTTGAATTTCTACAACACAACAAAACCAAGCCAACGCCTCAATAGTGGTTCTTCGAAGTGAATGCAGAAAAGAATTTAACCATGCTTAAAGGGTCAATTACCGGTCAACCTACAAAGCGAAGTTAAGGCTATTTAAAAATGCGGTTCGTACAGTGAAAAGAGCTTCATTCAAATCTCTGTGTGCAAACATTGAGGGTACCAATAAAACCATTCACCTCCGAAAAATTGTAAGTGCTAGACCTATTGTGACATGCTGCATACAAAAGTCAAATATAAGTTGGACCCAAAACAACACAGATACACGTAAGGGCTTAATGGGCACTCATTTTCCGGGCAATGAGAAAACATATTTGATCGTGTCCCTTGACCAACACAGAGATGCGTGACCAGCGGCCAATAGTTAAAGCTTCCAAATCAAATGAGCTAAATAGCCCCTCGGCCCATTCAAATATCCACGCCTAGATGGAATTATCATTTGAGGGTACAACGCCCTAACTGGTGAAGATCTACAATACCTTCTTAAGGCTCGTGTATGTTCCCAACAGCCGGCGGGAGACAATAGTTGTCATCGTACGCAAAGCAGGAAAAGCTTCGCATGCCAAGCCTTAAAAATTTCAGATCAATATGCCTGAGCTCCTTCTTATTAAAGACCTCAGAGAGAGTTATAAGGCATAAGATAGCTAACTCTATTGACTTTACGCTGATTTCGTAATCAAAATATGCCTATACAAGAGGTAAACCTGGCAAAACAGCTTCACATACACCTGTGTTGCAGGTTGAAAAATCATTTGCTTGCCAGGAATATACTCTTAGCTGCATTTCTTAGCATCTAGGGAGCATTCAATAATGTTTACCCTGACTCTATTGTAACGCTCTACAGAATCTAGTTGTCGAGCGGCGACTTATTGAATTTATTAACCAGCTACTCAACAACTGAGTACTACACTCGTGTTTTGATAGCTCAAACATTGACGGGTGGTTAATACAGGCACTACACAGGGTGGTGCTCTCTCTGCCCTGCTTTAGAATCCAACAGTGAATGAGCTTCTAAAGCAGCTTTAACAAACTGGACTTAAGGTGATAGCATATGCCGATGACATTGACATTGACATTGACATAAGTGTCAACTCCTATAAAACTGAACTATTGCTCTTACCAGAAAATACAAAGCTCCAAGATACGGCCTACTAAAGCTGAGTGGAACTCCTATAAGCCTAATAAAAACAACACATGGTAAAGTATCTAGGACTTATATTGGAATCTAGGCTTCTATGGAAGGATAATGTTGCTGAAAGAGCTTACAAAGCATTGTGTGCTCTGTATAGCTGCAAAATGACAACTTGGAGGCCACAACCTTGCATCCTCACCTAGATTTACACTGCCATAGCAAAACCAAATCCGCTGTACGGGGCAGTATTCTTAAGGCAATAAACCAAGAAGGTGATAAAAAAAGTGTATAGACTGGCAGCTTGCTCATCACTGGGGTACTCCATATTATCCTTACAAAGGCACTCCTGGTACTAGTTCTTGGCTTCCAAACAATTCACTCAGACAGTCAGACCGCTTCCTACTTCTTCACTAACCTAGGCTAAATATCATCGACAGAGTTAAGGAGAATGGCTCAGTTTATGAAGAGCTCAGAGTGATTCTTATAATAAAAGATCGTGTTTATTTACTTGCAGTATCGCAATGACCCCTTGTATGCTTAAGTAAGCTTTTGCCGGAGCGTATTGCGGGAAGCTGCCGCTAAACCTACTTAGCCTCAAGATCAAATTATCAATCGCTAGCAATGTCAAGACGTATTGAAAATACAGTGTTACGAATTCGCAAAAAGAGACAACAGAGACAACTTGTGGCTGCTTTACCATGACAACATACCTTCCTGTCCAGTTTTCTTAACCCATTAGATTTGTATCGAAAACTATTGAACTCTCCTCTTTTATCTTTGCTTCTTATGAATTCATCTTTGCACCAAGAATAACATGAGGCTTAAAAAAATTAACCACCGTTTTGATGTCATCAGAGCAATTTACCTCTGAAATGAAGGGACATTTCCAAAGAAACTAAAAAAGACTGCATGACAAACCAAAAACACGGCTGAGACAAGTCTATGCATAAAGAAGAGTAATAATTTGAAAAAGACGATGCTCAACAAACCTGTGTGTTAACTACAAGAATTGAAAAATAACCAACTTTTATTTGACTGGGCCTCGTTTGTATTAACCTGCTCAACGAATTACTTGATTACTTCCTTGAACGATATTTTTCTACTCTGCTCGAAAACAAATTTGAAACTGAGTAGACCGGCGGCCACTGATTAACAGTTGCTGTCTGGTCTGAAAGTAAATCTACAAGAACAATTGTTTCCTCATCAACGAAAAACAACTTATTGTAACCTCGGCTCAAATCATCTACCACCACCTACACTTTTTACCTGTGCAGCAGAGAAAATTCCATTGATTACCATACAGTCACACTCTACACCTTTCCAAGCAAAGCCAGCAATAATATCCCGATACTACCCAAACAACTGATCTCAATATTATTTATTCCTCTTATTTATATTTTTCTTCATTTTTGCAGCATCCAATTGTGTGACAATGATATTTCATCTGTTTAAAAGGACACAAAGAGGACGAACGATTATGAAATTTATGATCCATTGAAATTTGCTTACTTGGTCTTGAGTATTTTGGGTTGATTCAAAGTATGAATGAAAGAATGAATGAATGGCAAAACGAAAAAAATAAAATTTTTTTTTACCTCAACACAACGTGCTAATGTAGTCGATTGAATGAGACTCCTTCTTCGTTGCGATATGAATTATTTTGAAAACCTTCAAGACGATCAACACATTTGATCAAGGTGAAACGAATATGATGTAGAACAATCGCAATTCAATGCAAAAATGTCGCCCAATCCGTTCCATTGATGATCTTAATGTTAAAAATGGGAAATGATAATCAGAAGATGGTAATGTTTGATAAATCGGAAGGGAGGAAATTGCTTGGTATTTTATGATAAGGTCTAGTCTGAGTTACTCGTAGAAATCAGGTATAAAAACGAAGCAGCTGTGGTAATATGTATATTATAATTAGTTCACGTAGTGTAGTGGTAAGAAAGCTCGCTGCGTAAGCCGAAGGTCCCTGGTTCGAATCCAGTTGGTGACAACGAGATTTGTTTCGAGTATATTTTCGGACGAACTGTAAGCCCGATCAGTTATGATACGTTCTGGTTTAAAATCAGAATGTATCGTAGCTGAGTGGACGGAGGTACGACCAAAGGGTGATACTGGTCATATCATGAGTGCCAATATATACAATCAAGATAACGAGATAATCTAACTACCTCTATGCGAAGGCCCAAAATTATATGCAGATATAATCATGTAAATATTTTAACTTCGACTTAAAAGCAATTGAATAACGCAGTCCTCTCATGAAGGTGATTGAAAACTGAAGAATAAAATGAAGATATTAAAGTCACTGTAACGGAACTCGCTCATATTCCTTCCACTGCCTAATTTTTTTTTCAATTTGATATACTCATGCCTTAAAGGTACTCGCTTTGATCAAATTTCATTATCTAAGCTTTGGTGAAAAATATATTTCCTAGAAACTTTGATATGTCCCTGCTATATCTTCCAAATCTTCTAAATTAACAATTCATCAAAAATATTTTTCTACAGGAACCGATATTCTGAAATTTGTTTGTATTATTTCCTATTCATTGCATACATAACATATATTCAATTCCAAACGATGTAATCGCTTTTAAATTTATTGGATAACCTTTCTCTGGGACTACTTCATGGTTATGTCCTCCACTATATCAACTCTTACCCCTTGTGAATCCTTAATTTGAATTGTGCCAAAATTGAAATTCAATCATTTGCGTGGGTTTGCTGCGATACGATTTCCTCATCAAAACAATTGAAATCGAAATCCCCGCAATCGTCGTTGTTATGTGTTTGTTTTTTGCATTGCAGATTTTTTCCTATTGAATGTATGGTTCAATTTATACATGATCGTGTGTACTGTAAATGTGTGAATGGATATATTCCTTCGTGTTTTTCACTATGAATATTGAATCCAATTTTGATGATTCTGATTCATTGAATATCACATGGACTCTTAAACTTGGAAAGGCGAGACACAACACGACATAACACAATCACTGTATCCCAACCGCTATAGATGCTGTACGTATTCACATATTCTTCAGTGGAAAGGACAATTGAAGCGTATATATACCGTTTTTTAGCAGATGGATATGTTTTATGTGTTAATTTACATTAAGCTGTCAGACGTTTTTTATTTTTCCTTTCTTTTCCACGTTCGCGTTCGTGGCTGCTAAATGTAAAGTTATTATCGTTATTTTTTTCTTATTGAGATTTTTTTTATTGTTTTTATATTTTTTTATATTTTCCGGATTTCCATTGAGATATCAACCCATTGTGACAGTATTCATACAAGGTAAGATTTTGATTGAATAATGTTTGGAATGTTGAATTCATAAATGAATTTCAATGTTTTTGGTTTTACTTCTTTGTCTGTATGGATAGTGTGTAGGTAGGACGATGAATGAAATGATTGCGATAATGATGGAAAATAAGGTGGAAAGGATGGCGGGAAAATTTAATGATTGGTTACCTATATTTATCGAATCTAAATGTAGTCTTCTGCATGCTTTTCAATCATGAAGTTGCGATTGATTTATATTTTTTAAGGATGTTTTAAAAGACCGGCTTTCAAATCTCAGATAATTCACCAGCAGAAATGAAATAAAAATTGAAATAAAGTAGTAAAGTTGCAGAGTTTTTTGGTCATCATAAACCACTTTCTTCATCAGGCTTAAATACTCCTCAAATTATTTTAGAAACCTTAAAATTTATTTATCTAAATAACTCGAACGCGAAAAATAAATAAATAAAAGTAACATAATAAATAAAATAAGATATTTGCCTCATTCCAAAAAAGCCTTAATAATTTAATTATTTTGCAGCGAAATACATCTTTGTGGTCTCTGAGATTAATGCAAATAATTAATCCCAATTAGAAATGGAAATGACTAACCCTTGTTTGCATTTATGTGAAAACTACCATCTGAAAAATTCTACGAGCAACAGAGGGCGAATGCAAAAATTGATTTGAATAAATATACCCACATTATTATTTTTTATGTCAAAGTGGTGTAATAATTCCGTAAATATTACTTTAGTGGGATGGTTTTATTATCATCCCCATCTTTCTGTTAATTAAAAGTTAAAAAAAAAGTGATACACTGAAAAAATAACATACGTCCTATATCTGTGTTATTCTGACAATAGATCAAGGAAAATTTATTTTCCCACAATGCGTAGATGTTAGAATGACCACCATAAGCCCTCCGCAATTTCATAGTAACACAAATATTTTTTTTCAGTCTGTGAAAGTTTTGGCTTATATATAACTTGCATGTTATGCGTGTCTCCACATGCACATATATGTCTCCAATTTGATCTTAGGAACCATGCGGTCAAGCTGCCTTGAAGGTGATTGACTCGATATGCTCATCATGAGAAGATTCAGTCAGCCTTGCTGAAACCGCAATCTTTTTCATAGTTTGGTATTCGTGGGAGTATTAAATGCATGGTATTCAAAAGAGATTTTAGTGCAAGGCACTTAAAGCTTACTTTTTAGATTTTATAAATTCAGAAAAATTTCCTGGCGGTCCAAAAAGTACTCGACCCGACAAATAAAACAGTAAAAAAATTGGAAAATGTTTTTTATTTTTCAACATATTCTCCTTTCAGCTCGATCCAAATGATGTTCAATAGCTTCGATACCCGCTTTATAGTAGGAACCGTCAAGCTCCTCAAATAGTTATCAACCGCAGACTCTACCTCTTCATTGTTGGCAAGTCTTTTGCCGCCGATCCATTTTTTCAAATTCGGAAAAAGAAAATAACCCGAGGGAGTCAAATCTGGTAAATAGGGTGCGTGAGGAAGCAATTCGACTTCAAGTGAGTGATTTTAGCCATCGCAATGACGCACTAGTGAACTGGTGCGTTGTCGTGATGAAACAACATTTTCTTTTTCGTCAGATGGAGCCGTTTGTTTTTTTGATTTCATCACTCAAACGCTGCAATAAGGCTGCATAATATGCGCCGTTGATTGTTTTTCCTTTTTTGAGATAATCAATAAATATTATTCCACGCACATCCCAGAAAACGGATGCCATGACCTTACCAGCTGACTGAACTGTCTTTGCTTCCTTTGAAGTTGGTTCTCCCTTTTCAGTCCACTGCTTTGACTGTTCCTTATTCTCAGGTGCAAAATGATGGACCCATGAATTGACGCAAAAACGCGGCTTTATTGCTGCGAAAAATTGTCAAACTCTCGATGGAAACACCCTCACATTGTGTTTGTGCTCCATTGTGAGAAAACGCGGCCTGCCATGTCTGCTATCTCACGCACTTTTAGTCGATGGTCATCCAATACCATTTTGTGGATTTTCTTCACATTTTGTGACGTAGTGACCTCACTTGGTCGACCACTGCGGTGTTCATCTTATCAGCTCGTGTGACCTCGCTTAAACTCAGCTATCCAATATTTGACTATTGTAAACTAAGGAGCGTAGTCCGCATGGCTTAGAATGGTTAGAGCACTAAGCCCGTAAGCCGAAGGTCTCCGGTTCAAGTCTCGTTGGCGTCAACGAGATTTAGTTCGAGTGGTTCTTCGGACGGACTATAAGCCTGTTCAGTTATGATACGTGCTGGTTTAAAAAAAAATCAGAACGTATCGCAGCTGGGTGGACGGACACACGGCCAAAGCGTAATAATGATCAATATCACCTTGTGGAGTGCCGATACATTCGATCATGAGAATGAGATACTCTAACTATCTCGAAGCGAAGGCCCAAAATGGACTGTACGGCTACAAAGAAGAAAGAAACGAAGAAGCAGACTTCCCCAGAGTAAACTCCAACTCAGCTTTGATATTGGTTGGACTTAGACCTTTCAAATGAAAGTGTTGCATCACATAACGATGCCTGATTTTTTCCATATTTACAAATTCACTGAGAGCGTTCACTTTGGATGTCTGTAAAAAATTATAATAAACGTGCCGTTATGAATTTTTCACATTAAGTTGTTAAAAGGTGATATTGTTAATGGCAGTACTTGTTTTTTTTAAACTACCTGTACTCATAAGTCAGATCGGGTACTTTTGGGACGACCCTCGTAATGAAAGAGAGCTAACTCCATTATTTTTGAAATTTTTTCAGATCAGAAGGTGTGATATTGTTAATGGCAGTAATTGTTTTTTTTAAACTACCTGTATTCATAAGTCAGATCGGGTACTTTTGGGACTACCCTTGTAATTAAAGAGAGCTACCTCCATTATTTTTGAAATTTTTTCAGATCAGAAGGTGTCCAAACGCGAGGGGAAGAGCACAAGTTTTTCATGCAATCCCCCTTTTTCTGTAGCCATCCATGTTGATTACCTTCTTTGAATAGTTCTTATCAAAACCTATTAGTTGATATCCCACATGACCACCTTTGGTAAAAAAAGAAAATGTTGTTTAAGGTTCATTCCCCTATATTGGGGGACGCCCTTATGAACGTTTGAAAATTTTTTGATGCCTCAATTTTCGAGATTCCATCACTTCACTTGCACCTATCAAGTTTGGTGGTTATAGATGGAAAAATTGACAAACGGACAGATAGACAAACTCCATTTCAATAAGGTTTGGTAAGCTAGTACAAACCCTTAATAAAAATATAATCGTAGAAAACCTAAGAAGCACTGCTCTGGCTTTTTAGGTCATGACAGCCTTTTGCTACATAGTCTGGCATTGTAGAAAGAGGCCAGTGAAACGAGACGATTGGAGATACTGACTACAGAAAGTTCAAGTCAATCTTGTAAGGTTACAATGACCATCTGAACTCGATCATCAGCGGCAATTTAGAAGCGTCTCTTAGTTCTCATCCTAAAAATGTTCTGCCCCTGTAATAAAGGAAATATATTTTTCGTCCTCCAATGTAAAATTGTTGTGCTGAACAGTTTTTATGAAGGCAGGCTAATCTACTCAAATGCTCTGTTTTTTAAATGTACGAAAAATCATATCAATGTATCCATGTATGTGAAGTAGCTAAAAGATGAATGACTGTCAATGATCTTGATGACCGACATAGGAAAGAGTAGTACGGAAGCATTCAGAAGGGAGTTCGAGAAAATAAGGAGAAGACTCAATGAAAATTTACGCAATTTTCTTAAACATTTAGTTGAATTTAGCCTCATGTAGTATATTTAAATTTATTTATCATTTTCGGTGAATTTTACAAGTTCTAATGAAAAAATTTACCAGCGAATTACAAGTGATGGTTTTTGATTTCAATAGATTTTTTTCATTATTATTTCGTTTATATTTTTCATTTATTGTATAAAATGTGATAGAAGGTCATATAAATTCTTTGTTCAAACACGAGTTCTTGAACTAATTTCAGTCAATTTCCATCAATCAACCGGAAATCTTTATTTCTCAAATGATGTTTTCTATGATAAATGAAATAACCTACAGACTATCATCCATAAACGTATTCTTTTCTAACCTCCACTTTGATAATTGAGATCTATTCAATTCAATTCTAATCCTCTAATTTAAATCATTCAAACGATCTCGTAATAATATTTGTCTCTCCCTCCTAGGTTGGAATCTATAAAAAAGCAAAATTCAATTCTACTAGGCAAAACTATATACAATCAGATTATTAGCTTCTGTTGTTATAGTAAATATCATAGTCGAATTCATCTTTATATCATTCATACAACAAATACATCTATTTATCAACATACCCTTCATGTTCAATTGATTGACAATCTTTTCAACTTATCTGAATAGTTCACATGCAATCATCATCAGCATCATCATCAACATTGGTTTGAAGCGTTTATGTTCGATGGGACCCTTATTTTTTGTCTAGTATCATTAAGACTGCATCCGGATCAATTTCTTCTTATGCTTTAACAACACAACTGAGATGATCACTTCAATTTAGGAACATCCGGTTCCGATTTTGTCAATTTTTATCGAATTTAGAGACGCCAAACGAAAAAGTGGGGGATGCGTTTTTGAGAATAATTGAATATTTTATCTGAGGATTGCTTGGACGTTTTTTTAGAAGATGTATGTTGTCTATAAGAAGTTTTTCATTGAGTTTAAATGCTTTGATTTGTTTGCGAATATATCAGCAAGAAATATAAAATATCGATACACACTTTAATATAACTTGGAATATTTAAAAATTTCGATACTCAGTTTGACTGGAAAAGATTTCAAAACTCCTTTTGCTTAATATTCTACCTTAAATTTATATTCTAATAAATGACCACGACAGGTACAGGTTTTCATCATAAAAACATCTTTCAAACTTTCAATATATAACTGGCATAAAAACGTGTAAGCTTTGAATTGATGTATCTCTCATCCTGTTTGGTAAAACTCGACCATTTTTCTATAGAATATTGCCTGTACAGTTCGAACAAAAGATACCATTTAATATTCAAATGGGTTCGTGATTGAATCTTTTAGACTGAGAGTTGTATGAAAGGAAACAAGAGCCCACAAAAAAAACATTCTTCAAAAAGAGACTGAACGCAAAAGGTAAGAAGACTAATGTTGAATTGAATGGTTAAATGAAGGATTGAATTGATAGTTTGCATGATTAGAATCGAGTATGGTTTATAGGCTCAACAGTAGTTTGGTGGTATTGCAAAGATTCTCTAAAGAAATCGAATATATTTGTGAAGGGGATATGTACCTTGTTCATCAAATACAACAATCACAAATTTTATCTACTAATCTGTTCAATTGATGATAAAAGAAAAACACTTTTAGAACAAGAAAAACAACGCTGACTTAAGTATGATCTAACAAGGATGCAATAAAATTTAAAAAGCTGTGCCAAATTAGTTTTCCCGTTTCATTCACGGTATTAATCGTAGATTTAACTTCATTATGCTGAAAAGGAAATTGATTCAAAACCGCTTCCTTAAATTTTATTTTATCCTTTTTAGAGTGTATTGAAGTCAGCTTTTTTATTTATTTTCTGGAAGTGATTTTATTTCACGCTTGTTAGAAGCAGAATATATGTTATAACCCATAAATAACGATCTTATCATATACTACAGATTAAGTTTTGCAATTTTGATATTGGACTTTTTAGTCTTTACTAAAGTAATTGAGTCGAGTAATGAAACGGCAGCTTCATATTCTTGACTGAAATTGTATAGCCTTAAAAACAACGATCCCTTCGATATCGATCATTTGCAAGTCTTATAAATAAGAAGTCTCTTTAGGCAAATCATAATCGCCAGTTACTTCAAAAATGCTGTATAACTGCATTACTATTCTTGACCCCAAAGGATTTTTTTTGTGTTAGGGAGGTGAAGGCATTTACGCCCGCCGAGTCTGGCAGTGTGGGACTCCCATGGAGGATACCCATGGACTACCCACTAAACACCTCCTCTGTCAATCTGAGAACCTAGCCTGGAACCGTTTGACACATTAGAGGAAATGCCAGAAGAGCGATCCCACAGCCCCAGCACCTCCGGCTGCTGCGAGTCCCTTTTATCTTTTAGGACTGCCCGAGCATAATGTGCCACCTGGTTCCATTTGTCAACTGATTCGAGCATCACCGCAACTATATTATCCGGGGTGAGCTCTCCTGTCTCCCTGTAGAGTTCCCTTCGCAGCCTGGCCCATTTGGTACACGCAAAAAATGTGTGACAGGCATTGTCCTCCTCTCCTGGGCAAAACCGACAATCGGGAGACCGTGACTTACCGATCTTGTGCAGGTAAGACTGAAAACACCCGTGCCTGCTCAAAAGCTGGGTCAGATAGAAGTCAGTCTCACCATGCCTTCGATTCAGCCACGGTCTCACATCCGGGATGAGGCGCGCAGTCCACCCTCCCTTCGTGCAATTCCTCCAAGACTGCTGCCAATCGTTGAGCGAGCGTTGTCTCTCTTCGCGGAAAACCATCTCCCTCGCATCCTCGTTTCGGCGCAGGTGAATAGCGTGGCGCTCTCTAGCAAGGAGGGCGACAGGTATCACGCCTGCAATCACTCTCACCGCTGAGTCGGAGACTGTTGGACACGAAGATGCAATTCTCAGTGCTCCTCTTCTCTGTACCTGCGCCAATCGTTTTCGGTATACCTCCTTGCTGAGAGCGTTGCCCCATACCTCTGGTGCGTACAGTAGCACTGACCCTACAGCACTCATCAAAAGGCGTCTTCTTGATGGGCTGGGTCCCCCTACGTTGGCCATAAGTCGAATCAGGGCCGATATTCCCGAAGCAGCCTTCTCAGCCGTTGCCCTGATTTGCTCAGAGAAACTCATCTTCGAGTCGATCAGTAGCCCCAGGTACTTCACCGCTGGCTTGGATTCGATTTGTATATCTCCAATACTGATCATCCTTACTCTAGGGATTCTCTTTTTTGTCAAGATGACCACTTCGGTTTTCTCCAGTGCTAAACTGAGCCCGCGAGCAGTCATCCAGTCCCTCACTCGGCGCATTAGCATAGCTAGCCTAAGTTCCGCTTGTTCAATGGTGTGTCCGGCGACCAGAGCCGCAACATCATCCGCATAGCCGACCAAACGCGACTCATCTGGCATCTCAAGTCTCAGTAGCCCGTCGTAAGACCCCCCAAAGGATTAGCTTCAAGAAAAACGCACCTGAACCTACCATATTAAAAGTTCCTCGAAGGATTTCTAATGGAAGAATCTTTTCCTTTATGTCTTCATTGCATTGAATAGATACACAATGAACAAATTTTCAAATATAGATTGATTATTTTCACGGTGTTGAAAAATAAGGATAATACCCTATTAATCTCGGTACTTGTCAGTCCACTGGTCAGTACGACACAGCAAGTTTTCACAGGAACTGGAAAGGCTACAGGCATAAAATCTTGTGAACAGCTCAAACGTTTTTGGCTGATGAAAGTTTCACAGTTGTAACAAATTTCAATGGATTTGAAGGGGGTTCCCCACAATTGTAGTGGTATCCTATCTAAATTAAGTCAATTACTCCTTGACATAAAATCTTGCAATATTCAAATGTTATCCCTGACAGAAATTTGGCTTAACAATACATACAGAAACGAGGAAATCTTACACAGTGATTGGACTATCTTCAGAGATAATAGAGACTATCACAGCACTGGACAATCAAGAGGAGCTGGTGTATTAGTTGCGGTTTACAACTTCCTTTCAAGTGAGTTCGTAAGCACCACCTCATATAAATTATTCCAGCATAGGGTAGTTCATATATCAACAAAAAAGCTTAGCTTATATCTTGGCGTGTACTACGTCCCCCCAAACTCTTCTGAAATCGTCTATCATGAAGTCATCGAAACCGTTTCTCCTCTAGCTGCATCTATTAAAGAAGATGACATAACAATTATTACTGATGACTTTAATCAACCAAATTTGGAATTTGTAATTGACGAAGTCGATAATCGTCTTCTCCCAATCAATCTTCTTGACAGTCAGGATTTTAACTTGATAAGTACTTTTTATGGCAACGATCTGCAGCAAATAGCTCCGATGCCTAACCAAAATGGAAATTGGTTAGACTTTATATTTACTAACGCACATGACGATGTAGTGGTCAATCCAATCGATGACAAAAAGCACCTTTTTTCCAACAGTCTTCATCACTCTGCACTTACTATTGAGGTTTCTACTACTGATTATTCTAACCCTATTTCATACAATTATTCAATTGCATACAACTTTCGCAATGCTGATTATAAAAGCATCAAAAACATCTTTGTGCTGTTGATTGGACTTGTACTCTCGACGCTAGACCTAGAAGAAGCTTTATCGGATTACTCTTAACGCCGTTGAAACGAATGTACCAAAAATTAAGAAAAAAGCTAAACTTTGGGAACCTTGGGTAAATAGCGATCTCAGATATTTAAGAAATCAAAGGAATAAACACTATCAAATGATTAAAAGTAAAAAAATGTCAGCAATGCTATTTAATTAAAATATAATGAGCTTGCTAGTGAATTCAAATCAAAATCTCGAGACGCATATGAATTATATGCTCATATGATTGGCGAAAATATCATTAAAGATCCAAAGAAATTCCTTGATTTTGTAAACGCCAAGCGCAAGACTCAAGGTTACCCGTCTTGTATGTTTTTCAAGAATTCTGTTTCTGACTCCCAAGAGAAAATCTGTGAGTTTTTTGCAAGTTATTTTCAAGAGGTTTATTTTAACCCTGAGAAACCAAAAAATCCCATTTCTGAAATGTCGTGTTCAACAACTTTGATTACAGAAGTTTCAATTTCTAAGGAAGAAATTGCTCATGCAATTGCGGTTTTGGATTCAAATGAGGGACCTGGTCCTGATTTTATTCCTCCTAGCTTTCTGTTCCAGTGCAAAGAACAATTAATTGTGCCTTTTTCCATCATTTACAATAAATCCCTCTCTAGCGGCATACTATATTTTCTTCTTGCTGGAAATCTTCGTACCTAATTCCGATCCATAAAAAGAATTATAAACGGTGTAACCACAATTACCGAGGCATTGCTATTGTATCAGCCATTCCAAAGCTTTTTGAACAGATGCGTTGCAACAAGATCTATCCTATTATATAACCGCGGCTTAATGAAGAGCAGCACGGGCTGCGGAAAAATAGATCTACTACCACCAATCTCCTCATTATGACATCAGGTATTCTATGTGATTGAGAAAGGTCACCAGATTGATGCAATATATACAGATTTTAGCAAAGCATTTGATCGTGTAAATCATGAAGTTCTGATAAATAAACTCCGTAATTTTGGTATTACAGGCCGTTTACTCAGGTGGATCCATTCATACCTTTAAAACCGTACTCAAGTTGCCAAATTTCAAGGACGATCATCCAAACAAATTCATGTTCTTTCCAGGGTTCCTCAAGGAAGTCATCTTGGGCCTCTTTTATTTAATATTTCCAAATCGGACCTCTCATCGGTATTACATGATGTACCTCATCTTTTTGATGCAGATGACCTGAAAGTTTACCACGTTATGTCTTCTTTGTCGAATATGATTTTCCTTCAGCCCAAGCTTAACACCCTCTCTGATTGGTGCAATAATAATCAACTTTCCTTAAACTTGGAAAACTGCTTGGTGACAGGTAAGTTTTTCAAGAAAAAAGAGCCTTCTTTTATATGACTATCACATCAACAACACAACACTTAGTAAGGTCGATAGCATTGTGGACCTTGGTGTTTTTCTGGGTCAAAAGCCTTGCTTTAAAATACAGTACAATGGACCTATATCTAAGGCTAATAAAATGACAGATTTCATCAAAAGAAGAGCTAACGAACTCAAGAATATTTGGGTTACTAAATCACTACACATCTAATTAGTGCACCATTTTCTTGAATATGCCATCCTGATTTGGAACCCTGTTTTTGATATCCACGCTGACAGGTTAGAATCGGTCCAGAAATAGTTTCCTCTTTTCGCACTAAGATCCCTTTACGACGCTAGGAATTTCACAGCCTACCATCATATAGCTATCGGCTTCAAGTACTTAATATGGCATCACTAGATTCTAGGAGAATGATGATGTCTGCATGTCTAGCATTTGATATTCTGAGAGAAAATATTAACGTTCAGTACATAGCAAAAAAAATTACTTTGAATGAACCCCTTAGAATCACAAGACAATCACCAATAGTTATCGTAGATCGCCATCACACTACCTATGCAGACAATGAGCCATTAAACGTTTGTTGTAAGGCATTCAACAAGTTTAGTAAATACTACTCCCCATCTATTTCCAAAGCCTTATATAAAACTAATATCCTGAAATTCCTTCATTCCTCAACATAATTGTACGTTAATTTATTGTACCTAAATTTAAGAAAAATGTCTTGTTTCCAATTTTTATTATTTTTGTAGTTTTTTTTTATTGTAAGGATATGTCTTGCTTAGCAAATAAATAAATAAATAAGAATGCGCCCGCTTAACTTTTTTTTCATCAACCATATTCGAGTAGAGTATCAAATGAACTCTCACTTTTCATTCACCAACAATCCAGATCGGAGCTTGGCCTTAAAATTCGAGGAAGAATTTTATCTCTTGACTCTAATTCTAATATGATTAGTTTCACATTTGACCGCGAAATGTTTTTATGTATATACCAGTTATGATTACAGCTGAATAGGTTGATAGCTCGTTCATGGGACAATTTTATTGTCGCTATCGGGAATCAAGCAAATACCCGTTCAATTAGGCAACATTGCTCTAAACAGAAATTTGTTTGCTTTGTTTGCACCTAAAATAAATAGCTGCTACCAAAACAAATATTCAAAAATCAACATAAGCAAAATTTTCTAATTTATTTGGAAATATACCCCAAAGTCATGCGTTTTCAAATGAAAATAAATAATTAACCAGATTTATTTGTTCGGGCTCAAAATATTATTTTCCTTACCTCAATACCGGAATTTATTCAAACATAATTTTTCGTTGATTTTGAAACAAATTCATCTTCGTCCTCCTTCCATTATTTGAAATTCTACCGAATTCAATCTTCATATTCCATGCTCAACCTCCCCATCAATACACATCAACACAAAAACATAATATACATCTTTTCAACCAAACGTTCAATCCTTTTAATATTTGTGCACACATATTTATTTGTCTAGGCAAATATCGACACACTGTATCTTTCTAGTAACTCTTTTCCCGGACAATCGGCTCTCCACCTTTACTACATCAAACTCCCGAATTTCACTTGTTTCTGAAAAATGTTTGAGCTAAAGAACCATCACGCTAATTAGCTCGAGAAAAACTCTTCACTAAATAGCCAGGGTTAAATACATATATTTTTCAAAAGGATCATTTCTGAATAGAATGAAAACGAATGTAAACCTCTTTTAAAATACGTCCTGATCCTATATGTTTACTCTCTCACATACGTCTATATATTTCGTAAGGATTTGAAAATTACGCTCCAATGTTTCGGGTCAATTCTTTCATATTTAAATAGTATAGAGACACATACACACATTGCATTCAACCTTTCTTTCATAGATGATATCCTTTTAGTCCTTAGTCGAAAAATTAGCACGCTTGGTAAATAGAAGGGGCTAAATACCGTTTCCTATGGTAAAAGAAAAGAACGTTAAAAATATCGACAGCGTTGGCGGAGGATGTGTTATAAGGTTTTTCTTATGGTTCTTGGATAATCATTTTGGTGAGATTTTCTACAGGACCAACCCTTTTAATCGCCCTCATGTTTCGGGAGAAGTGAAAGAAACCAAAGTAACATTGGAAAGATGTAAGCGTAGCCAATCCATTACAATCCCGGCTATGCTTTTTGGCTGGACCGTAAACAGTCTTATATGTCCAAGGACTATATATTTTATACGTTCGACCAAACGAGAAAGGATACCTTCGAAAAAGGACTTGTAATTTTTGCCTCCTGATCTTTTTGAGATAATTATCGCAGCTTTACCAATGAATGGGAGAGAAGAGGAAGGAATTTTCAGGTTTGCGAGATTATAGCTGCTATAGAAATGAAATGAAATGAAAGAAGGGGAGACAGGATAAAGTATATTTGCAAGCAGTATGTTCTTTAGTTGCTACGGAAAACAATGCTGGTTTATTGTCACTATTGATTTTCTGATCGGAAATCAAAAATAGGTAGACGTAAGTCAATCAAAAGTTTGCGTAATTTGTATTACAATATTGAAAATTATATATCAGTTGATCAGTAAAAAGTATTGTAGTATGCTTAAATGATAAAACGGTATATTCAAATTACGACTCCATTCCCAAAATTAACCCTTGATTATTTGGGTTATCATAGTAAAAGGGATGATTGGCCTTTCCCCCTTCCACATGGCCTACATCAAAGCATTGTCTGCTGCTTTATCATTTGGCGCTAATATGCGTGTGATTCAGGAATACAGAACCTTATCATCCGCAACACTCCTGTATACAATAATCGAGTTCAGTGATGCTTTGATTTTTTACTTAAATCATCATTCTTTATGCCACCACCCTTAGGTATTGAAATAAACCTGGGAATCCAAAATGTTGGTATCATATGAAAAACACGTTCACGAGTAGTATATCCTTCGGAATTTTAGTTTTTAAATTTTTAATAATTTACCGACGGCAGCCATGATGATGGATAATTTTTGAGGGTACTCGTATTTTCTTTATTTTATTAGTATTCCATATTCAAAATGGAGGTTACACATCTCGCCTAATTTAATCCTTGGTGTAGTCCTTTTTTCAAATATATTTATTCTAACGAAAAAGGGTGAAAGTTAAACATAAATCATCCTTTGTAAGCATATTATTCCCATTAAGATTAATCATGATGAAGGGAAAACGGGGGAGAGGACGTTTTATAGGTCACCATTGAATATTTTTTGTTTGTGGGTAAGTTTACAGATGAGATGTACAAGATAGGGTTAAACATGACG
Source organism: Odontomyia ornata (assembly GCA_963969285.1). Lineage (NCBI taxonomy): Eukaryota > Metazoa > Arthropoda > Insecta > Diptera > Stratiomyidae > Odontomyia > Odontomyia ornata. The sequence continues at coordinate 230,154,687 of OZ017742.1, read as the reverse complement.
AATTGAGGAGAGTATTTTGAGGGAGGTGAAAATACTTAATTCTGTTCTGGTTTTTATATTATACAGCATTCTAATCAACCGATATTTTGGTATTTTGAGAAAAATTCCAACGTTTTACAAAACATCACTAGAAATTCACTTTTGCTACATGAAATGCCTGTATTTTAAAGGTATTCTACGCATTTCAGTCAAATCAACAAAGCGGCTTCAAGTATCATTAATTCACCAACTTTACCTGTTTACTTTTTGTTTAAAACATACTTTTGTATTGGCTCGTGAGAACTCACTAACTTTCAAGATTTCCAAATAGTTTGCGTAAATTAGCGTTCCTTGTCTACATCGATTTTGGGGTTTCTTTCTCTATCTATTTTGTGAGCCTAAAAACATCGCAGAAATCTTTTCATTGGGGGTTGCCATAATTGTTTTCCAAACGCACAAACATCGTAATTAATATAACTGCCAGAAATTTAATAAATTTTAGAGCAGAAGAAAAAATAAGAAAACACATAAAAAAAACTGACAATAAAAACGGCTGCTGGATTTCAAATTTGACAGCTCTTTAGATAAAGCTTCAGGGAAAGGCAATGCTGTCACGAGGCTCTGAAATTGAAAAAAAAAACACATAAAAAGCTACGTTTCGTTGCAAAAAAAAACTAAATTCAGTAAGTTTTCTCCCCTTCGGAAAATGATGAGTTTTGCCTTCAGTTAAAAAAAATCCGTAGTGAAGGTGGGTCGATAGATTACAGAACCTTGAAATAAAATTCTTGTAAACAAAAGAACTTATGGTAGAGATAACTATGATCCTATAAAATTTGTGATCTCTAAGTACTCCGGACCAATTAAAACGTTTTGGGAAGGATAATTGAAAGAAGATCTATATTAAGTGTGCACTCCGCGTGTTGTAGTGATTAGAGTGCACACCTCGTAAGCCGAGGGTCACGGGTTCAGATTCCGCTGATAACAATAAGAGTTCTTTCGAGTAATTCTCCGGACGGTCTTTAAACCCTTTCAGCTATGATACGTACTGGTTTAAAATCAGAATATATTGCAGCTGGATGAAAAGACATATGGCTAAGCGTGGTACTGATCATATCATCTTCTCGAAAGCCAATACATATGATCAAGATAATGAGATACTCTATTTATCTCTAAGCGAAGATCCAAAAGGGCTTTATTGCTAAAAAAAAAATCACAAAAGACTATGTTAAGTGCAACAAAAATAAAGGTTCAATCAGCGTGATTTTACAAGACATTTTTAGTCGCTTGAAAGCCTGGGAAAAGATTAAGAAGCAGGGTAAATTGGGTTCCATATGAACTGAAGCCGCTCTTATACGTTTAATACAAAAAAAAATGGTGACTGGGGATGAGAAATGAGTTGTATATGACAATATTGTACGATAACAATCATGATCTGAGCCAAACCAAGACTAACGGCTAAGAAGGTTCTCTTGTGCTTTTGGTGGGACTGGAAGCAAATTGTATATCATGAGTTGCTTTTATGTAGCTAAATACTAAATTCGGACCTCTACTGTCAACAACTGGAACGTTTAAGGCTAGCGATTGACCATGAACGGTAAGAGTTGGCCAACAGGAGAGGTGATCTTTTCCCTCAGGGCACCTCCAGGCCACACATGTCTATAGTGGCCTATCAGAAACTCCAGGGACTTGGTTGAGAAGTTTCGATGCATCCACCATATAATCCCTAGCACCAGGTGATTACGATGCCTATCTTGCATTTCAAGAAAAGATTGTTAAAATCGATTCCTTCACTGTCTTGTTTTGGCAAACTCCAAACAAATTGTACATAACAAAATATACGATGCCATAATTACCTTGTTTACAAATGAAAATGTAGCTTTATTACAGGTCATTCAATAAAAGCTAATACGCTAAAGGTTACGAGTACCGTCTCTCTAGATATTGACAAAAAACAAGTGGATTTCATATACACCAACTTTTCTAAAGCATGTGACAGTGTCAATCATGGTCTTCTAGCTAGCAAACTCCAATTGTTCCGCATTTTGAATTCAATTCTCATGAGTTTTATCCTTCTTATCCCATCTCTCTTGCACCGGTACATGGAATAATTTTCCGTCAGCCTCGTTTTTTCTTAAATTCGATGTTCCTCAAACATCAATTTTGGGTTCTTTGTTATTTCATTGATGAACTTTCTCAATATCTCTCCTCTGCTTGTCTTCTTTACGCTATTGATTTATGAATTTATCGTACGATTAACTTCAACGTAAACTGCTCATTCCTTCAAGATAATGTTCACAATCTTCAAAAATGGTGTGAAGGTAACTCACATCCGCCTGACATTTCTAGATGTTACGACATGAAGTTCACAAACAAAGTTAATCTAGTAATATATGAATATTGGATTTATGAATCGTCGTACCCATTTGTGGACAAATTTAAAGATTTGGGAGTAATTTTTGACCCGATTTTCGTATTGAACATCCACATTCATTATTCATTGCAGCTTTTCAGTCTTACAATCGTTAAGTCCTCTGCCTCGTCAAAAATTTCTTAGAGTTCATGGTTGTATCGAATTCGCCATTGATCCCCATCTAGCTTTCCTCCAATTATTCGCCTCAGGACACGTTTTTCAAAGGCGTTCAATATATTTGTAGATGCTTAGGTTAGGATCCATGTCTTACATCCATAGGATAGCACAGGTCTTATCACAGATTTTTATACCTGAAGCTTTGTTTTACTATGTATAGAGCTAGTCTTTAAGGTCGTCAAAACTGAAAAAAAATATTTTATTTGCAAGCTATGTTCTTCGGCGAAAGTCATCTCTTTCAGTATCGGATCTCGTTATTTTGGCGCCTAAATACACAAATTCGCATACATTTTAGATGGTGTATTCGCCAAATGTGATATTTTGTGTATTTGAGGTATTTTACTTGAGTGCGTCATGAGCTTTGTTTTATTCTCATTCACTTGTAGCCCAACTAGTTTTGCTTCGCTGTCGAGTTTCAGGAAATGTTTTTTGTTAACGATGATGGCAAAATGTTGATGTCATCTGCATAGGCTACCACTTGGCATGACTTGTATAGTAACGTACCTCGTGCATCGACTCAAAGCTTTCTTATGACATATTCCAGAGTCAAATTAAATAGCAATGGGGCCAGCCCATCTCCCGATATTTGAGTCAAAGGCATCGGTGAGTTGGTTATTGATGTGAACTTGGGAGGTTGTCGACGTCATGGTCATTTCGGATTGACGGAATAATTTGCCTGGAATACCAAAGCAAAGCATTTTTTGGTACAGTATGTTACGATCAATACTATCGTCTGCCTACTTAAAGTCAACGAAAATTTAGTAAAACTCTTTGTTGCACTTTCAGCATTTTTCAAGTGCCTGCTGGACTGTAATTGGTCTATCATCGATCCGCCTACTCTAAAGCAACCTTGATACTTTAAACACCGCACAAAGTAGTGGTATGCGTCTATAGGGTGATTCATAACAAGTGTACACATGTGAATGGGCCTTAACTCTTATTTATCACCAATTTCAGGTCCATATATTGACAGATTATGACAGTTTGGTCTTTTACAATTCTAACCATGGCGTCATACATATCAGCCGAACGTTTTATTATTGTTAAAACTTTTTACAAAATAATGAATCGCCAGTGCAAACACTTCGCGCTCTACGTGAATTTTTTGGTCCACCCATAAATTGGCCGGCGAGATCGTGTGATTTGACGCCTTGTGGACTTCTTCTTTTGGACCTTTCTGAAAGATCGTGTTTACGCTGATGCTCTCCAGACTACTGAAGCATTAAAAAACAATATTCGAGCCAACATACGCCGAATAACGCCGGAAATGTGCGAAAATGTCATCAAAAATTACAATCATCGTTTGAGCAGCACGAGGTGCACATATGCCCAAAGTAATGTTTCATATTTAATTGTATCGGACCAAATTTTCATAATGACTAAAGATTACAGCTCAATCTTCAGAAAAACGATGTTTTTCGACAAAAATGTGTACACTTGTTATAATCACCCTTTATAATTTTCGCACTGTAGCTTGTCACCTTTTTTGTGGATAGGGAATATAATTGATTTGCTCATCTCATTTGACATATGTTCTTGTTGCGAAATGTGCTTGATAACTTTATGGATGGCTTTCTGAACACCGTCGCCACCATATTAATTATTATCAATTTTTATACTTCATATTACCTAGTTTGCAATTGGACATGTAATCTGTAAAATAAACTCATTTTCATTCTGACGGAGAAACCCAAATACGGGACCATTTATGTATGTCAGGTTCTTATGCTGTCTGAAGGATCATGAAAGGTAAAGGCTAGCGATGCATAATGCTATAAAAAATCACAATGTAAGACGTTTTCTAGAATATGGCCCAATAAAACAGCTTAAGGAATTTAAAATAAACCATCTTGCACTTAAAATCTAAGACGTCAAAACATTTGAAAATAAATCTCCCAAATTTTTTAAGCTTAAAACAGCTTGGTTAAAATAAAATTGTGATTGATTTTAGCAGACATATACGATCCAAGCACTGTTCAAATGCTGTATTGAAAATCTCGGGGCCTAATTTTGGCTTAAATGGGCTGCTGTGTTTAATCAAAATCCAACATTTTTTAATGAATCAGGGTCAAAATGGAGACTAAGAAGAACCCAAGCGTAAGTCGGTTTGATTTTTACGCCTATATAAAAATGGTTCAAAACGAATAGTTACGAAACAAACACTGAACAGGATTCTCCTTGGCTCAAGACTTTCGAATCACGGCAAACACTACGAGTATGATAGAGATAGCTTTTAGTACTCTGATTTAGACGCAATGTATTTGAATTGACAAAAAAGAATCAATCAGCCTTACCCTTGGTATGATTTAACCACTTACAAGTATCTGCGCTCGATGTGTATCCATGTCAATCCAAATGTTCACTTGTTGCGTTTGACGTGTATATTTGTCCTGAAGATAAAATAACGATGAAAAAGTATTAAATGGAATGTTTCCCTTTGAATTCCTTTAATCTTGTTGGAAGTAAATGATGCAGTTATGTAACAAGCTAAAGCACTCACAAATTATTTGGTTATTTACAGTATTATATCGTTATTATGAATAGTGTCACATAGTTTAAACCATGCTTATACTAGATCATGTCAAACAACCCATTAAATATCAACTTTTTTTGAGCTGCTAGACACATTAACAGAAAATAGTAGTCTCAAGAATACCTATCGATAGCAATTTGACAATCCATTAAAAATAAACTAGACCTTATTTGACCAAATATTGACCCATTATGCCGTATAATGGGCCCTATTTAGGCTCTGCTTAGTCTTCTTTTAAGAACAGTCTGTTCTGTGTTCAAACCATATTCAACTGATTCTATCGTATCTTAGATTTTATTTGGGCCGTTGCCGATCTCTTTTACTGTCCTTTTTATCATTAAATAAGTGTTTTTGGTTGTATTCCAATGCTAAATTTAGCTTACTACATACTATATGGTTTTCAACTGACCTCTGTATCGCATAATAAGCACTTTGTAAGCTAAAATGTGTCCTATTTGGTTCGAATCTATTGCAAACAGGTGTAGTTTGCGACCTGTTTGCACCAAGGAAAATATTTAAAACATAAACCTGCTGTGATCCTCAAACAGCTGTACCTAAAGCGGTGATTATTTTTAATCGGAGCAGAACAGGATCTCAAGATTGGACATCCGAATCTAAGAAAAATCCATAAATGCTGAGAGAAGTAATTAGTAAATTGTCTTGTAAAGAGCTCTGAATTTTTGGAAATTTAAGTTTCTCAGCTTAGTTTTATTTTGCAGAAAACTTGTCAAGATCCTGGAGCCTATCATCAACAATAAGAAAAGAAAGCTCCCTTAAGACTTTGAAAAGTAGCCTATTATGTTATCAATCGAAAGCCATTGTGAAAAGTTTCTTTTGAGAATGAAATATTTATTGAATAAAATCTTAATGACCTGATTCATTTGAACCGACAACTAAGCATGAGCAATCCGAAAATATTTAATTCTTACTAATAGATTTGAATTACCATCATTTCAGATGGCCCATTAAAAACGACTGGAACTGCCTAAGTCCTTATACATAGATTATTAAGGTCTACGAGTATTCGAAATATTGTAGAAATCTGCACAAAATGTTTCTTAATACTTTTTTCCATTATATAAGAGGGAAGAAATTAGTTTGAGTCAATGAAGACTTTGTGTATCAAGTGAAGAGGTTTTGAAACTAAAACTTGAAAGATCTAACAAATTTAGTTCTGCTTTTAGGTCATTTGTACTACACAAATCTTCATAAAGAATTGTGGATAAGGATCAGCTGTCCTACACTACAGCCTTCTAGGATTGATATCGCTTCCGCTGGCTTTGTAATGCCTAAAATACTTCTCATGAAAAGCGAATTATGCTTGCTGTCTGCGTTATCTAAGATTCTCTTTAGGTCAGCAAGAAGATCCCAAAACGTCTCTTCTGCTTAAGTAAGAGGCTTTGTTGCACATGAAAAGATGTTACAACTAAGCTCCGTAAATAAACCCGAAAATATTCTTGCATTTTGCCTGAAAATTTATAGAACCTGCACTTGCCGTTTTTTTTCTTTAACCCAATTCTTCAAAGTTATCCTTTGACTTATAAAAATCACCGAGAAACCCAGTGATGATCTTCTGTTTCCTGGACGACTTCTTCATTGTTTATTGCACTCTTGAGTTTCTATTCTCTTCTGGTGTTACCAGACAAAGTACATCTAGACAGCACTGAAGCGCTATGTAGTGACAAACATTATCGTTGATATTTCTCTCAAAATTATAGGAAAGTTTGCTTATTGGGATATTCAGAGAAGATAAACGTCAAATTTAATGATACAGATATCTTAAAAATTTATTGAACCATTCAGTAGACAGCAGTTCAAACAAATCAAGTATTCATTCCGTAAAACATAATTTAGAAATCAATTTTGTATGGGATAGGTATTCAAAAATGATATTGAAGTGAAAGGATAAAGCTCTATAAAACTCAATTCGTCGTGGCCACCAAACAACTTTTTTCTAAATAATTCACTAGAGACCTTTGTTATCATGATCGTACGAAAAATATTCTAAGGGGGTGTAAATATGTGTTCCCTGAGGTTACAATTACTCTCAAAATGTGATATCTTGGATAAAATATTTCTCATTGAAATATTTTAAAACTTTTCAGTTTTTTACCAAATTGAACTTCTCCGGATAATCTAGGCTCTATAATTTCTAAAATAATTTATTAAATAAGTCAAAAAACAACTTCGAAAAAGTTAGTGCCTTCATTTTATGCTTACAAACACTACTGTTAGCTAAGATATTATGCTATTTTTGAAGTTACATTATTCTATGAGATCTAGAAACTTCAAAATTGTAAAGCAAATATAGAGGCTTATTTTCAAACCTTACTGCGCCTGATTACTCCTAAACGTGATAAGTATTAGCAGAAATTAAGAAGTCTTCTGTGAAACTGGGCTGTATTTCGACACTGGCAAGTTACTTCATGTTGAAGAAATCTGATACAAAAGGTACATACATTCATTGTTTCTATAAATCATTTAAAGAAGAAGAAGAGCCCATAAAAAAACATGTTCGGCTCATCCTTTGATCCCTATTTCACTTTGGGTTTCCAAAATAATTTTGAATTTTTTGCATTTGAATTAAATTAACCCTTCTCTCTCGAGATTTTATCATGTTTCCTCTTTTCTCTCACCCTACTTCTTCCCCCACTCACGCGCGCACATTCCCTATTAAAGCTTATCATTAATCATAAATATTCAAATTCTAAATCGATATACTTTACAAATGCAAAAATTAATGCCGCTTTATCTTTGAAATCCATTTTAACCCTTTTTGAGTATTGATTATATTCCATTCAAATGAGTAAGGGTTAATGAAAAATTATTATTTATTCTAAAGAAAAAAAAAATATTTTCCATATATTTATGCTTATGTGATATGTACATGGAAATATACAATATATACTAGTATGCAAGAAAATATAAGGGTCAATGGTTATGAGTCCACACGAGAGTATTGACGTTGGTACAAGGACTATTCTACAAGTAAGTGGGTTGACAAATTCAAAGCATCGCCTTCATGTTTCAAATACAAGAGGGTTTTTAGATTGTTTTAATGTTAGTTGGTTATGTCCAGCACCTTTAACTTACGCATATGCCTATATTTATACATGTCCTTTGCTGCTATTTTTTTTAATCACAACCCATCCTACTTGTCTTGTTACCACATTTTTCAACCCCTTTTTCAGACGAAAGCAGAGGGGTTTAGTTTTTCATAATCAGCACTAAATAACAAGCCTCGCATGTAGTAACGATTGTATGTGCATAAGTGTGTACTGAGGAAGCAAATCTAAAAAGATGACGACAAAATACAGAGAATGAACACTGACTGACTAATCAACCCTCTTTTAGTTGCGAAATTGAGTCAGTCAGTGAACGGAGTACGTATTCTATATATAAAAGTATATCACAAGCTTGAATTGCATATATACTCGTAGGTATAATGCGTTAGTATATTGTAGACGGTTCGATTTAAAGGACACTTATTACATAGATTAAAACTTATCGTGTATAGGCTTTCGATAGCAAGCCCAAAGTAAGTGCATGCATGGCTCGTGCCTGCCACATGTTGCCAGGATTCGCGACTTGAAGGGGTGGAATGTAAAACGTTCAAAGTCAAATTCAAAGATAAAGGGTTGCAATTGGCATCGATAGAAGATGTTTAAGGTTAGAAGGGAGGAGTAATCTTGCTGTTTTGGAGATAAAGTAATGGAGTGGCCGAGGATAATCCTATTTTGAATAATTATTTCATTCCGAGATTACAATTTACTGTAGTGAAAATGATTTCATGGAGTAGTATTTTTTTAAATTATAAATATTTCAGAAGCATTAGTTTTTGAAAAGGCTTTGAAGCACAACCTAATTAAAGACGAAGTTTTTATAATTTGTGTGATATCAACCAAATCATCCTGCACCGCCCATGTTATAAATTCACCTAAAATATTAAGCAAATTATGCTAGGAGGTAGGTGAGCTACCTCCTAGCAAAAGGAAGAAGCTTTTGATTGCAGTAAATAATTAAAAAAAACTATTATTTCTTCATCTATAGCCCTCACGTTACGAAAAACATACAAATTCCTGTAATATCTATCACATAGTCTCGTACAAACCCAAAGACCCTAAAATAATATTCTAAAACCATACATTAAAGCTTCATTCACCTTTAAAAGCACATCAACAAGTTAATCATATGATTAAATCAATTTCCAGCTTTACATGTAGCATTGCAAACAAACATCAGATTCTATACCCTCTGTGTGAACTTTAGGGTTGATGTGCTTTTCGTACAGGACACCTAAACATTAACGTAATTTTCCCGACTCTCAGCTACATTCAGTTGTGAATGCATGGATCCAAAGATTTTCAATGACTCCTTTAAGAGTCAACTTCTAGGTGAATATGGGTTAAATATCTCTCTTACACATTTATGTGTCTGCGTGAGTGTATATTGGTTTGGGAAAACGCACTGGTGAAAGAAGACACCTAAAAGCCTGCTATGGAAAGTTTAACTAGGACTTCTAATTCGCCTCATAGTTTCTATGAAGTTTTCACTTGAACAATATGATGCTGATATAGAAAGCTTGAACATTATATTCATATGAGTACTTGCACTTGCCGTCTATTCCACTAGCCTATGCGTTTGAATTTCTGCTAGCTTAACACGCACATATAATCGCTTGTAGCCCTGAATCGTTGGTCCAGTGCGACCTGGAGAAGAATGTGTGGAGTGAATATTGTGAATTGTAACAATAGAAACAATTTTCCACGGGTGTTAAAGACAAAGCTGTGGTCAATTTTCATACGTAAAAAGCAGGAGTTGTATGCACTGACAGTGGTTCCCTATATCCAAATTGTGTCTTTTTTAACCCTTCAAAATGCCAGGATGCATGTTGACTTCAGTGAAAATATTGTTGAAGTCGTACAGGGCATTTGTTTAGGGCAAAGAGTCACAGAACAGTTTGGCCTGCTTCTATCTGAATTGCCTTAAAACTCTGATATAGAAAGGCAATATTTTGCTGGACATGTGTATGGAGTTTCGATATGAAAACGGTTTAAATTTGGTTCTGAAAATCATATATTTTCGTTTTTCGAATATTTCGTTGAGAGGCACAAGCAGAACTGGGTCCAAGACTATTGAAATCCGGCGAGGTAATGGGCTTTTGCAGGCATTCAATTTAGTGAAAAATTATTGTAAATTGCTTTCTAATAGATGCAAATTCGAAGATTATTTGGATAATTTTGAGTTGACTATGGAATGATCCATTTGGCCGTAATTCTTAAAACGAAATGAAACGAAATAATACTAACTTAAGTCTTTCAATCACTGAAATTAATCACATTATAATCCCTATTGCCTCAACTACAGCAAAATAACCTTCCGTAAACGGTCGTTTTATCATTAAACCTGCATTTGCGTTTATCATCCTACATCCCTCAAAATTCTGTACTAACGAAAGGAATTACAAATTACACGCACCCCCAAAATACTTCACATAGACATTTCACATCAAATCTTTGGCATGCAATGCATTCTGGCATACTTTTCAGTGTATTTTTTCTTGTATCCTCGTTGGGGCTACAACACTCACAGCATCATTCAGATAGCAAAAAAATATTTTCCCAGTACTTGAATTGGCACACTTCCGATAGAGGATGTGAGAATATTTTGCAACGAGGTGCACATCGACAAGCAGGACCCGTTATTCAGGAGTTTGAAGCATGTGAAAATATTCATGAAATCATGATACAATTGGAGTGGGGTAGGCAGGAGGGGAATGTATGATGTTTACAAAATAGTAGGATACCGTGCACATTTTTTGGTAATTTGATCAAATCAAAAGGTGAGACTGTTCCCTTCCAGCATTCTGGCTCATCTCACACTTGTATGATATGATGTTTGATCTGTATTTAGGCCTATGAAAATATATGATGCAGGTTGTGATTTGTATGAAGGATTTTTTTCTGGTGGTTTTATGTTCGGTGAGTCTGGTTCATACTGAGGTATGATCAAAGCGTGAATTATTCTTTGGGCTATTTTGATTTTGATCGGAAAATAGAATCAAATCAGATGAGGATTTTACAATTTTTATTGGTTGTCTTCATGAGTCAATCTATGTTGCCTTTAAAATTGTGGATAAACCATCAAGTTTTATAAAAAGTTTTTTTGACACGTTACATGAATATAAGATAATAATTCATCGCTTAACACTCCGAAACCGAAGCTTGGCGCTGAGATCTAGGGTATCTCATTCCATGACCGTGACGGAATTCGCGGTGATATGGTCAATATCACGCTGAACCATGTGATTACTACCTAATTTTTAAATAAGTACCCATCACAGCTGGGTGGCGTGATAGTCCAATAGTAACATCAAAAACTCAAACTCGATGTCGCCACCAAGGCTTGAACTTGTGAGCTGCTGCGCAAGCAGAGTGTGCCTGATCTACTGCTCCACATGGACAAAATAGAAAATGCAGGTATAAAAACTGATTCGTTTATCGAAATAAAAATATTTATTACGGATTTTACACCTAACCAGCGGTAATAAATTTCACTGATATTTTACAAATAAATGCCTAATGAGACCATAGATGTATCTAAAAACAACCTGTCCTATTGAACTAAAGACTATTTAGTCCATATGTGAACCATCAACCTATTTAGTCCATAATTTGGTGGCACAAAAAAAATGAGCATAAGTAAGGTCGCGTGTCTTTTTCATCAAGCATTTAAGATTTCTTTTGCTACTAGCTTTTTTTCGGACATGGTCTCATCTCCTTATCAAATTGTTCAATGTCTTAAGAGATCATATTATCCTTTATTGCCCATTTAATTTCTTCAGTTGATTTTTCAATCATATCATTGACAGCACCGGCTTTATGTAACTAGGACGAAGTTTCCATTTGCCAACATAATTTAGTAAGCTTCTCAGTCCATTTTCCTCTCGACTTTTTGATGTTCATCTTTGGAGACACCTTCTTTTGAAAAGTGGATCGGTTGAAAGTCAGATAAGAGCTCGTTGAGGACGCGTATTTGAGTATTGTAGTGGAACTTCATCCACACGTTTGACCTCATCCAAAGTTGATCTTTGGCTATTAATAGAACTTTGAGGGCCTCAAAGAGAAGTTTTTATTTGTTTTATTTTTTTATATAATAAAACGAAGATTTGACTCTATTCACCCACCTGGTTCTGCTGTATTTTCCACTCTATTGGATACGTTTTTTCAGAATGTATGGCATCACCCAATGGCGGATTATATTTAACGTCACCAATGGGGTTGAAACGCTAATTTTCGTTTGGAGACGAAAAATAATTAAAGGAAGCAAATCCGAAGGACAAACGAGGCTTGAGGAAAACAATCATACCTTTTGGAACAGAACTAACGAATAAACAAAGCTTCGAAGATAGGTGCACTGTCATGGCAAAGAAAAATTTGTTATCGCACCACAACTGTCGTTTAATCTTTCGGACTTTTTCAACCATAATTTTGAGACATAAATGCAAAAAGAGGTGCTACTTTTATATTGAGCAAATACCGCTAACTGTGGTCTAAAATGGTATGTTGGGATATTAAACTTGAAAATTAAATGAGGTGTACAAAATTTACTGAATCAAAAAAATGTTGAAAATCACTTCTCAGTAGGACGATCCATGCTAACAAAATAACAGGGCTCTTAGTTTCTTAATCGAAAAATTGGTTTGAAGAAATTTATACTGAAATAAACAATCCATTCCATCCATGTACTCATTTTGTAGAAGAAATGATTGAACAAGATTATATTTATTGCAGAGAAAAAAAAACATCGAAAATGTTTTATAAATTGGAGTATATGAAATGAGCAAATGATTATGATAAAGAAGTCAATGTATTCACAAATGTTTCTAATGTAAATTATTGATAATTTCTGTGCTTGAAATTGCCTTTCATTTAACGTAGGAAACTCACAAATATACGCTGAAACCAAATAAGCTCTAATTTCAAATAACGCTTTCCTCACTTCAACCACATTCTTTCCAATCGAATTGAACCATTACTTCCCGTGAAATAGAAATTTTTCACGAAAATAATAGAACTTTCCTACAACTCGAAGACACTACACCAATTCTCAAACTTGCTCAGCCAAAAGTATACAAAACCGAAAAGAGTCAGTATGTTGAGATTAAAACTTTTTGTATTGCATAAATGAAGGGTCCAACTAACCGTTTCCAGTTCATAACCGAAATATTATGCCTTTGAAACTAACACGATAATTTCCTTTGATAAAATCTTCTTTCATCAAGAGAGACCTCATCTACATATCTATGTACCCATATTTGCAATCTATAATTTCCAAACGAAGATTCATTTATCACACATTTGAACTCCTCCCTTTTTCACCTATTAAAATTTCAGTTCGTATAAGCAAAAAAGTGAAAAGCAAACCAATGCTCACGCTACCCTATCCTAGTTAATTAACAAAATACGGGCGAATTTTATATAATTGGCAGTGAAAACCCTTTGAATTAACCCTTTTCTTATACGGCTCCTTCTACGGCGCAAATACAAATAAAAGGGTTGATTTTGTCTCGCACATCATATGCTTTTGTTTTATTTTACCCTGATGATTTTTCAAAGTCCTCCCGTAGCATCCTATCTAAAGCTAAAAAAGCAGGATTGGAGGTTCGGATGATAGATTCTAGTTCAACTTATTTATTATGCTCCATACTTCTGTGAATCGATGGGTCTAAGACAATGCTTTTCTAATTTTCAATCAATCATTGTTGAAGGAATGGAGGTATTTTGTCTGCGTATCTGCTGCGCAATTCAAGTCTTGTTCGTAGTCTGTCTTTTTACACAAGCTTTGAAATAAAATTTTTGAAATCCATAGGATCCGTCGAAGCATTTTTGACCCTGGAAAATTTTCAAATAATTCAAATCTGACAAAACATATCCATTAAGACAATTTTAAGAAAAAGTTTGAACTAAAAATACGGATCGATATGATAAATACGTCAAAAGACGCTTTCGTTAACCGAAAAATCTTCTCTGACATAGCTGACATCGTAATAGTAAAATTAAATATAATACGTTTAATCGATAACCTATCATGCAACGATCCAGATTGTGCAATGATGGGCTCGTTGCGTAACTGTATTCTAGAAGGTTAGCTTCACTTTTGATCGAGCAATTATGATCTGATTTTGCATCTGTTCACAACACAGGTGGATTAGATTATGGCCGCAAAGGAAAATCACTGAAACAAATTCGATGCCAGCAACGAGATTTAAGTAAGACGTGAGCACTTTATTTTCATCATTTTGTGGACTACATTATACTATATATGCAATTAATTTATACTTTTTTTTCCAACACTTTCGATCCCTATTTTCTTTTCCCTGTTGTTCTTCCCCTTTCAATCACTAAAGACTAAAGTCCATGCCAACTGAAAAGAACTTCGAATTTAATACCTTAAAATCACATCTGAATCCTTTTCTATATTTCTTCAATGCGAACACCTTTCAAAATAATCATGCTAATGTATTACAATCCCCAACCAAAAGCTTTTTCATTACCATTTCTCATCAAAAATTATTCCCATTTCACAACCCTTTTCCTCTACTATTAACTACCCTGCAACCACAAAACTCCCAAATCAATACAAAATACCTCAGCCCATAGCAACGGCCAAGACTCAATACCTAAATTACTTCTCTGCGCCTTGGAAAATTGAAAATTTTCTTTAAGTAATAATCACAAAATACCGATAATAACACCATGACACTGTCGGCGGGTTATTATTTTCAATTCAGCAAGCTTTAATACTTACCATCTTCAAGACCAATTCGACCGAGTCCTTTCTATCATCGATATCCTTTTGAAATCCCCAAAGATGCTGAGGGTGGTTGTTTCGTTGGTTGGTTGGTTGGACCGTGAAGCATCGTAAATGAAAAAAATATCGAAAAAGTACAACAACGAAAAAAAATTATATGATGAGTCTATATCGACATAGATTTCATTCTTTTCACTTTATAGCAACCACAATGTAACCGCGTGCAACGCAATAGGGGGTATGAAAAAGAAAATTTAAATTTTATCCTTCGCCAGAGGAAGTGTGTAATGGTGAAACGGTTTCACTTCTTTGGGTTGACTTTATAGGCGAGAAAAAAAAAAACATGATAAAATGCAAAACATGATTTTCAGCCTGAGAAGAATTGAGCTCTTTAATTTTCAAATTTTCTCAAGAAGAAGGCCAGTTTTCATCTCCGTTGATACGGCTTGGAGGGGTGTTATTAAAACAGCCAACAGGTTTTGTTTTTTTTCAGTTCGGCACCCTATATCTAAAGGTGGAAAAATACTTTAAGATAGAGGAACAATAGAAAAGAAATAATTGAAAAGCTGTTGGATTTTGAACAGGAAAAAGTTCGATTGCCGAGTTTCGAAAGAAAGTTGTAATTATGTTGTAAGAACAATGGTTAATTTATGTTTTGGATGGAGGGATGCAAAAAAGGTAGAGAGAAGGAGAGGGTAGAGGTGGTGGTAAATTCATTATGAATAGCCAAAGAATTTAGCACAACGACTGAAAAATGTCTGCTTTGGCTTCACCAGCCGCAAAAATAAAGTTCTCGTAGCCATCATAAGTTTCAATAAATAAATAATGGTTTGACTGCCCACCTCGCTGTTAAACCGAAAAAACTTGTTTTATAAATGCTTGTAAAGTAAGTCATTTCATAGCATCTCCATGTAAATATATTCAACACTTTGCTTGTTACTAAAATAACGATTTTTCCTTGTTTCCTGAACTTTTGGTGCCCCCATTTTGAACTTAAACCTTTATTTTGAACGATATCTCTCTTAGAGCACCATTAACCAGTTTGCCAACTCTCGTTCAAATGGAAGTTATACTCTCATTGAAAATAGAATCTAAAAATATTAAATTTAACATTGGAGAATTTTTTATTTATCGTCCGGTTTTCATAATTTTTCATAGTATGATAGAAATTGTTCGAGTAACCTTCCACGTTTCGTCAAAATTCGTTGAAAAACATGGCTACTAGAGGGAAAACAAGTTAAAAGATATCGCATCTTTGAACTACCGCCATTTTGAAAACTGTACTACGATGATCACCAAAATGACAAAATCATTAGATCTTGACCAAGTTTTAAACTAATCGAATAAAAAAATTTGACTTGCCACCTTAAATTTTTTTTTACTGTTCACTAAACACTTACAGTCTCTATTACACTTTCAAACCTTATCAAGATTGCTTGAAAGGTTTAGTTATAACTTTAGTAGTAGATTTTTGCTTGCTTCTCGACTTTTGAGGGGCCACCATTTTGTTTCAGACTTTTCGACTCTCATTGACCGTGCTATGAAGGTCAATGAGCCTCTGTTCGAAATTTCGTCCAAATCTGAGCTGCAATTTGAATTTAGCCGAGGTGTTTACTCACTATAGCCTTCCTGAAAATTTAGTGCAAATTGAAGTAAAAATTGCGACCTCCACCGTGTTTACAAATTTCGTTATATCCCTGATTATTCGTTTTGTGGTTATTTTGAAAACACCCAGAACGCGTCGTGTTTAGCTCGAAAATACCCCGACACGAAGTTTGTTTCGTAGTTCTTAAGATATTTGACCAGAACGCATTGCGGTAAGCAATCCTATGTTAAAAACCAAAGCCAACCGGTTAACCAACAAAACACGTGATCAAATTTACGGATTCCGCAAGACCATATGGAAAACATTTTTGCAGAGTCTTGAACCTATTGATAATATTGTAACTTCTAGCGCCTCTCAAAATATTTTATGTAGAAACAGAAAAATAATTGTCCCTCCCATTCATGGGCTAAATCGTTTCAAATACGACAGCACAGAAAAAGCCGAAGTCTTTGCAGACACTCTTGAACCACAGTTCCGTGAGAACAGTTCTCCTGAGGAGAGCCGTGAATCTGAAGATGAAATTGAGTCCTCTGTGCAAAGACTGCTAGACAAAAGATACTAACGAAATCCGTCCAATAGACTTACTTTAATTAAAAGACATAATAAGCACGCTAAACAAACGGACAGCCCCAGACTTTGATTCTTTGATGAATACCATGCTGAAATGGCTGCCAGAAAACATCTTACAAGCCCTGACGGACATGATCAACACCATCTTACGCCTACGTAAACTCCCTAGATCGTATCGTGGAAAACGGCAATTATCATCTTCATCTCGAAACCAAATAAAGATCTTACTTTCCCACAAAATTGGCGACCAATAAGTTTTCTGTCTTCTCTCTCTCTAAACTCGCAGAAAAGGCACTCTTAACTCCCTTGAGCGAATACGTTGAGGTAAAGGAATTTTTTTGCGAAAAACAACATGGCTTTCGAGCTGGATATTCCACAGACCTCCAGCTGATAAGGGTTGTCCAACATATCGGAAATGGGTTGAATCGCAGAAAGTCAACAGATTTAGTTATGTTCGATATAGCAAAAGCTTTTGACAAAATCTGGCATGCAAGACAAATTTTTAAAACGCATGAGTTTTCCATTGCACTGCCTTTCATAAAAACTATCAACTCTTTCCTGCAGGGCAGATCTTTTCCCATCAGGATTGACGACAAACTATCCAACTTGTGACCGATTCAAACTGGAGTTCCACATGGATCACCGATCTCCCCATTACTGCCGGTCTTCCACGTCTGCCCAACAGCATTCAAATTACGCTATATGCCAATGACACTTGTATATATTGCACAAGCACAAACCGTATCTTCAAGACTGAAAGGCTCCATTGAAATTCTTTTGGGGTATTTCAAAAGATGGATGATGAAAATTAACACTAGCAAGAGACAAGCCATCTCCATTACGAGAAGACCACTGGAACAATCTCCCAAACTACAAAGAAACTCAAACTCAACACCATGGGACAGAACAATAAAATACCTAGGACTAAAATTCCTATCGAATGAAATACGCCGAAGAATACAGCTCGCAAATTAAATATTTTATTCAGTTTTGCCGACCAGCTGCATACACAGGAAAACAAAGCTCCAAGTATACAAATCTGTGATAAGCCCTGTGTTATGCTGTGGGTCTGAAACATGGACCCCAACCCAAGCACCCGCAAATATATTGAACGCCTTTGAGCGACGGGTCTTGAGGGGAATAATCGGAGCCAAGCTAAACGGGGACCAATGGTGAATTCAATACAGCAATGAGCTGTATAAAATGTTTGACAAGCCGGAGGTCTCCACGATTGTAAGACTGCGTAAGCTGCAACGGGCTGGACACATGAATCGTATGGATGAACAACGGATACCCAAAAAGGTATTCGCTGGGAGAACTGGAAGCCAGAGACCAGTGGGGAAACCGAGGGATGCTAGTCTGACTCGGTCGACGAAGACAGTTCATCGCTGTTCAGATTTCGAAATTGGACGACGCGGTCGATGGACCAAGACTGTTGGCGGCGCTATTTTCAGGAAGCGAAGGCCTGGGAAGGACTGTAGTGCTACAAAGAAGAAGAAAATTCCTAGCCTATCCTCCTTGTACCCCATCTTAAGATCAGGAAAACTGAACGTTAAAAATAAATTCCTTATATATAAACAAATTATATGACTCTGTCTTCTCTACGGCTGTATGTCCTTCTATGAAACCTCGAAATCCAACAAAATGCATTTCCAACCGTGCAAAACAAAGCCCTTAGAAGAATCTTCAGAATTAGAAACATTAGTGTTCACAAAGACCTAAAATTAGACAAAATTGATAAATATATACTTACCCGTGCACTAAAATTGTTCGACAGAATAGATGAACACCCTAATAGTACCCCGAATCCCTTAAGATCAACCAATAAACAGCAGAGACTCACCAACCCAAGCGTCAGATCAATTACTTTGTAATATACTTGCAGGGATGACAAAAACTAGTTGATTATTTGCTATAGGCCAGTTGGGTACAACAATGCCCGCAGATAGAAATGGAGCAAAAGTGCTAAATCGCACTAGCTCCACCTTAACCACCCACCTCAAACATTGTGGCAATCAAGGAAAACCATTACGCATTCTGAAAATTAATTGATATTCGTACAGCTGCAACTGAATCACAATTTAATGCATATACATATATACCTCATAAATTCTTGAAGTATTGATTGTTTTTATTTCCAGAGCAAAGTTCGCAAAAGATTATTACAAATGGTGTCAATTATTTATTTTTACAAAAACTATTAGCGTGACATTTAGAGTTACTCACAGTTTCGATTAACTTACTTTCCTCTTGTCCGTTTCTGTCCAAAGGTAATATGCGTCTCATGGAGTGTATCGAATAATTCGTTTAATTACTAACAGCTCAGTTTCATATTTCAAAGCGCTCAAAAGTTTAAATATGACATATGTTATAACTTCTACGCATTTTATTTCAAAGCACTTTCATCATTTGTTGTATGCAAACATGTAACTGTGAATTGGAGGGCAGTCATTAAATTATTCTTTATGTGTGCTGTGGAGTATTCTACACAGAAATACTTATACGAATGAGTATGTCAGAATCTAGGCTTTTTGTTCGATTATTTGCCAGACTTTCGAATTTGATATGCATTAATGCTATAACTTCGGGTAATCCATAATCTTGCTTAGAAAACTGAATGCTTTGCGTTTAAATCCATTTTCAAATTTTATATTTGTTTCTTTCAATTGGCCCTTTTAATGAATACTTAAGAAATGTCTACAGTAGAAACCAAGTAATTAGATATACTGCACCCATTTAAAAATTTAATATGCTATTTACTTATCTAGCCAAAATACCCCTTATTTTCAATCCAACAAACAAATCATTTTCCTTACTCTTTTGATAAAACTCTCAACCCCAAATCATACAATATCTTCGTGAGAATCAAAGCATATGACAAGCTTCGTCCACTCTCAACACCACAAACTCATCCATTATAGTGAATCAAAACAAAGAATCAAAAAAAGCTCAAAACCATCTAGTGTACATTCTTCAAGGATTTTTTCTCTACATCGAAGTATCTCTACAAAGTGCTGGCAATAACGTTTACCGAATTCATTGTGCTGCTTACACCACAAAGTTGTGTGGAACAATGTGAAAGGACGAAAAAGAAAATCGCTTTTTTTCGATATATAAACTCCATCGAAACGTATCTTGGATGGATTTAAATTTGGTTTTTCTTTTCCACCACCAGTCGTCGTCATCAAGCAAAGAGGAACCAAGCAGAAAACCATAATCTTCTCAATCTGGAATTCATCCTTTACGACTGTTTTAAATTAAAAAGAGAGAAACACAATTCACAAAACAAAATCCGAGGAGGGAGTTTGTACTTCCCACTTTTTACTAAGCATAGAAAAAGTTTTGATCGCCATATTGTCCTATCACTTCACACCAGGATCAATCCCCTTCAAAAAGTAACAAAAACAAAAAAAAACATTACCACAAGGCGATAATAAATTACAGGATACACATATTTCCTTGACCTTCTTGCACGTAAAGATATAGCAGGCACCTAATGCTTTCTCAATCCTTAATGAATAAATGAGTCGTGATGCAAGAAAAGTAAAATTAATGACGGTTTTAGTTCAAGGACTTAGGATTTCGAAAATGCATGTTTTGTTCGAAAATGGACCTATCCATATAGATATTCTCTGTGTCCTGTCTATAAGGATCGGGAGGAAATTTCTACACATAGATATTTATGCTAACTAACAAGGAGTATAGTTTAGAGTTTGCGGTTCTCTGACCATTTCCTATCGATATCCTGCCGAAAATAAATGGCCTTTAAATGTTAAATTTATAATAACATTAAATTAAAAGAAGGTTAATTGGCTAGAACTTTTGGTGACACTATCCGATTTTAAATAGTAAGGATGTACATTGGTAGTGAAAGTTACTGGTTGGGATCAAGACAGTGACAACAGGAAAAAGGATATGATTTTGGATAATTGGATGGTAAAGTTTTTGAAATTGTATTGTATGGGTTTGGGAGTAAGTGATGCAAAGTTTAAGCTTATACTAGATGATGCATTCAGCAAAACGGACCTTAAATTCAGAAAAAATAGCTCTCTTGTATAGGCATTTTAAATAATTAACTTCAATTTGTAACTAAAATAATTTACTTCCGAAAAGCATGGTGAAACAATGAATCCAACAGAAACGTTTTCTTTTCATTGTTATTTATTTATTAACGTTTATTTTTCAACGTTTTCATGAATGACTCTTTAGCAGATCTATCTTCAATTATTTGATAAGACTAAAGTGATTTCAAAGTAAATCAAAATTTTACAAACACCGTAGCTGAGAAGCAGAAGCACTTAGCTTTCTGGTTGTCAATTTTATGTACAAGTCTTCATGCGAATGGCAGTTATAACGCAAGTTAATGAAACTAAATTCATGAATCAAACGAGAAAGAACTTTCCAGTCCGACAAACCCTGACCGTAGGATACTATGGGCTTAAAAGTGAGGACAGCTTCTTTAATCTTGGAGCAAACCTGAGTAGAAGAGGCACCAAAAGGGACGAGATTGGATAACGCATCAATGCTGCAAATAAAGCTTATTATCCCGTACTTCCCATTCTAAGGTCCAGAGTTGTGCGCAGGCAAAATAAACTAATATTTACCAATCACTAGTCAAAACTTTACTGTTATATGGCAGTAAAACGTGAACCCTGACGAGCAAATCCAAAGGCTCCGAAAAATCTATGGCACAGTAAAACTAGAAACAAAGCGGAGACTACGTTACGATGACGAGTTGTATAAAATGTTGGACGAACCATCTGTTTCTGCATGCGTAAAATCCTGTAAATTGCAATGAAGAAAGAATGGAAGAAAACTGACTACCCAAAAAACCATTGAAAAGCAGAGCACAAAGTAGACGTCCAGTGGGTGAACCGAGAGGTCAATCGGTAGACACGATAAAAGTCAACAGCAGATCCTTGCTGGTAGAGATCAACTGGCGAACGAGGTTGCAGAACCGTGATGATTAAAGGAGATTAATCCTAGAGGCCAAGATCAAGCTTGGGCTGTCGTGGCATTGGTGATGGAGAATAGCTAGGATCACTTTAGATTCAAAAGTTTTACCGTAAGAACTTTAAAAGGAATCTTCTTTTTCAAATGGGTTCATTTTCACAGGATTTAGTACAAATTATTCAAAAAGTACCGTTACCAGATGTTTATTTTGAAATCGATAAAAATGTATGCCTTTTATTTAATATAAGATTCATTTAAAAAATATGCTTCACAAGATTTCCGCTCAGTAAATATGAATTTACGAGTCTAAACCTTCCAAGAGCTATTCTTTGAATAGAAATTAGTTCAACAAAGTATCGTTATTCGAACTTATAGATTACAACATTTTGAGGAGATGTAATTCTATTTCCTTTTTTGATTTTTGTAATATTTTTTGTTTTTTGGTTTTTGTTTTATTCAACTTTCCGGAAATATAAAGGAGGCTTCCTCTCAAATAGAATCAATGCACGAGTTTTTTCCTGCCAAAGTGCTGTTACTCTAAGGTTTGAAATCGAATGATTTTTCACGATGTTCCACTTCTTCTGCGTACCCCGTTATCGATATTGATATTTTTATGGCTGATATTGAAAGATATCAAAGAGGTCCCATTTGATACCCTACTCAATTATATTTGTTATGGGGAGAACCTATTAAAAGCATTTGACTTTTTTTTAAACTATGAAACATTCACTAACCAGAAATTCCTGAGCTGTTACAAGATTTGATGACTATAGCTTCTCTATTTCCTGACGCACTGACGGACAGACTTACGGATGGACCGATACGCTTTGGCCGTTGATCCGTCCACCCAGCTGTGATACGTCCTGATTAGAAACTAGTACGTATCATAACTGAATGGGCTTATAGTCCTCCGAAGAATCACTC
Source organism: Odontomyia ornata (assembly GCA_963969285.1). Taxonomy (NCBI): domain Eukaryota; kingdom Metazoa; phylum Arthropoda; class Insecta; order Diptera; family Stratiomyidae; genus Odontomyia; species Odontomyia ornata. The sequence goes on along the minus strand of OZ017742.1, from coordinate 230,131,722 downwards.
GAAACAAATCTCGTTGTCACCAACGGGGTTCGAACCAGAGACCTTCAACGTATTTAGTGAGCATTCTAACCACTACACTCGGCGGACCACAAGAAGGTTTAATGCTTTGTATTTTTCTGGCGATTTATTTGAAGAAAGTTTATTACAAAAGAAATTTGGCCCGCAATTAATTGTCAAAATTGATTGAAAAAAGTACAATTCTTCAATTTGATATTCTTGTGACAAAAGTACCGTTATATTTTTGAGCGTTTCGAAAAAAACATTCCCAGTGCTATAGTACCATTTCCGAATATTTTAGAATCAAAAATCATTGTTCATAGGTTTCTAAATGATTTCTTCGGATAATTATTGTATTCAAAGATCTGCCTAGTCATAATATCGTGAATATTTGTCTGAATAGTACTATTTTTAAGGCTTTGTTATAAAAATGTTTACAAAGACTTACTAGTTTCGCGTCCTGTATGTCCGTCCGTCCGCACGTCATAGCAAGTTTTCTCAAAAACTATAGAAGCTAGAATGCTCAAATTTTATGAGGTGGTCAGAAGTGATGGTCTCTTGAAGGTTTAGGTCTTATCAAATATTTCAAAATTTTTTAAGGAGGGTCCCCTCATACTGAAATGACCTTTTCACATTTTTTTTTATCGAATGTGGTAGACTGGGCCACTAAATGAGAGGTTTTAATTTGGAATTACAGAATCTGAAATAAAAAAGACATTTTATGCATCAAGGAGCCCAAATGGAGGCAAAATATTAACAATGTGTGTCACCCCCCGCAATTGAACCTCTTTGAGCTCATAAATCTGAAAAAAATTCCGGAGGTAGGTCTATATGAGTACAAGAGCAACAAATACCTCATAAGTCGAAATTCATTCATTCATTTGTTAATTTTATATTTTCTCCCACAAATTCAAAAAGGTATTTTAAATTAAACTTTGCAGTTATGTAGATTGATATAAGATCCTCACGATTACAATATGTTCTAGAAATCTAGTGAGTTAAAGCCAATTCAATTGTATGGAATTACAACAACAATAACTCGTGTTGATAGTTGAGACATCTTTCAAATCGACTAAGGCACTCTTATTTTCTTCGGATTTTCGTGAAAATTAAAGGAATAGTGTTTAATTTGAATAAGTTCAATTGGCCAAGCCTTCAGAAAAATTATTTACTCTGGAACAAAATGGCGGCTGTTATGTGCTTATGAAGGAAAGACTGCCTATTTTGGAAAGATTTGAACGATATTTTTATGCATGTACTATATTGGTTGAATAATTCATGGCATCGGAAAATTTGTTTTGAACCCTAAGATAGTTACAAAGTCCTTCTCGTAGGAGCACTCTCCTGCTTCTTCTTCTTCGTACCACTACAGCCCCTCTCGGCCCTTAGATTTCTGCAAATAGCGCCTCCAACTGTCTCGGTCCATTGACTGCGTCCTTCAATTTCGAAATCCGACTAGCGATGAACTGTCTCCGTCAATCGAGTCAGACCAGCATTTGCTCGGTTTCCCCACTGGTCTCCGGCCTTCTGTTCACCCAATGAATACCTTTTTGGGTATCCGTTGTTCGTTCATACGATTCATGTAGCCAGCCCATTGCAGCTTTCGCAGTCTGACAATCGTTGAGACCTCAGACTCGTCAAAAATTTCATACAGCTCATGGTTGTATCGAATTCGAAAATTGGTCTTCATTTAGCTTCGCTCCGATTATTCGCCTCAGGGCCCGTCGCTAAAAGGCGTTCAATATATTTGCAGATGATTGGGTTTTATACCTAAAGCATGACATAGGTCCTACTCTCCTGCTTCCTCGATTTATTTTTGTTATTTTCCACAGAAGTGCCAAAATTATTAAAAATAAATAATTTTTCATGCAATCCAAAATATTTTTGAAACTTTTTTAAAGATTTAATGAAGAATCTATTAATTTTTTTTTCTTATAGGCTAGTCACTCAATATTTTTCAAGCGGAAATTTTTGAAATATTCCTTTGGTGAAGTCTTCATTTGAATTTAAAAACGATCTTCAGTGCCGTTATAAAAATTTTTTGAAGCTATCGAATCTCGTACGATTTTTAGAGAAAGTGAATATCAAATAAACATACAAGCATTCACTCTTGTCGTAAAATCATCTACTCTTAGCCTTTAACATTGGTTTATGACACGGAAGGATGTTTCTTCATTCTCGTTGAGAAATCTGCATATTGGGTTGTCGCAATGTAATTCCATTGTAAAGAAGAAAGTCAAAAAAGGTCTAAGCAAATTCTTTCACTCATCTTTCATTAATGTAACAATACCAAAAAACATCAAACTTCTTCTAAATTATCATTAATCTTCCGTCGCTTAGTACAACCCGCGTGAAACAATACCACTTTAACTATCTTGAAATCGATACGACAACAAAATCCATTAGACATCTTATACAACATTCTATCAATTAATCGTTTAATTATAGGAAAAACCACTTTGCGTTGTATGTCAATCAAAGTTCTATCTATCATCCCGTCGCACTCTTTTCCATCCAATTTCAAATCCTGTTTGTCTCCGAACCTACACAATATCATTGATTGCAGATGTAATGTCTAAGCACGCTCTCTCTCGTTTTCTCTATACCTTATCAACCATCTCAAGTGCTTCACTGCTCTATATGAACAGTACTACAACAAGATTGTCCCCAAAAATCATTACAACCAGAGAATTAGAGAAGATTAATTAAATTCCAACAATCGATACCATATCAGGCCTGGAGGCATTAAACGAGCGCAATGATAGTGAAGCGGGGTAAGGAGTGTCTTCTTTCCTTTCTAAAGACGTTCATAACTAGGACGCTGGAATTATTGAACCGATAATTCCAAATTGAAGAGTAAGTGAAATGAAAAATTGGTCGATGGCGTGAACCACGAAAGCTATTTAGAATCAAATAGAGTGACGAAAGTGGGTAGCGCTCGGTCAATCCTGACATTTGGAAGCATCAAGCTTTTTACAAATTATTCACATCTTAAGCCTTATATGTACAAAAATTTAGGCTAAAGATCCTTGTACTGATGAAAAAACCTAAGCTTTGTTAAACCCTAATTTGAAAATTTCCTTCTGATTCGTTTCATGCCCCACTAACCATAATTTTCTGTTTGAAAAGCAATGAAAACAGTCGCTTAAACCAGCCCCCAAAATTACAATCAGTTCATATGTAACACATGACATCTCTACATTGCGATGATTTTCACATTCAGTCTCCCCACTCCAATACCATACTATCTCAACGACATATTAAACGTCTACTTCGTCTTTGTCTCCTTGCGTATCAGTAGTACAGCTGTCAAATGAAATTACCAGAAAGTTTTATCTATAAGACTCCTCTGTAATTCTCTCGCTCCCAACGCCGCTCAAACCCTTTCAGCTCATCCACCCCCCAATTCAACATACTCTTAGATGATTTTGTCACTTTTGTTTAAATTTGACATAGCCAAATTGATCCGACATCTTGTATTCGATTTGATCAATTACTTTTGACGAGAAAGAACTTTGTACTTTGTTTTCTTCAAGACATCACATCAAACCACCCCCAATCCTTAACTGCACGTTCTCATCACACTCAAGCCATTACCGATTTTGCTTTCTCAATTCGGATATGAGCAAAAGAGTTAGTCCTTGATGGTGGAGTTTGCTGAAGAATTTTATTAGAGGAGGGTGAGGGTGTACTCCATGCAAATTTATCGGAACGTCAAAAATGACGATGTAGTCTCAGGGTGGTATGGTGGTTTTCATGCTGAGGTGATTGTTGCTGTCGCCTTTTATAGGCTATTTAAGGTTTTCGGGAGGAAATCTTGAAAGAAACCGAAAAGGGTTAGAGAGAGTTGAAGTTCAGTTAAGATGCTGACGACTCTGATATAAGGTAGATGGGAGTGTTATGAGGTTTGTTCAGTTGTAGTTATTGGAAATTTCCCGTCAAGAACAACTAGCACAAGTAATTATAATTAATTAAATTAATTTTGTTCGGTTTAATATTTGTGTTAATCACTAGTGATTGGATTGGACATGGTTTGTTATGACTGTTAAAGAAAGCTGTAAGGCTCGGGTACGTTTTAACGGTTTATTGCTTACATTTACGATAGAATTGAAATTACTTGGATGTTTGGATGTAGTATATTGAATTCGCATCAGATGGCGAGCTAACCTTATGGATTTTTTTAAGGAAATACTATCGAAAACCCTAATTCTGAAAATTTGTCAGCTGCATTGAAAGCGAGTATTCGTTCAGTTCTTCAAGTATATACGGGCAGCTTTTCTTTCGTTTATATTTTTGATAACTTAAAATTGACTGAAATGCTGCCCAACACCCTTAAACCTCCTCATTCTACTCAAACTTTTTGTTAAGTGACTCACAACTGTCTTTAATAATTTGTAAAATTCAAACAGCTACTGTCTCTTTTTGCTTGCTTTAGCACTACATCCCCTTTCGGGGCTTCGCTTAAAGATAGTTAGAGTATCGCATTATCTTATCTGAATGTATCGGTTCCTTAAGGTGATATGGTCAGCAACACGCATTAGCTATGTGTCCGTCCTCCAAGCTGCAATACGTTCTGATTTTGAACCAGCGCTTATCATAACTGAACGGGCTTATAATCCGTCCGAAGAACCACTCAAACTAAATCTCGTTGAGGCCAACGAGACTCGAACCAGAGACCTTCGGATTACGGGTTGAGTCCTCTAACCACTACGCCACGCAATTACCTATTGTCTCTTTATCGACAGAAAAATTCAAGCAACTCAAGCAAATATAAAAACAAAAAAGCTTTAAACTGTTTCTCAATATAATACATTAATTTTTTTTTTTGTAATTAATGAAAAAATTTCCTAACTCATTTTTCAAATAAATTGACAAGCACAATAAAATATCTCTTTATCATGTATCCTCATTCCCTAGAATTGTGAAAATTTGTACCTCAACCAATTTTCTCTAGACAAAATTCAGTGAATTAAAAATTACTCGAACCAAACGATTCCTGAAAAATTCTAAAACTCCTTCCGAATTTAAATACTGTCAGGAACCAATTTTATGAAATCAAATCAGACCACCCCTTTTTCGATTAATACAACTTGCAAATCAACAGAAGAGGAAACAAAACAAGTCTGAAAAGGACTTAAGTCGACTGTCGTTTGCTATGTAAATAAATTAAGTAAAAGGAGAGAATTTTCAAGTACCAACCAACCAACCAACCTTACCTTCACCATCTTCATCAGCGGGCCCATTCTGCCTTTCATTCATTTATATTTCTTTAGTTGAAATTCTCTATTCAGAGGTGGTTTGACTATCATTGATTTGAAAATTAATTATGGATGAAAAGAGAAAAAGCAAACGAAGATAAGGATGAATAACTCTCTATTGGGATTTTCAGATGAGAATCAAAGGACTCCCTTGACTCGTTGATAAGAGAGTTCGAGGATGCTATAAATAGTATTAGTAAAAAGTTTCCTTGCTAGTTCTTGTACCTCTACACAAAATACTTATCAACTGAAAGTTTAGAAAGTATATCCTATTAAATTGGGTAGCATCTGCCCTCCTCCACCAACAAATCGAACGCTATATTACGACATTTCAACCCTTTTATATCCTTCCTATCCAACGGACATTACTCGCTGCTGTGCTGTCATCGATGTTTAATCAAAGATTACATAATTATATCACCCTTCAATAAACCCAACCAAACCCTCATTGCAACTCTATCCTTCCGTTGTCGACCAACACTTTCCTTCATCTCTTCCGTTCTCCTCGTATCTATCACCTTTTTGCCTTATTTTACTTAAATAATACCTTCCATCATAGTAGCACCCGCAGAATTACATCATTTTACTTTTTACCCAAAACAAAAAATACTGCTGCCTGCTTGCCACCATGAAGTACAATTCCCGGGGATCAACAAGGGCGAAGAAAGTTTTACAATGAGAAAAAGGATTCAATATAGATTGAACGATTGAATGAAATACGATGAAGCTTTTTCAAATGAAATACATAAAAAACAAACAAATAAAACAACAAAATGCTTTTTGGCTTTTTGCAATACAATTTCGTATTGGATAAGTCCTTCGTGTTGGCTTGTGTTTGTTTTTTTTCTGTAGGCTAAACTGTAAAAAGGATGAAAATGAAAAAGATGATTAGGTCTCGAACTGATAAAATTTCATTCCGAACAACGATAAATTTCTTCCGATTTGGTGAGTATTTGTGATGCTTGGAGTAGAAACTCGGGAAGTGGGAGTTATGGGGGTTCCATTATTTTGATTTAGAATTAAAGTTTAGAAGTTGGGGGGGTTAATACAGCTGAATAAAGATATTAGACAATTAATGTTTGGGGATTAATAAAGCAGCTTTTGAAAAAATGTAACTGAAAGTAAATATGTGTATCATCAATATATGACGGAAATTTAACATATTCATCACGAAAATTCATAGGCTACCAAATATTAGGGCAAAATTAAAGTAGTTGAAATATTGATTTACATTTTTGGACTTAAAAATCTGCTCATATGCTGCGTAATAAAAAACATTTTAACTTCAGTGTTATCTCTTAAAATTCTCCTTAATCGCCCTGATCATTGAAAAGAGGCACAATAGTATCGTCATCTGGTTCCTTAGTTACTTTAAATTGCTGCAATTTTTCAAACTTATTGATTTATTCTGCGAGATTTCCCTAAATCTTAAATATTTGAAAGCAAAAGCACTCTTTTCCGCAAAGAAATTTCTTCAAAAGATGTACCATTATCCTGATTTTTAAAACTGAAAAGACTATGGAAATATTTCTTCCTCTCTTTACATCGTTGAAAAAATTTGGTGCTTTTACGTTTTCCCGGGTAATCCGATGATATCGTTTGAATTTAAAGAATGTTTTGAAAAGTACCGTCATTTCAGTTTTTTTTAGAAAATTTTAGGCGCTCCTTAAAGTACCGTTATAGCAAATATCAAAATTATTTGAGTGCCTTTCTTATTCTTTAAAACTATTTTGTTTGAAGCCAAATCAGCACACCAACCATGGTAATTTGCTACGTTCTGGTATATATGTAACATACATATGTGACTTGGCTTATTCTTAATCAGGAAGGAAAACAAAACTCCATGTATACAAATCTGTGATAAGACCTGTGCTATGCTATGGGTATGAAACATGGAGCCAAACAAAAGCATACGCAAACATATTGAACGCCGTCGAAAGATGGGTCCTGAGGCGAATAATTGGAGCAAAGCTAGATGGAGACCAATGGCAAATTCGATACGACCATGAGCTGTATGAAATTTTCAACGAGCCTAAGGTTTCAAGGATTATAAGACCGCGGAAGTTACAATGGGCTGGCTACTTGAGTCGTATGGACGAATCACGGGTATCCAAAAATGTATCCGACGAAGACAGTTTATTGCTGCTCGGATTTAAAAATTCGAGGGCGCGAATGGTCCGAGGCAGTTGAAGGCGCTATTTGCAGGAATTAGAAGAAGATTATTGACTAAAATTAAATGAAATCAACATAAATAACGTTCTACTACACCAAGAGGGCGCTACATACGATGAAACCATACTTATTTTGTCTAACTTATCAACGCAGGTGATAGTCAAACGTAAAATAGCCTCTATTAAATATCCCTGATACAAAACCAATTACTCAAAACCCTCCACTTGCCGTAATCCTTCATTTAAAATCAGTAACTTTCAGTGCGAAGACCACTCTTTACTCAAAACTACTCAACTCCACCATTCACATATGTTTCGCTCATTTCTAAGAATCTGTTGATATCGCGCGCGTCAAGAATTTGCATCCCAACATGTTAAGCACATACCTTCGTAAAATCGAAGGCTTTGGTAAATGTTCAATCTATTCCAAATCACTACAAAGCTGTAGAAAGACATGTCTGCGATTATGGATAAATTTGCAGCCCCCAAAATACAGCCACATATGGTGTTAGAGTATCTTAAATGGATTCAGATGTTACCAGTATATGTATGCATGCAGCTTCTTGTGACATGAATCCAAGTGTCGCCGTAGCAGCAACGGTGTGATGGTGGTGTTCTAATTTCGTTAATCGAATGCAACATATGTACCACTGATATGGTATGATTATATATTGAGAAGGATAAGATAGAAGATGTCGAAACAGGGAAATGAGTAGATGGAGCAAAATGTATCCAGTATTTTTTTTTAATTTGAATTCAATAAATACAATGGATGAGGTTTTTCTAAAAAAACACAGAAAGTAAAATTAAAATCATTCTTAATGAAATGAAATAAGAAACCAAAATTATTCAAAAAATCATAGCCAAAATCTGTTGTCTTCTATAGAAATTTTTAAACTTTACACTAATTACTTCAAATAGAGAAATTAGATCCATTTTCTGCTCTACTAGTTAAGGAGGCGTGAAGGTACACTCTTACTCATAAATCCAAAAATAATCGAATGGCCAATAGCCTCGTCTGCCGCTTTTGATATGACATAACTTACTGTCTTCCACATGCTTTGGATGTATTGAAATATCTAATTTCGCAAAACTAACGTTACTCTCGAAGGTGATCTGGTTAGTATTACGCCGTCAAAGCTGGGTATACAAAAAGCCTATCAAAATCACTGTCAACAATCGGTTGCAACCAATATTTATATGCTATTTAAAACCGTTTAAATGTAAGAAAGTATTGTGGGCATTATTATTATTTTTTTTTTTTTGCTTTCTTTTTCAATTATACATTTTTCAAAGTAGAAACCGTAATGTGACATTTAATTTTTCGGAATTAAATTCAAATCAGCTTTTGTCCGAATTCCGTGAATACCTACTGAATAAATTTTGTTCCAAAAAGTACTGTTATAAGACACACGAGAACAACATGAAGTTATATCTTTTAAAGTCTCGTGGATTTATTTTTATTAAAATGCCAGAACATTTTCAAAATACAAAAAAACACACATTTTTAGGGATTTGAAAATTTTTTTTTACAATACCCCATTAAAATTGGTACCGCTCTATCCGTCAGTGCGTTGCACTAAGTTTTCGCAAGAACTAAAGAAGCTAGAGACTTTAAATCTTGTGGGTAGCTCAGAAGTTTCTAGTTAAAGAAAATTTGATGGTTGAAAAAAGTTTCAAAGGATTTTAAGGGGGCCCCCCATTTAAGGATATGACTCCATAAATATTTTTTCATCGAAGATAGTAGAGTAGGGTATTGAAAAAAATTCTTGGTGATATTGTTCAATATCAGTTATCAAAACTGCGAAAGAACATGAAAAAATTGTGTCCTTTCCCCTCGCAATTGTTCAATCGCATGGAGAAAGAACCAAAAACAAATACCTCACAAGTCAAAATGTTTTATCAACTTTACATTCTCTTGAATGAAATCGTGAGGGTACCCTTAAATTCAATGAAATTCGGTGTCCACATTAACCATAAACATTTCAAAAGGAACGAAGCGTATTTAACAACTTTATAGTGGTTTGAATTTTCCTGCATTATAAAAACAACAATCGATGGTTATGTAACAATATGCACTTCCATTAGACTGAAACACCATGACCTTGTCAGAACTTGCATGCCAAATTCAGGAGGGTTATAAATCATGAATTTCTGTATTTTCAAGGGATAAAAAATGCTTTAAGTATTCCAAAATTTAAATTAATTTAAATTCCTAAAATCAACTCTAACTCTTGATTTTCATAAACTAATATAATAAAAAAAATCGTTTCAAAACAATCATCAATTTTCATCATTACCACAGTACAATAATTTCTCTAATGCATAAGCCCAACACAAATTAACTAAATCCCTTCTATCTCATTCCAGCGAGCTACACTAGCAGAAAAAGAAGTCAACACACTTAAAGAACAATTGTACGGTGGTCCACCACAAGCAACATCTGTACCACCATTATCACCAACAACATCATCAGCATCATCGAATAATTCAACAACATCATCCATACCACCAACGGCGAATACAACAATAACAGCATCAGCTATTCTAACAACTGTTTCACCAACAACAACAGCTTCAACAATACCAAATAAACATACTATCAACAATAATAGCATAAACAGTAGTAGCAATAATAACGGCAGTAAAATAAACAGTTTTACAATAGCCCAACAAAACGGTCTGCCATCACCAGCATCAACTCCACCTTTATCGAATTGTGGTAGTGAAGCTGTTACTCCAACGGGTACACCAATTGGAATAAAAAGTGATAGTGGTGTAGGAAATTGTACTGGTAGTGGTGCTACATCACCAACCGGTACCGGTACGGTTGCCAATTGCCTACCAACTGGTGGTAGTACACCAATTAACAATAATAAACTTCTTGATTTCACCAATTGTGGTAAAATGGACGATAGTAGCTGTATGAGATCGTTGACGACAATGACAGCTGATATAAAATTGGATGAACAAATGCATAAAGATAATAATAACAGTAGCAGTTGTAATAACAATAACAACAACAATAATAATAGTAATAATACCAACAATAATAGTAATAGTAATACGAATGTGAATAATTTAATTCGATCGAGTACACCAATTGATAAAAGTCTTAATACGGATTGTCCACAAAATATGAGTAACGTGAATAGTAGTGGGATTAATAATAATAGTAGCAATAGTAATAGTGGTAGTATTAATGCTAGCTGTAATAGTAGTTCGAGTAATAGCGGTAAATTATCATCAACAACATCAGCATCATCATTAAGTTCTACAACGCTTACATCGACGTCATCATCCACCACATCATTAGTTACATCGGCTACGACAATCGCTGATGAGCTAGCTGCCAAAGATAAGGAGGTAAGTTGATAATTAATTTTACTAATATTATGAACAATGAACCGAATTAGTTAAAACAAAAGATACACCACATTATGGTGATTATACTTTGAATTCCTGAGTGCTATGTCTATGCTCTTAAGTGTTTGAATTTAATTTGACCGTTGCAGTTATTTATTCCAGAGCTCTATAAACATTTAGTTTTACCAGTACGTTCGTCTTAATACCAAGCTTTAATGCACTTCAAACAGTTTTATATATACCGTGTTTAAAATGTAAATAAGTCAAGTGCTTTGAAATAAAACACTAAAGTGTATAAGTTGAAGTCTGAACCTCTAAGTGAATATACTGACATTAAGAGAAAGAAAAAACAAATCAGCTAATTTTTTTAACCTAAACTCATTGGAAGAACTGAAGGACAGAGGCTAGTAGGGAAGTTGAGGAAACGCTGGTCTAATTGGGTCGACGAAAACAGTTCATCGCTGCTCAGATTTTGGAATTGGAAGACGGGGTCGATTGACCGAGACAGTTGGAGACGTTTTTTTGCAGGAAGTGAAGGCCCGAGAGGAGCTGTAGTAGTACAAAGAAGAAGAATTGCCCTTAAACGATTAGTCGTAAATAAGAATTCAATAACAATAACCCTTCAACGAAAAGCAAGGGTAAAAATGCTTTCCTGCACTGGAAAGCATCACAGGAACAATACTATTCAAAAAGGAATTTTAACAAATAAATCATTTTACTGGATAGCATAGAGTGTGCACCGTTTTTCTGTATTATTTTGATTTTCCCACCCAATTGCTTCTAATGTACAATTCCTAAAAACCCTTAACAAATCATACAGGAAGGATAATAACTAAGACAATATATATCTCTAAAATGAATGGTGAAAGAGGTACAGATAACCGGAATATTGGTTCTCATACAAGCCTCTCCGTTCATCACTAAACTCCTTTCGACGACCACCTCAGCAGGAAGAATAGCATTACTCAATAATGCTTCTTCCTCTCAACAATATGAATCACAAAAATTATGAAGGAGCAAGAAAACCAAACCAAATACAAAAAAAATCTACACACTATGAACTGCGAAGAGATTGAACATTTTTTAATTTAAAAGTTTTTCCGTAGGAATCCAATGTTTCCGTTTTGAGTATAGAGAAAGAGTATGAGTAAAACTTTCAGCAATTTCATAATGTCTATAGCAAAAGTAGCTCTGTAGTAGCTGTTGAAGCAGCATCAGGAGTAGCGAACGAAAGGAGTACCTACTGCGACTAGGACTGATATATGAAATTTGAATTGGTTTGGGTGTTTTAGAAAATATGAGAGATATTTAGTAGAACTCACATTCGTACCATACAAGATAATATTGCTAGTGCACATAAGGAAAATAGTGAAAAATAACGTAGACTCTCAATCCTTGAAAGTGTAGAGAAAGGATTTAAAAAAAACTGTGTATGGGAAAAAGATTATCTGTGTGGTATCATATAAGCTAGGCAATATCCTGCCTTCCTACTTGGTGATGATGAACGTTTTTTGAGGATTTTCTATTGCTTCTCTGCTTCTTGCTGGAATATCAACAAATTACTTCAATACAATGTGCGAGCATTATGAGTTGTAGAAGTAAAAATTGGAGCTTTGTAGTTCAATGAGTTATATTTGTGTGCTCTATTTTTTACTATTTGATGTCTTGAGCATGTTCTTACGATTTAAGATATTTGCGAAAAATTCATCTCAGCTCAAAAGAAGGTCAAGGAATTCTGTAGTGTTTATTCAATGAAAGTTTTGCATAATGATAAATTGTCATTGTAGTAGGTCAAGAAGTTCATAATATCCCATTAACATATAGTTAGATTGAACATTGGAGTTATACTATATTGAAGTTTGCCAATTCGTTATTGTAAGAGTAGTTTTTAAGGTAATATAGCGAGAAAGACGATGAATCTGCGATTATCACTCATTTTTTTTTTGTAATCAGCACCCATCACAGTCGGGAAAGCTCAAAGTTTGTCTGGAGAATCACTCAAAAAAAAATCTTGTTGCTGACAACGGAACACAAACCAGTGTGTTCCGGGTCAGAGACAATACTTTAACCGCTATACTCCTCCGGGAATTTTTATTGGTTTCAAAATTTTATAAATTTAACGTAAGATAAGGACTTATATTCCGCGTGGTGTTGTCGTTAGAGCACTCACCTCGTAAGCTGAAGTCCCTAGTTCAAGTCCCGTTGGCGACAACAAGATTTGTTTCGAGTGTTACTTTGGACGGACTATAAGCTCATTTAGTTATGATACGTGTTGGCTTAAAATCAGAACGTATCATATCTGGGTGGACAGACACACGGTCATAGCATGATACTGACCATATAACCTTCCCAAGGGCCGATACATTACGAAAGTGCTAAAGCAAAAGGACTGGAAGCTTTTGAATTTGGTGCCATTATTTTTGTTATGAAGTTGATAAGATGAAGTACCGTTGTGTGAGTTTTTAGAGTAGTTAAGTGAAGACTAGTTATAGGTTGGGAAGTGAAGGTTATTTGTGTTATGTTATGTTGAATAATAACTGAATTTTTTCAAATTCTTAACAAATTGCCGAAATCTCCGAATGTACTTTGTTACAATGGAAAATACACTTAAAAGTACCGTTATATATTCTGTGCCGTAATACTTTACTTTAAATAACCTTGTAAGAGAATTTGAGTGTTAATTTTTACAGTGTCAACCAGAAAGCATGTTTAAAAATATTGGATGTCTTCAAAAGTCTCTTCAGGGCTAAATGTAGATATGATTCGCGCAACTTAAAGAAAGCTTCATGATTTTTTACGCGCACAAAATCGTCCGTCAGTGTAAGTCATCGATCAAATTTTGCTGAAAAAATGCTGCCAGCTTACGCTTCGTATGGTAAACAGGGAATATTATAAGGGAAACTCCATTTCAACATTGATTATGATTGAAATTTCGAGAGGCAATCTCTAAAGCAATATACACGAACGCGTGCCGCATGATCCATAAGTGTAGTCACAATATCTCCTTCTGTTAATTTCATTCAAACAGCATTATTTCTTTAAGTACGTATACTCGTATTTCTTAGCTATTATAGAGCTCTTAGGAATAACACTCTAGATCAGAATTATTTTATTTTTAAATATAAAATTCGGACTCTTATTTGATTTCTCTATTTTCATTTTGATTTAAATGACTAAATATTAAAGTAATAAAAAAATACTACAACGTATGTTGTACCAATAATGCTCTCCCATCAAAATCCTTAAAAAAAATCAGCTTATCATCCAAAGCCAACCCTTTTTAACAACAAATTCATAACCACAAATTCCTTCTTGTTTTTCTTAACAATCGTCACTCCTATCAATTACTCTCCCAACAATAACAACTTGTGTTTACTCCGGACATAAGTATGACATCCAACCAATATTGAATGGTGAAAATTCCACTTCCTTAGAATCTTTTCTTATTCTTCCTTGGAAACACAATGCAATAAAAATACAACCAACCCCCAAAAGATGAAGAGGTGAATTTGATTGAAATATATCAATGGTAAACAACATCCTTTCCAATGCCTTGTTGTCTATTGCCCGTTTCCTTTTCAACGTCAGTGATACACTTTTTATTTTTCGTGTTGTCTATGGTATAGAATATAGCGAAAACAACTGATCCTTGTTGTCAGAAAGGGCGGGTAGGAGGCTATAGCCGATAGAAACATGTTGACTATAAGAAGTCAAAAAGGAGTCTTGTTCTTTTCTTTAGAGGGAGAAAATAATATCTTACCATCGATGAAGATGGAGATTCAAGTGGATCTTTGCTTTATGGGTAAAGAATACTTGTGGGAAGTTAGAAGGCTATCAAGTGGAGCGACCTTCATCCTTCTTAAACAAGTTGCAAGTTCTTATTGTGGGAATTTTCTTTTCCATCTCATTGAATTTGGGTGTTTTCCATGTCGCCCTTTTTTCAGCTTCTTTTCTCACTGGGATTGAGAATTGGAAAAACATTACGATTCAGAGGGGGACCTTACGTTTGTTATAATGAATAGTTGGGGTTCGATTGAAAAAAAAAATGGTGCAAAAAAACCCGATCTTGAGGACTGAAAAAAAAAGAAATACACAGCAGAAAAATGGTAGACAACTAACAATCTCAAACACCCTTAAAATTACTTTGGTTTCTGAATTGGTTGACACTTAAGAGATGGATTTGTTGCATTTTGTTTTGTACAATTGTTAGTTTTGGGGTTGCGAATGAAGACATAAGGAGATGATTATTGGTTTTAAGAAGGTGGTGCAGATTTTTCTTTGCATGATTAAAATTAATTCTTAAGTTTGTTCAATAATATCACTATCTTGAGCTTCCGTTTTCTTGAGTGATATTTCGACATAATTGTAGATTTGTGTAATCCATACGGAAGACAATATCTTCAACGAAAATGCTTCGAAACGGATATTAACTGTTAGGTAGAGTGTATTGCAGTTTAAAAATTTAATTTTAATACACGTTCATGTGAAATACACGCACTCGTTTTCTATAGTGTATAAATTTAATGGCATAGTTTTCATAGATGATGAAGAGTATCGTGGTAAGGAACAGGATTTCAATAAAATATTAAAATAATAAAAACTTGTAGAAGAAAAATATAACCCACTTCAAAAGTCCTAAAACGGTGAAATAATTTTCATTTAAGCGGTGTTTTTCCTTGCTTTGTCGTCCACCAAATGTTAGTAATGATTATGTTGAAATAAAGGTATTAATATGACATTGCTTCCGTGAAATTTATTTTGCCCTTTTTAGGGCAATTCAAATTCTCTTTTTTTCTAAAAGTTTTTAAGTTTAGTTTGTACCACTCTTGAACAAGTAAGACTGAAAACAGCCATGCCCGCACAAAAGCTAGGTCTGGCAAAATCATTTTCTCGATGAGTTCGATTCAGCCACGTTCTCAGATCAGGGATAAGATGAACAGTCCATCTTCACTTCGTGGTATTCACCCAGGACTGCTGCCAATCATTAAGTGAGTGTTGTCTCTCGTCGCGAGTAACTGTCTCGCTCGTCTCTTTGTTTCAACGTGGGTAGATAATTCGGCACTCTCTAGAAAGAAGAGCAATAGGTATCACGCCTGCGATGGCTAGCGCCTCTGAATCAGAGACATTCGGATATGAAAATGTCATCCTCAGTGCTCTTCTTCTCTGTACATATGCCGAGCGTTTTCGGTACAGCTTCTTGCTGAGACCGTCGCCCCATATTTCTGGTCCATACAGTAGTGCCAACTCTACGGAACTCATCAGAAGTCACTTTCTTGATGGGTTGGATCCCCTTATGTTGGTCATAAGTCAACTCAGAGACGATATGCCTGAAGCAGCTTTATCAGCCGTTGCCCAAGTTGCAACCCCAAGTATTTTATTGATGATTTTGATTCAACCAGTACTTCCCCAATACTAATCGTCCTTATAGACTGCAAAACGAAACTATTTCAATGTCTTATTTTAAAACATTTGAGGTTGTATTGAAAGACTTAAAGGGTTTGAGAACCAATCGTCTGGTTAGGCTCACCATGTAGTGGTTTAAGTGCTCGTCTCTTACCAGTATGTAGTAAGTCTTTGCTTCAAGGCTCGTTAGTAGTAATTAATTAGTTTCAATATTCTTCTATCGGACCCATTGTAATGGGCATTTATTAAATAGTTGGATAGTATTTACACGATTAAGTGCAATATTTGCCATAATACCTTGTGATGTACCACTGTCGTGAAATGCAAATCTTTGTGAAAGGCAACACCAAGTTTCTACCTAGACGATTGATAATTATTTTTGCTAAATGTCTTTTTATAAAGTCTCTAATCATCCTACTTTAAAACCTCTTGCCGTATATTAACACGCTTTTACGCCAACATAACCTACAGTGACGGTTTTATACGTATAAGAAGTATTAGACTAAGAGTAGAAGTGTTAGCTATGCAATTCCATAGACTATGTTTGAGGCTCAGAAAGGGAGTGAACGAAAGCAATGACTTCCATTATTCGTGTATACATGTTAAAATTAAATGAACGAATGGCAAAAATATATATTGCTGAAATTATGTATTTTGCAGCACTCGTGTAAACTTGACATTTTCTAAGCGCACCTTGGCATAAGGAATTCTCCAAAATTGATTCTAATTATTCGAAAGGTAATTCGTCGTAGAACTACTTAAAATCCTGTTATTTTGAAAGGTTATTCGATAATACTAATTTGGATTCGGTATAAGTAGCTAGTGTTCTAAGGGCTAAACCAAAATACAACTTTCAGACCTTTATAAAAATACCGTTATATGAAAACTAGTAGAAGCAATTCCTGTTTTTTAATAGATTGAAAAACGATATACCGTTATCTGACTTTTTCCACCAACTAAAATACTAAAATAATACTTTTAGATCTTTATAAAAATACCGTTATAAGAAGACTAGTAGATCCGATTCCGTTTTTTTTTTGTATATAGATTGAAAAATGGTATACATATGGCTTTTCAACTGAAACTTTCAAATTTTTACCAATTTTCAGGATTTCTCTAAAACAGCCATTATAGGAAGTTTCTTCCTCTTCGTAGCGCTACAAGCCCTCTCAGGCCTTCGCTTCCTGAAGCAAGCGCCTCTAACTGTTTGGTCTATTGACCGCGTCTTCCAATTTCGAAATCCGAGCAGCGTTGAACTGTCTTCGCCGACTGAGTCAGACCAGCGTTTCCTCAGTTTCCCCACTGGTCTCCGGCCTTCAGTTCTCTCCAGGAATACCTTTTGGGTATCCGTTGTTCGTCCATAGAAAGTTTCAGAATTAAAAAAACGGTCTTGTGGATGCATGTTTTGTATATGCAAAAGATTTTTTTCTTGCACCTTTCTGTACTAAAAACATATGCTTCAATCGATTAACATACTACAACAATTTGTTCAAAAATGTCATTATATGAAAAGTATCAGAATACTTCATAAATAAGGAAACACAATTATTTTCTTTTGTGGAGAAAAAGTATCATGCTCCGGCTATCATTAAGAAATTATTTTCAATTCGTTTCAGGCAGCTTACTGCATTCTGTAATTGTAGGAGCTGTCTCAATAGAATGCAGTGGTCTTTGAAATTGCCATGTTCTTCTGCCCATATAAGTATGATGATTAATAAAATCTGACTGCTTGGTGCTGCTGCATACTTTGAAAAAAGCACCTAATGAGTGCAGTATGTAGTCGGCTGGACAAAACAAACCCCAATTACCCAAAGTACGGTGCTTTCTGTTTACAAAAGAATTTTCGCTTCAATGGAGAATTCCCATTATACGCTGAATCAAAACAACAATCGCAACAATTGAACAGTGCTACCAAATGTATGCAGAATTCAAAAGGTGGCTTGCTCTGATTGACGATTGGTGGGCTATAATAATACTCAAATGATCTGCGAATTGCCCAGGTCAACGGCTGATTTTCAAAGCAAGTTTTAATGATTCGATAGAGCAAACTGATTATAAGTGTAAAAAGCGTATTTGAGTTTAAAACCATAACTTTACTTGAAGAATTTGAAACGTATATACTTCAGTGTGTAAGTATCTAGCCAATCAAGTAGAAAACTATCGATTCGAAATTGTTGGGTGTATCTGCTTTAAGCCAATATAATCCTTGTACTGAAGCCTCCGAAGAAGCGTATACCTAAGATGAGTTCACCTTGGTATACTAGGCACTGATATATAAAATATCAAACGTAATAATAACCACATCACCTTCGAGAAGTTCTTTATATTCACGAAATTAGATACTCTTTTTTTGATTTAGCACTACAGACCCTTTCCGGCCTTCGCTTAGAGATAGTTAGAGTATCTCATTATCTTGATTTTATACATCGGCACTCGAGAAAAGTAATTTGATCAGTACCACGCTTTAGCCGTGCGTCCGTCCACCCAGCTACGATACGTTCTGATTTTAAACCAGCACGTATCATAGTCGCCAGAAATCTCGTTGTCAACAACTGGATCCGAACCAGGGACCTTCGGCTTAAGCAGCGAGCTATCCAACCACTACACTTCGCGAAATAGATACTCTACCGTATCTCAATTTTTGGTCAATCAAATCGTAAGAGGAGCGTCAAAAATCAGTTTAAGATAAATATCTTCATATATCTTGAAAGTCTGAAAATAATTAATTTCTACCTACACTTATTTCAACATTTCAAAATTATAAGTACAAAAAAATCGGTTATTATAATATGAGGGAAAATTTTGCAAAAAGAAGCTAAAAACAATACAAATCACCAAAATAATACATAACACATGCTCAGTCTTCCACGATTTTACAACGAAGATTGGCGGTCGCCAGCACTACCACCCAGTTTGACAAACAACAAACGCAGCAAAGAATTATTTGTCTCGTCCCAAATGTATCGGAACGATGAACGTCAATATAATGGCTTTAAAAGACTACACCGTATGCACAATATCGGAGACACTGCAAAACTTCTATAAAAGAACGTGTGTGTGGTTCTCTGTCTATAACCATTTCTATATCCACGACATATCATCCATTTGAAATATCTTCGCCTCGTCATATTCAAGTGTGCCGTCTCTCTTTCATCATTAAACCACCCGAATCCAATAAATATTTCTGTTTTACTGATTCTGGATCACTAAGAATCTATCATAAATCCTCATTTGACTTGAAACGGATATCAAATGAAAAGATAGAACGTTTTACTGGTAGTACAAGAAAAAAGCATATCATTCAAAAAATAAAAGAGCTGATCATGAAGAAAAGGATGTTCTCTTTGGAAGCATAATAAACGGGTATATTTTCAATTAACTTCAAGTTTATTTAAGTGTGACGATTCCCGGTTGTAATCCATCTAAAATATGACAAAGTTATGCCAAATAAAAAGACATTCTGAATGGGGATCGTCAAAGAGCTCCAGGGAGGGAGTTTGATATTTTATGATGATTGTAATTACTTTCAGGATCGCTACTTTCAGATCATTTTCTGATCAAAAATTGCAATTTCAGTCCTCTTAAAGCCACTTTGTCCCCTTATTCGACATTGAACCATCTGCAAAATCCCTCAATTAAATCTCAGAGTTTTCTAAGAATTTCACGCTAATGATGAGTACTGAGTCGATTTTATGCACACATTTTAGCCCCTTGCCATCGAAAGAAAATAGAAAAAAAGCAATCTGACCGAAAAAATGACGGAGAGAGCTCAAAACAAACACTTAATAAAGCAAAACTCATTTTCAGACGCATCAGTATCTATAGATGGCAATTTTTTGTGATTGGCATGCATGCATTGCATTTAATCGTTGAAACCTTGGATTTGATGAGAGACGATCCTTATGCGCTCGTTTGCAGATCAGATCAGAATTGAAACAGTGGCCCGGGGATCGATGCAATCATTTCGAATAAAACTTGGGTTCCGCACACATTTTAATGGATCAAGAGGACGAAGCAAAAGGCGACGAAAAAGATATGCAGCACCACATGTGTCGCGGATTAGATAAATGAGCGCGCATGTTTTGTCGGATTAATTGTAATGAGGGCCAAACGATCGACGAGCATCATCGTCATCCTCATCATGATCAGCAGAGTGTCTGTCTGTTTTCCAACAACATCACAGTGCAATGATCATGCCCAGAAATCAGTAGCCTACTCTAGAGCATCGCATAATTTCACTCCATTCCCAAGAAAAATCCAATTTGTCGTGGTTTTATTCATTCCGAGTGCAAATATTGTTGCATTTGCATATATTCAAGATCAATGGCATTGCAGACATTTTACAAATCAGAAGGTTATCAATATACATATATACATTAGCGCTAGGATCATACTAGTTACAAATGTATAACGACATACATTAATTTTATATGGTGACGAAGATGTTGATCTTTGCATAGTTTAAATTGATCTTGCAAGAAAGGCCCCGAAAAAATGTCAACAAGCAAACGATCTTTTCCAAGTGTCTTCTTCTGTCTATAGGGAATTTCTTCGCCGATGTCTGGAATGAAATTCTATTTGATTTTTATAGGTGACGTTCAGGAAAATTTATGTCGATTTGGATAATTGGGATCGTGTCACCGTCAAATAAGGTTGGCTAGAAGGGCAAAAATAGATTTTCAATTTAAAGAGATGGGTTTTTGTGAGTTTGATGATGGTGGTTTGATTTTAGTTTTAGTGGAGCGATGAATATGTTAGGAAATGTGAATGATCTCTCTATTGTCGATTTGGGAAATGAATTGTGAACATTTTGGTGGAAAAGCCTCGGACCAAAAGTGAGTTGAAAAATAAGATCTAACTTCTGTTGTGCATATCTTTCAGTATTAGACAAACGTTTTTTAAATTCAATAAACAGATCTAAAATTTGACAGAAAAAGTAGGTTGATTGGTGTACTGACAAGAGTTGTTACCTCCTGTGCAGTGGTCCCTGATTCAAAACTCGTCGGAGGTAATAAATGGCTTGCAGTGGTTCTTCTGATTCCAAAACATGTAAAAATTGTAGGTTTAAACCTAACACTAACGATATAACCGAACCGTTAGGTACCGAAATAAAAGGTTCAACGTAAAATTTTCTTCGTTCAATTGATTGGAAAAACAAAAAGAAAACTTTAAAGTAAAATCGAGTCACTACAGAAATACATTTATAAGCATTAACTTCTACTAAACTTTAGTTTGATGAGTTGGTCCTGCACATTAAATTAGGAACAAATAGCAAAGGTTTAATTGCTTCCCCAACTATAAAATGTAACAATGCCACTATAGCCCCATCGAATTATTAGCTTACTTCTAAAGCAGAACAGTGTGGAGCAATTTTAAACTTTGAAAAAATTTAAACTGAAGTCCCTGAAGAATGTATCTCATTCAGAAACACTTACAAACTTACCTGAAATGAGAAAAATATTGAGTTATTGCTCCATAACGATGAACCTTGTGTTCGATAAAAATAAACCTAGCATATTTAATATTTGGACGTAGACAACACCCAAATAGACCTTCAAAGGTCGTATAGATTGGCCAGAGACAAATCTTCTTTAGACAAAAAGAGTAGTGCACATTTTCCCTGTACATCCCTCATGACTTTGTAGGTAAAATATTTGGATTAGAGACCTCAAAACCTCTCTTATGAGGCCCTTACACAGCTGCAAATGATGGAAAACCATTCAAAAACGTATTTCCTTATATGACAACCACCATTTGCTTCAACAACAAATAATATACAATATTTTAAGGAGACTTTTTGAAGAGGTTTATGCTGCTGATTTTTCAATAAAATTTGGTATTCGCAGTTTCTTTAGAGTTACTGCGAAAGCCACAATGATACATGAATGAACATAAAGTCTAGATGCTACAAAAAATGTGAATATTGCATTAGCTAAACTTTAATTGGATCATTTCACCCTTTTCACATCAATTTACATTGAAGCTTTTTCATAACGTCGCGCGGATATCGATCACTCTTTTGGATGGCCCCGATAGCTTTTTAAATTACTCATGGAATTGTTTGCAGCTACATGAATGAGTTGAATAATAATTTTTCTGAAAAATTATTAGAGAAGAAAAATGTTAGAAGAAGGTGGTTTCGACGTGTGTACTAATTCTCTTCAGGCTATCACTCTTAGATACACACCGGTGATGGCGACCACTATGCTTCTTCTAACATTTTCCTTCTCTAATAATTTTTCAGAAAAAATATTATTCAACTCATTCATGTGGCTGCAAACAATTCCATGAGTAAGTGAATATTGCATTTTTAACAAAAATCCTTAAAACCCAATATCTTTCAATCAATAGATCAGAATACGATGAAGTGTTCAAATAACATGGTCCAATAGATAGAATCCCCAAAAGAACCTTAGGAAAACTGAGACACTCACCTAAATATCATGAAACCTAACCAAATATTTTAGTTATCTTGTTCAAAATTATAGATGATCTAATTTTAACGTTGTCTAGTTAATTCTAGCGTGCTATGTGTACTTACCAAGATGAAGTTCTATAGAACAGCACAGGAAAAACGGCCCTTAAGCTTAAGGTGCCGTAGGAGTCTTTTAGTTGACGCTCAAACTGTAACCTGAACTGTTTGGGCTGGTCTTTGTAGATGTTCAATTTATTGTTCTGGATACCCAATCCTACATCATCAATCTTCGGTTTTGTGGGTACGTTTTTTCACTTGGCACATGCCTCGTAAAATTTGGCAAGCTTCAAAACAATTTTAAACTGCCACTATTTTGAAATGTATCTGCTTAAAAAAATAAATCTAGGTCTTTATTTTTTTAAATTTTGCATAAAATTTAACCAGATGTATGTTTTTCTTTATAATTTTCATGTTAAAAAAACATTAGGACACTTTTTGTCTTTGTATTAACCGACTTTTATAAGAGATTAGCTTGACAGTTTAATTTTTATGATTGCATTTTATGTGGAATGTGTTTTATTTATTTTAATTTCTGCCAGGTAAATGTGAATTGTGGTTTTCCACTTTTCATTAAATTTATGAGACGTATATAGAGCTCATTTTACGACAGTTGAAAGGTTAGAACCTGGATTATATATTTTGTTTCAAAGGCTTGCCTGTTGTTTTAATTTTTAAGTAAGCTATTGAAGTCAATTATTTCATTTATTTGATATCCACAGGTGTTATAATTCTTATTAGCCATAATGTTTCTAAGATGAAGCTCCACTAGTACCATATGACATGACATACACGTTAAAGAAATCTCAGGGGGTTTAACGATACTTATAGTCCATTGTCACATTAAATTTTTGAATTCAAAAAGTATCTAAAAATAAAAATTAAATGATGAGACGTCTGGGAAGGTGATAAACTTTCCTGGGTTACCGGCCAATTCAGAAATTAATATTCAGCTAATTTTTATCATATAATTTTATCCATAAAGGATCTAGCTCGGGTATGGGAGGAGATTCATTATCTTATCTCCCCTTTTATTTTCGCCTTACTGACTAAACGTTACTTCCGCTTTAAATGTAAAGTTATATTATATGAATATGTAAAAAAAATAGAGGCAGATCCATAGAGTAAGACACAATGGCAAAGGAATGCACTAAAGCCTTATCAAATGATAATCAATGAAGGAGTGAAATACGAGATCAATATTTAAATTTGGCTGAAAAAAAAAATTAATGATTCATCTGTAATTTTGTTGTGAAAATTTTATGAATTTTTTATTTTAATAATAATAAAACAATAATTGTATTATAACAATTGTATATAATTTGAATAAATGCTGAATCTAATCATTAATCATCTTAATAAATGCGGAATTTAATCCTACATCAATTTAATTCCATCTTTATTTCTTAAAAAAAAAGAGTTAAAAAAAATGCTTACATTGGGGCCACTTATCGTTGTCGTATCTTGATTTTTGATGATTCTTCTTTGTTTTTGATTAATATTGAAAATCTACCTTCTCGTCATTTAAACTATCGGTTTGAAATCTATTATCACTTTGGTTCAAATTACGTGACTAAAATTGTTCTTGAAAGGAGCAACATATTTTCAACAATTTAAATGAAGCCATAAATTCTGCTGAACGATTTGGATACGTTCTTGCAGTGTACTCGTAAGTCTTACTGTGATGATTTGCCAAACAATACTGAATAAAAATTACATTACAGTGTCTCAGGAGTACGCGTGAACTGTCAAAAAAGGCCTATTGAAAATCAAACCTCATAACGAATCACCGTTTATATATATTTATATATATATATATATATATATATATATATATATATATATATATATATATATATATATATATATATATATATATATATATATATATATATATATATATATATATATATATATGTGTGTGTGTGTGTGTGTGTGTGTGTGTGTGTGTGTGTGTGTGTGTGTGTGTGTTGGAAGTCTCATTAATTATAGAATATAGGAACTACAAAAAGTCCAACGGTTTTTAAGGAAAAAATCTTTATTTTATCTCTGGGCTCATATTTTTTGAACAGTCCAAAGCTTTTTACTGTTTGCCGTTTCCCTCGACCAGTCGCTGACGAATATTTTGTGCTAAAAGACTTCACACGAAGATTTTCGCAGAAATTTCTTCATATGTTGGCGAAATCAAAAATGATTTTGCCAGAAAAGGTAATAGGAAGCTTCTTCAAGAGTATTTTCAATCGATTTTTTTCTTTTCTAAAAGTCGTGCTGTCGCGAAAAAAGTAGTTGCGTTCTCTCTACAGTCGAGTAGCGCCTAGGAAAATAGTATAGCAATGAGCCCGGTAACAAAAAAAAAAAATTTCCGGTCTTTCATAAGTATATCAACTAATATAATTACCTGTAATCCTTTAATGGTCTTTTTGATTATGCCTAATTTCCCCCAACATTTACAGAAGTATTTCTAGAGCACATGTTGTGGAATTGGGTTTCATTAAGCCACCAGGCTCTTGCTGATTTCATCTCCTGAATCAAAGCTGGCTGGGAAGATATTTTCAGTTTTGGCCCTAGTAAAAATCATAGAAATTCATATTGGAGAAGTAAAGAGCCTCACAGGCAACGAAAATATTGTGGTTTATTCGGAAAATCTGAATGACGAGGATCATTACGAAAATGATGATGGCACTCTTGATAGTATTCTATTGTAATGGGTTGCTCTTGTGGTGTGTTCTTAAAATCAACCAAAGAGGTCAAGACCCTAAACTTAACATTTCAACCATTTTCAAAACAAATCTTCCATCGTTTTTAAACCGGGAGTTGCACATAGGATCCTTTGTGAACACTACTTAAATTTTGGGAATATTTTCATTACATTTTGATAAAATTTGATGCAACATAGTTGCTCGTTTTGTGCCATTCTCCACTATTTAACAATTCGCGATGCTATTTGGAGTCTTAAAGTCTTTCTTACTCGCTAGCATAGTTATCTGGTTCCATTAGGCAACAAGGGAAACATAATGTCTACTAGATCTAAGTATTTATTTGGCTCGTTTGAGTTGCGCGCAAAAATTAAAGCTGTTAGACTTCCTGTCGATAGGACAGTCACCTACTCGTACCTTCTTGCGAATCATGTCATTTTATGTAGCTTAATGTTATACAAAAGAGGCATACTGTTGCGATTGGAAAAAATTCATTGGCTTTCACAAAAGTTGTTGCCCTTCAGTCGATAATACAATTGATTGATTTATTCAGATCATTATATTTAAGCTGAATTAGTTTAGCATTAGTCATAGCTAAACAAATCTCCGCTAATAATAATTCAGTCAACGGGCTCTGTACTGACTGAATTCAAATTCAGAAAAATAAAACAAACAATATTTCAAAAAGCATACTCACCCATCATACCAAGCGTGAATTTCAGTTCAATTCTTCGAAAAATAAATAGGTTGGATGAAACAATTCAGTTAAATTTTTTCGAATCTTTGACAATAGAATCAAAAATAAGCCAGAAAATCTTGAAAAATGTGAAGTGATGTTTACGTCATGCTGAATACACAAACACCGTTCTACAGAACAAATGTCTCGACACAATATGTATCTGTTTTTTAGAAATTGATGGATTGGTTGAAAATTTCGTATGATACCACTTTTCGAAGTTTATAATTTGTGACACTATACGATCGATAGCTATGGATATAGAATAAATACGTGTTGAAGCGTAAATGACTATGCTTCAGAATAAGACTGTAATTTAGATAAAGAATACATCCAAATAGTAAACAAGTTGAGTAGACAGACCTACGCTTCTGTACTCAACCGACGATTTCCAGTCACCAACAACTAATAAAGTCAAAAAAACTCGTTAAAGAGATGTACATGTTCAAAAGAAAATCAAGTGATGCTCCTTTTTCAATGGTCGCCATTTTGTAGCATTTTGAATTCCCGAAAATATTTATGCTATTCATCTTAACTGAAAATGCTAAGAAGATCAAATCAAAACTGTAGCATCTGATTCAATGGAAAGTCCATTGAGTACAAAAATCGTGTATTGTTGTTCTTTTGATTAGAGCAATTTCAAATGGTTATAACTTCCGTGAATATGATTCGATTTCTTTCCAACTTATAGAGTATTAGGACCTTTTTTAAAAGCTACTCAAATATTGGACTTCGTTGAGTTTAAGGGTATCCATACGATTTCGTTGCGGAAAATGTGAAATTCAGAAAACATACATAATAAAGTTGAATGGATTTCGACTTCTTATGCATTTTTTTGTTATTGTACATACTCATAAAGACCTACCTTTATGATTTTTTTCAGATTTTTTGGATCAAAGGTATCCAATCGCGAGGGGAATGGATCTGTTTTGGAAAGTTCTCATCGAGACCTTTCAACTGACACCTCACATGACTACTAAATGTTTGTGGCCCTTGAAAAATTTATTGATGCCCAAACTTTTAGGAGATCATCACTTATGATCCACTTGCCAAGTTTGATGTCTGTAGCTGCTATAAATTCCGCAAATAACTGCTGTGACATATAGATGGATGGACGGATAGACAGATACAACTGATTTCAATAGGGTTTTGTAATTTAATACAAAATCCTAAAAACAAAACGGGCAGACTGTTTAAAGAAGTGGAAAACCCAAAAAAAATCGGAGGTTTTAAATGATAAGGAAAGTGCTACAAAAAGAGGCAAACTATTCAAAAAACAAGAGAATACGCACACACTCCGTCCTTCTTAACATATCAACTCCGTTTTCAATTGTATCCCCAGTCCTTTGATACAGCTCAGTCCAAATTAAAACATTTTTTAATCTTTATTTAAAATTTATCTCGATGGCAAATTTCCATAGAAAAAACTATTTATTTCAAAAAAATTCCAGACGAAATCTCAGGTTTCTCAATATATTTTCTAATTTCTTTCATCTATTGTTGCCAACCGACCAGGTCAAAAAGAAAATTTGAAATGGAAATATGCTATTAAAAAACAAAAACAAAAAATGATTTGAAACATCCATTTTTTTATTCAAACCTATAGGTACCATTCTTGTAGGTATGCATTATAATTTCATTCATATTTTGTTTTTTTGTTGATTCATTGAGATAATAAATGCGAAAAACCTCATTTCATCATTTCCCACTCCATCTCTTTTCACCATTCATTTAAGGTTGCCCAAAAATTTTGAAGAGTTTTTATTTGTTCCACCATTTCTCATATATCCCATCTCACATGCTTCGACATTCCTTATGCCAACCGAAAATATACCGAATACAATATATCGCCAAGCACGTTGCTTTGTTTTTCCCCGATTGTTTTTCATATAACCCAATATCTCCTTGGACGTTGTGGATATTCCGTTGGAGAATCTTTTGATAGGCTCTCCACTTTTTCTCTTCGTCTCCAGCATCATTCTATCTTTTGTGTATATGTATCATCCTTTTTCCGGGAGTTGTTTGATTCAGAGGAAGATAGAATCATAAGAGGAAAAAAAAGGATTGACATCCTAAAAATAGCATGTGTGAGGTTGCTTTTATGTTGTGTATAATTTTCATTACGCGCCACCCTCTTTTGGTCCCTTAAAAAAGGATCGACAAATGTTGAGGATATTTCCCATTCTTCCTGGCCAACGGGAAACAGTCGAAATATGAGTCGACTGATTTTATATATTTCCCGTTTGCTTATCAAGAATTCGTGAACGGAGAGAAAAATGATGAGAAATGGAGATGAGATCTACAAGGATATACAAAGAGCAAGAACGAACGAGTGTACCGGCAGTTCCTATTTGAAGCATATATGAATGTGAGATATGAAAAAGTCATGTCGATTTCTCTGACCGTATTTTGAAAACTGTCTGTTCTAAGGGTTCGGCAATAATGTTCCCAAAATATCTCCTTGCCTCTCCTCCCTGATTCTTGACCAATAATCATCATCAGAAAACGGAAATTTTCAAACAGAAGGAACATTTCACCATACATTTGTACATTTTGTCTATTTGCAATGAGAAGATTGTAGACGATATACAAAAGACTTATTCTGCCTCGCTCGCAACTAACGCTGAATATATCAGACGGTTGAAAAGTGTATCCTTTTTTGTCAGGTTCTTTCACAGCCGCAAAAACAGTGTGCAGGTTTATTGAGGTTCCCTTTTCAGCATCTCGACTTTTATACGCCCTAGGAGCTTTGCTCAAAAAATTATGAAATCCGGAGTAGATATACATTTTTCGAAGCAACCCGAAATACGACATACTTGCTAAACGTGGCCCACTATAGAACCGTATATTGGTAATAGAGAGTCTTCACGTGAATCTGCGGTTGAGAAAGAGGAGGGCGATGAGAGGGCAAGTCATGTGGTATAGTGTGTAGAGAGCCCATTTATATTTCATTATTATTAGACTTATTATTAATTGAGAAGCATTGTCATATTCTATACGCACGAATACTAAAAAGGCACAGAGTCCTTTGTATAATTTGGCTGGACGATGGGTGGAGGATACGATATTCGAACAGACCAAACGGTTTTTCCTGAAAAACTGAATAAAATTTGATGGTTTTCTGTTCTTTTGTAGTGTGCAAATTGTAAAAGGACGAGTGAGATGGGAAAATAATCTAAAATTTTGTGGGATGTATTTTAGAAAAAGGATTCAAACATAAAGTGTATATTGCCGAAAAGAAAAAGCCTTGTAAGAGCACAGGCGTGATGACTGAAGCGACGATGTTTTTTTTTACCGGAGAGGGCTCAGTAGGAAAAATAAAGCGGTCGTATAGAGCGAAGTTGGATAAAGCTTGAGCATTTTATATGAATTGAAATATTCCTTTTCATGGTTGTAATAATGATTCATGTTCAGCAGGATGAGTTGGTGGTATTTTTGTTTAATTCAAAAGAAGACAAAAGTAAAGAGAAACTGTTACATCAATTTCATCCTTTGCAATTTTACATCTCTACCTATATTTTATTAATATATGGCCCCGAAAAAAGGATCTATGAAAGCTATGGATATGAAATTCAACATTTATCCGCTACAAACGATGAGGAGGATATTATAGGGTGTACCTTTTTTATATTTATATCAGAGTTCAGGGTTCGGTGATGTGTTCATTCAGCTGATAATAATGAAATGGTAAAGGCTTTATGCCTAGATGAACCAAACACTATTATTATTTTATACGATTTGCCAACATTCATTGTACTGTAGGAGGATGTAAAGTTATAGATATAGCTAGATTTGGGTTCATCCTGAATATAAATAATAAAAAAAAAATTAAATTAAATGTTTCCGTGTTGGCCACAGAAAAGGATACATTTGAACAGCGAGAAAAACAAGAGGAAATTATTAAATGCGGTTACCGGTTGAAAATCATGATCTAGTATTATTATGATATTAGGGTTGATAATATGAATATTTATTTGATTTGAAATATTTTGAAAACAAAAGGATGAAACAGTGATTAAACACCTGAACATGTTCATATTGGTACAATGAATAGGTTGAACGTTTTAATGAAATTTCCAAGTGTTATTTGAAAGCATGAATCCGGTTGAGTGGGTAATTTTTGACCAGATTAAGGTGTATCTGAAATTATCTTCAAGATGTTAAACTTGAGTACCTGTTGAATTTGATGCAAGCTTTTTGCGTTTTTTTACTTTCAATGAACAACAATCCAGTCATAGTCACAAGCAACTGCATAGCGTATGAAAATCATTAAAATTAATTTAAAAAGTAAACTGTGCATTTTGGACACCTGAAAAACCTTAAAATTTCTGTTGGCGTCCATCCAACGCGAAAACTTTCAATAAGCACCGCTCTTCGATTGTATTCCGTACTCAATTGCACCAACCCCACTATTCGAAATTCACACACGAATGCACACACGTCAAATCAGTTGAAATGACAATTAATGACTACTGTCATTGAGGTCCACTACAGCGACAAATTAATGTTAAGTTCCTCCCGATTTTGCTGACGAATACTACATGCATATACTTATATATATATATATATATATATATATATATATATATATATATATATATATATGTATATATATATATTCTTGTGTCACCATCGCTTTATGTGAAGGAGCAAAGTCTTGTTGAAAAATGTATGGTCTGCCTCCGTTTACATTGTCTATCCAGGTTTTCACTACCATCTCCAAAACCTCGATGTATGCAGCAGAGTTCACTCGAAGTCCTTGAGTAAAAAAGTGTGGTGGCATAACATGTCCTTCGGTGCTGACAACACCTAAAACCATAACAGTGGCTGGAAATCTTGTGTGTATAACAACAGGGACCTCCGTAGGATTTGAACATAGCCATCTGTCATTTCTGCAATTGGTCTTTTGTTCTTGGTCAAAATTATTTCGTCAAAAAAAAACCATAACATTTTGGGCGCCTCAGGGTGTTTGATTTTGTTTAAAAGATGTTTTGATCGGAGATCTCTCTGTTCCCGTGTTCGTTCCAACTTGAACTGTCCTCTGCGCATCATGTAAGACTTATAACGAAGGTCTTCGTGGACAACTCCACGAATAAGGCGCTCAGAAACATGAAACTCACTCGCACGGACCCTCATTGATTTTGAAGGGTCCTCGTATATGACCGCTTGCACTTGCTCTAAAAATTCTGCAGATCGGATAGTGTCAGAATGTTGTTCGTGCTTTTTGCTTTTTGCCTTTTGCAACTGATTCTGTATCGCCTCCTGAGGCTTCCAATTCACGGCGAACCTTATGCGCGAATGAACGGGCGTAATTAAGAAAATTAGAGATCTCTTAAGTCTGTATGGTTCACACATATAGCGACGATGACAGCATGTCTCTTCATTTCTTGCGTGATGTTGTAGTCCGCCATTTCTTACCTGAAAAGGAAAAAAAATAAAAAAAATTCGCGAAGTTATAGTCACATTTATGCGTATCCTCGAATACCGTACGCACCCTATATATATATATATATATATATATATATATATATATATATATATATATATATACATTATCCCTAACCCAAGCATCCGCAAGCATATTGAACGCCTTTGAGGGATGGGTCCTGAAGCGGATAATTGGAGCAAAACCAGACGGCATACAACTATGAATGAAATTTTCGACGAGCTAGAGGTCTCGAAGATTGTAAGACTGTGGAAGCTGCACTGGGCTGGCCGTGTGAATCGTATGGACAAACAACAGATACACTAAGAAGTATTGGTTTGGAGAACTGAAGGGCGGAGACCAGTGGGGAAACCGAGGAAATGCTGGTCAGACTTGGTCGGCGAAGACAGTTTATCGCTAGTCAGATTTCGAAATTGAAGGGCGGGGTCAATGGACCGAGACAATTGGAGGCACTTATTGCAGAAAGCGATTGCCCGAGAATTTGAATTACAAAAAAATATTATCCTTCGAATATAGTTATTTGAAATAAACTAGAAAGTCCCATATAAGCCGTGATTAATTCAAATAGTCTAAGATTATGTAATTTGAAATAATCCGGTCTAAATATGAAACAGTTTATTCTGTTCAAGCAAAAACCGTTAGTAGTAAGGAAGGCTTTATTTATTCAATCGTTATAAATTTTATAGTAACGGAAATTGTATTGCCTTAAAAAATTCGCTTATGGTCGCCGATTTGTAATTAAGGCACTACAAATTACTGAATATCCCAACTTATTCAATTTATTACAAGCCTTCAAATAAAAAGTGACAGAAGTGGGAAAAAATGTTAATATTTTGGTACACTGACTTTATATTCTAGATTAAAAGTGCAAAACAATTACTCTTAAAGCCTTACGTTCCCAGCGTGTTGTGCTTTTGGCAAAAGATTCAATTATATTCATGGGTTGGTTTATTGTAAGAATTATGGTATATTTCACAAAAACTCCCTGATTAACAACATGTCAATCACTTTACACAATCAGCCTGAAATTCCACAGGCTATCTAAACAAATTTTCCCTTTTCCAAGTACCTTCTGAAAAAAGTTTATGGTCACATCCATTCATTTCCTCTATACATATCCTATCGATTTATCTTCATTGTCATAAATAACATACACGTAGATTTTCATGCTAATTTTAAAAGCGGTAATAATTCACGAGACATCTCAATATATCAAATAATAATGGTGTAAGGGACTTTCATTTATTATAAAGTTGTTCTATACATAGACCCCATCAAAAATAGAAAACACCAACAGGCGTGATATTTTCTATTGACGGAAAAATTAGATACAATCAAGCAAGCTAGATAGCTTGCAAGCAAGCAAGGATGAAAAGTTCTAAGATATGTTCGTTCATTAGGTTGGCATGTTCAATCAATGTCTGATGTGTGATTCTTTCAGGGGATTATTTTTAGATATTTATGTGCCTATAATTCTTCCCTTTTCGAATAGTTTCAATTTATAATACAGGTGAGGCTCACTTATGTTGAGTGAGATATAAATTATTTGAGGATTTTAGTTTGAGTTTTAATGATTTATATTTCCGACTACGACTACAAGTAAATGCAGCAAGTGGTAACATTAGCAATTTTTAAGTAATTTCAATTTTTATTTAAGTAATCATTAAATATTGATATTGATTAATTGCAAATTAATTTAGAAAAATCGGTCGCGCTAATTTCCTTACTCTATAGTGGTTAGAGTCCATACCTCTTATTTGCACTGCAGGTCCCTGGTTCAAGTCGCATTGGTAGCAAAAAATATGTTTCTATGAGTATGAGCCCACACATTTGTTAGTTGGCATTAGATTTAAATAGTTAATAATCACGTGGTCATGGCTGATTCTAAAAATGTCAACTCCCATAGAACCGTTCCGGCTAAAGAATAAAATTTTTCAATAAATCCCAACCCAAAGTTTCAATGTGACACTTGGCCAACAGTAATAATAATAATAAAAATAATAAGATTATTAAATGTATTATTGCTTCTATAAATATTATTATTGGTATTATTATTTTTAATTTTTATTATTTTTACTATTGTTTATATTGCTATTATTATTGTTATTGTTTTTACTCTCAGTATTTTTCAAAAAAATTATATGAAAATGAGTCCAGATATATTAATATGTAGGCTTGATGAAGTAAATGAGCTACTTAATCATTAAAAACTTCGGCCAGTATTACCACATTCGATTACTTGATACTCAATAACTATTCTATATACTGTAAGTTAATAAAATTTTACATGCACCCAAAAATTTAAGCTGGTTCGCCTGTACGCCGTCTGAAATATTATGGTCAGCAAGATTTAACATTGTCGTCATTAAAATCGAATGAAAATCTTGCTAAAAATATTTATATACACCATAGAAATTTCTTCTTTTTTTTGTCAATTGAAAAAAAATCTGCAGGTGTTTCAGTTTTGGTTTGACCCCCTTTTGAGTTAGCAACAAATTTCATCTGTTTTGGTATGCTTGCCATCAATGATGTTTCCTTCGGTGTTACTTTCCTCCACTTGGTGATTAAAACGTCTTTCAACAATCCGCAGAACGTAATGTTGTGGTTTCGAAAGCGTCGATCTAATGGATCCCACAAATTCTCAATAGTGTTAAAATCTGGAGACTAGGGAGGTGTAAGTATTAGCTGCTTTGGAACTCTTTAAGGCAATAGCATACTTAAAGATTGTTTTTGTTTGTTTTGTGGCGCAAAATTTTTAATGGAGCAACACCGAATTATTCACAAATCAGAAAATCCCATCAATCAACAGAAAATTGATTCAAACAGAGAAGCAAAAAATCATCAAGAATCTCGTCAATATATAACAACGATACAATAGAGTGTTATATTGTTACAGCATAATAGATGTTGTTTCAAAACCCGACGCCATAATTCTGGGCATAATGTTGGTTTTCTCGAACTCTTTGTTAACTCTTTCCATACTTTTGCATGTCCGCCACTCCCAAAAATATCAAATTTACTCTCATCAGAGCATACGTTATGCTTCCAGAACTACTCGTATATGACTTGGTTCGAGTGCTCTTTTGGGAAATTAAGCAGTTTTTTTGTTAATTGCAGATATGTAGAGTTTTATGCAAGGACATCATCCATGATACTTAGGATTATATACGACATTTTGTCTGGTTTGGGCGTTACAATTTTTATTCGTTGAAGCCAGTATCTTCTCCGTAATTTAAGGTGCAGATCTCGTCAAATCTGCCTTGATGATGTTTGTTATCATCCGTTTTAATTTTTCACAGCATATGTTTGACGATCACTCTGTCGCAAAACATGAAGTGTACCATTTGCTCATAGTTTCATATAACTATTTGGATACTGCTATGACTTCTTCCAACTTTTGTGTCGATTTCCCCTACAGATTTTTTCTCCAAGTATAATTTGTCATTTAGTGGCTAGAATGCTTGCTTTGTGAGCCTAAGGTCCTTGATTCGAATCCTGGTGGGGGCAACGAGATTTGTTTCGAGTAATTATAACATATTGTATCTGAATAGACGGACACACGGTCAACGCGTGGTACTGACCAAATCACCTTCTTGAGTGCCAGTACATACGATCAAGATAATGAGATACTCGAACTATCTCTAGCCGAAAATAGACTGTAGGGCAAAAACAAAACAAAAAAATATTTTATAATTTACTCCCGCATCTCAATCGGTATTTCTGAACTTTTGCCCATTTGCTTTAGAAAACAAAGTCCATTATGCAATATAAGTTATTAAATTACTACCAAAAACAAACACAAATTCTTT
The DNA here is from genome assembly GCA_963969285.1 of Odontomyia ornata. Classification (NCBI taxonomy): domain Eukaryota; kingdom Metazoa; phylum Arthropoda; class Insecta; order Diptera; family Stratiomyidae; genus Odontomyia; species Odontomyia ornata. The sequence continues at coordinate 230,096,368 of OZ017742.1, read as the reverse complement.
ACTAATTAGCTGTCTTTAATGATCAAAAATATTTAAAAATATCAAGTACATTTTGAGAACATAGATACAATACTGTCAATTATATGTAAACTTTTTTGATGTCAAATTAGCAAATAAATAAATAGTTTCCTAACAGTAAAAGACCCGTTATATTGATAGTAGAACTGAAAGCTCGCCACAAAACTGTTCCGTTATTCAAGTTGCAAATTCCTTTCAAAGTAATTTATAAGAGGTGTATGTGAGCTTTTGTAATTCACAGTGTACGAAATTGTTTTCGCTTTCTGAATATATCTCAATCAAACAATATCGAAAGGGAAATGATGCGTCTCGTCATCATCTACGCATGCATACTCGTACGAGTTGATTACCGCCCGATTTTCCATATGCAAGAATTATGAATGAATTAACTAAAGATCGCGTTATATGTGTGTAGGCAGACAAATTGTCGCGAGACATAGCAATCAGGAATTGGACATCCGTTAAATTTCCACTTATCACACATAAACCCAACAATATATTCTGTATCGAATATGATGTGAGATGAACAAATGAAGGCTTTATTAATATGTACATATATAGTAGAGTGCAATTCAAATTTTATCTTGTAACTATTGGACTTTAGGTTTTTCATGTCATCGACTCTGGATACTTGATGTCAATGTGTGTTGCAGAGGAACTCAATATACGAGTAACAACAATGAAAGTATTTCAAAGTCACTCACATCCGTTCCGGTTCAAAGATACTGTGTTTAGATTGACAATCATGTTATGGTCGTACGTTCAGATACAATTGCATGTGAACCAATGAAATATCTAAATATGTTGCGTACTTATTCAGCGTTCTTTGTAAATATTCTATATATTTTTATTCGATTGTACATCGTCGAAGTGTTGAATCATTTTGATTTAATTCTTTTGAATGATAAAAAACTCTGATATTTCTATAACTAGTAGTCGAGTTTAGTCATATAGGGTCCCCGATATGAGCAACAGCGTATATCCATTAATAATAGTGAACGAAAAAATAATGAAAACAACCGGAAAACTCATCGAACTCGACCGGATGCCATGATTTTTATTCTCACATGCCAAGAGATGAAAAAAAACCACAAAATAGATTCGAATGAATGAACAATATAATATGTTAGTGGGGTTTTCATTGGAATTCATAATAATATATTTCAAGTGGGTGGTTCGGGCATATTAAAAACAAAGCAAAAATACAAAATACGTATGAATACGTACATCATCTTCAAATGATTGAATTTAATATAGGTGCATTCATTGATAATACACAGACTAGAATGGATAAAATGTCGGTAATTACGGAAATATTCATCGTTTTTGTTCTATTTTTTCATTTAAAAACACAGTATCAAACTTAATATTCAATAAAACTTAACATAATCCAAGTAGCATTTCATTTAATTTATTATCAACGAAACCAAACAATGAATTGTTTGATATTTGACGAATATGTGGGATTTTCATTATGTGGTTTTCAACTATCAATATATTCTTGTTTAGCCGTCGTTCATGCGATATTATGGGCCTGGAACTTGAAACAAAAAATGGAAAAGATAAATTAATTATTTCCGAAAAATATAAACTGTGACCAGGCGGGGTATATCAATGATGGGAAATGTTATCAATATTGAAGTTTAAGTGGTAATTTTATCGGGTTTTGAAGTATTTGTGTGGTTGAGACTTCCGCTTTGAGAAGGCATGAAATAATTTCTTGAATGATATATTGATGAATAGATTATTTAGTTGGTGTTTTGTGGGATTTGCATAAATTGGTTTTAATAGTCATTTATGGCGATAAATTGACTTACTCGAAATTTATTCTTTTCTAAGACAATCTTAATTGATTTTTTGTGTTAATTTGTGCTAGAGCCTTTAATTTGATGGCTTCAATAATGCACTCTAGGGCACTTCGGTCATTTTTATTATCACATGACATTATTCTTCGTTCAAATGCTCCTAAAGTAATTATGTCAAAAGTCGCGAAAGCGCCATGCTATCCGAAAAAATATGGGGTTATCTTTTTATGTAACCCTTTTTGTGACGCATTTGATCATTGATCACCACAAGGAAACAGTCGTGGTTGTGCTTGGACAGGTTGACAATCGGAACCAGGTGGGACATTATGTTCGGACAGTCCTAAAAGATAAAAGAGGTTCATAGCAGCTGGGGGCATGGGTGTTGGGAAATCACTCATTTAGCAATTCTCCATCCTCCCTCCCCTACTGCTGGAGGAGGGATTCCCCATGGCATAGCAAAAGGATAATTGGCCCGAAGTAATGTGTCAAATTGTTCCACACTAAGTTGTCAGGTTAGGTGTTTAGTGAGTAGCCCAGTTTCTCGCGAGCATTGAAGCTCCACATTCAGTGCATAAATGGCATTCACCTACCAACGCAAAAAAATATTAATAAATCTTTCCTATATTTCTCTGAAAAATAAAAAAAAAGTTGAATACGCTTCAAGCAGTTTAGGTCAAAGTGTCAAGATATTTACAAAGTAATTTAAGATCATCTAAACTACAAAAAAATTAAACTGATAAGAATTACACTTGTGTTCATATTTCCAATCATTATTCTGTTTCAACTCAAGGGGAAAATGTTCAATAATATATGCATCAATGATATACAAAATAGGAAAAATAGCGTCTCCGATCCACTTTAATTTTGACATGTACTTCATTTGTGTGACGAATATATTTTACATCCAATATGTGGGACTCCTAGTGACACAAAACTTCCTAACTAGGAACAAATTGATATTTTATTCTGAATCTTCAAACTCGTTGGGTTGCAGGTAAAAAGATGTCTCACTACTCTGGATGCTTCCAGAAAATCAAAAAACTCTTTTTAAAATTGTAAGAATAGGCACAACAAAATGTTCCATATGTCAGTCATACATTGATTGGAGTAGAGAAAAATCAGTGTCACTAGACTTTTGATCAATTTTACACCTAGGAGTGCTGGGATGTGCGTAGAACACTAGTAGAGAGTTGAATCTAGGTAGAATTTTCTGATCTTGTACATATCTGAGTACATACATATCTGAGTACATATATATCTCTCCACGAAAATATAACTGATGGATACTCAAAACCACAACTAGTGTGCCCTCAAAACCTGCTTCCAAAACCATGGTTACCATGTTTCTGCTGTTAGGCACCTCGCCATGTAAGGGATGACTATTATCTACCCTTGGCTCCCTTAGCCCGTAAACAGATCAAACCACTATTCGGGTTTTTGAAGCACTCTGTCTGGCTCCTGAGGCAAGGTAGAAAATCTTTCGTTCGGTGCATAGAGCTGGACTTCTTTAAAGATGTTCTGAGGACTACTATCAGTTTTTATCAAACCTCACTTTGCTAATGAATGTCACCAGAGGTAATTTCAATAATTTCTGAGCAGGCTAGTCTTTAGTGTAACTGTGTAATGACATTTTATATCATAGCGAACTGCAGACTTGGCGATGTAGAGTTCACTCCATATGGTACTATAAGGCAACGTTATTGACCATCAATTTGCATAATAAAATTTAGAAATCCGTTTAGAGGTCAAGTATGGATTGTTTTTAACATAATTTTTTTTCGAATCAGATCTGATTTGAGCCTGGTAAAGACATTAAAAGGAGTGATTTCCATGAAGTCATGGGATGATCTCACTGAAGCAGAACAAATTTTCACACTATTTTCCTAAAAATCTTTCCAAAAAATTTAGCATTTTTTATTTTTTATAAGCACCTCCATACTGCAGGTTCCAAATTCAATGCCACTCTAAGAATAATTTATAGCTTTAATATTCAATTTCTACGATAGAGCTCTTAAAATATTTAATTTGTCGCTGCCTTTTAACTGCACCAAAAGTCTGTAATATATCCAAACTGATGGACCAAATTACATATGCCAAAAATTTTGAAAGCCGCTTGCTTTTCAGCTGAATAGAGATTCTTAGTCGAAAAAAGCTGTGACATTTTTTCGGCGAACTCTTGATGGAGCCAGTGAGAGGTATTCCATAAAAAATATTTTCCCAGAAGTAGTATAAAACTATAGCTAACACGCAAATAGCTGGGCAAAATGTTATGTAAAATGCGCTGAGGCTTTATTGGTTTTCAAGACTCAGCTTGACATAATAATGGCAAACACTTCAGAATCTCGGAACTTTTTATAGAGATAGCTAGTTTCACATAACGCTGGTCTGACTCGGTCGACGAAGACAGTTCATCGCTGCTCGAGAGGGGCTGTCGTGCTAACAAGAAGAAGTTTCACTTACATCTTTACATAAATTTGTGAATGTAGTCTAAATGAGTAGATTCCTGAGAAAATTTAACGAAAAAGGATTTAGGGTTTTATCTAGATTGACCACATAGCATAGGTATATAAAATGAGTAGTGTTAATGACAAATAATTTGTCATATATTCAGCTCTTGGCTATGCTGTTCTGAAGCTATTTGGTGCCAATGCAATGAGCGCAGATACGCTTACAGGAAATATTCTGGAAGCTCTGTTCCGTTGCTCCAAAAAAGTGAGTCGGTTAAATCTGGACGCAATGATCTAGAAGACCTGCTTTTTTGCTCAAAAACCCCGAAACGAGTCTGACAAATGGGTTACTTGGGTACATTGAACAATAATTTGAATGCCTAAAAGCGACCTTGCTGGTCATCTTGGGCTAATCTACTGTAAAAAAAAGCAACAGTATTTCAACTGAAAAATGCTCAATGTAAATAAATGTATGTACAACGTCGCAATTAAGAGCATAACGGTACTTTTAAAGCCTCAAAAACTGTTATATCGTTCTTCTTTTGCTCATTTAAGTGAGGGAACGTTTTAATAAAAGTTATAAATAATTAGATGAAATATTATTGAGACCAATATTAGCCGAACTCCCTTTCTGACATATGAATTCTGTACCATCATCCATGGTCCATCGTTTGAGACGTAAATGCGAGGTGTGCGAAAAAAACAATAAGCGTCGAGCATACAGAGCATGATCTAAGTTAGGTATGATGAGCGATGATTCAGTCCATCTAACAAAATGTGATAAGCTCTCGAGAATCCCCCAACAATGGAACATTAGAATATCAGATGTGGCCCAAATGTATCAAAGAATGATGGGGATTTCAATTTGGGCAAATAATCATTAGAACCCTAACCCTTATTAACAACCTTGCAAGGGGAGCCTGGCAGAGATTAGGGTAAAATGTTCTCAATTTTAATTATGTAGGGCACATTATAGCATAAAAGGAAGTGCAACAACCCTTTTGAAATTATATCGTGTTTCTCCGTCTGCATACAAAAGCAGCTTTAATCTCCAAATTTGGTATATACCTCAGGATTGTTTGCCTCTTATAAGTTTTAATTTCAAAACAATGCCTAGGTTCTTAATCAAATAAAAATCTTTTCAAAACAGGTTATAAAACTGATTGAAAACATCAACGATGCAGGTGAAAGGACTAAATACAAATATTTTTTGTACCTAGTTCCTCGAAATTGGACACTTGTAATCAAAAAAAGAAAATCTGGCAAAAATGCTGAAAATGTTCTCCTAATTGTGGAGGTCCAATAAACAAACACCTTCTAACCCAGCAATAGCTTATCCTTTTGTAAATTCACCTTTTTATTGGGAAAATATATACATACGCTTCAATTCAAGAAAATCGGGTATTCAAGTCATAATCATTCTACGAGCTTGATAAATACAAATTTTTAAATTTTTTAATATAGTTCTAACGTGGCAATATCCGATTTTGTCCTTAAATTTATGTGCATCACCATATTATGTCCCTATTATCATTATCTTCCGACAATTGTCTCTACTTCATAATTACATATATCCAGTCTCAATCTCATCATGTCCATGACGACATACACATGTTCTACAAAATTCCCCAAACAAATCGAACAAATCAAGCAATCATTTAAATTTAAATGTCGATCATCAAAGACCATTTTCCTACAAATTCTGCATTCTAATAAAATTCGATCATCATTCATGATCACAAGTATCAAACAAACTGATCACTCACAAGATCTTACTGTATGTCTAGTAAAACGTATGTTCGTTTAAAAGTATCCGAAGAAATATTTCTGTGCCAAAACTTCAGTCTGTTATTCTTAGGCATGATGACATACTTGTATGTGACAACATTATCCCATTTCATTCGTCAATCTAATAATAATGATTCTTATTAATTTCAGTATCTTCGATCTTTCAACATAAATTGTATCAAATGATCCCCATCGATCTTATTCCTCTATTTTTTCCAATTTACGTATTCATTTGTTTTTGTTAAACCACAAACATACATGTTGTATGCTCAACGCTAGATTTTATATGTTGGTCAACATATCAAAGTCTATAGTCTTGCATTGCAATCCAAGTTACAATATACAAATTTACAAAAACAAAATACTAAAATGATCAAACAAATGAATATGAATATTTTATGTTCGATTAACACCCCCACATTCATTTGAATATAATACGAGTGTGCATCAATCGATAGCGGTTTGAATGATGATGACGATCGCGGAAAACAATGGGTTCGATCATGGGACCGATACTATTTCTTTTAAAAGTTTAATTAAGACAATAATTTTTGAAATGATGAAGTGGTATTCTTTTGCGTTGGATGATTTGTTGCGCCTTGTTTTTGAAAAGTAGTCTCTTCTGTTTTTCATTAGTTGGGCCGCGATGACGGAATGAATAAACCGAAACAATTGACCCGCATATTTCAAGCAAATCGAATGCAAAAAAATTGGAATAGAATTATACCACTTTAAGTATGCGAGTGTGCAATCGATAATTGTTTGAGGGGGAGACCAATGTTAAGGTGGAATGTTGGATAGATATTTTCATTTCAAAGTTTATCCTGAATTTTTATTTAAAGGTTTAGGTGTACTTCCAGTAGTTAAACGTTTCATCCAAGTGTCGAGTGAGGAATTGAGGACAAATATTATTGAAAGTGGTAAATTAAAATTTCGCAGCATGGAGTATACCATTGCGTCGCTGCATATTAAGGGGCCAATGAAGACAAGTTCTTTTTTGACATTTTTTAGTTTATTTCATCTTGTTTGGACAAAAGTCTAAATATGTAGCTTTCTAATCCCACATATCATATACCTTAAAAATACAATGATTTTGGTAACATAGAGGTCAAGCCCCATTCAGCTTAGCTTTTCGTAAGCCTCAAACTACTCCTCCCCTATATTTCATATTGTTATCATTTGAGATTTCCAATAACTGGTACTTAATCCCAACTAGTTGGACACTACCCTTAATTTTTTGTTCCAAGCGATACACTTGAACTTATCAATGTACACACACTCATTGTTATAGCTATAATTAACATGTCGATATTCATGTCATCAATTTAGTCATTCTCTTTGTTTTGTCGTTGTTACATATCTTAGCTGTTGTTTTCAAGTGAGCTCTCCAAAGGAAAGGCAATTAAAAAAACTTCAAATACGATAAGAATTCGGCACTTAAGTACTTTATTGAATAAAATCGAAGTCAATTTGCTGAAGAAGACATGTGTGGGGATTGAGCGCCGGAAGTGTTAAAAATGTGGGTGGTTGAATTGGAAGATCAATTGATAAAGTATATGGCAAAAGTTTTGAGACAAGAAAATATTGACAAGTTGGCATTTTTTTGGATAAAAAAGTAGAATATTAAATGAATTTGACTAATAAGTCTTCCCTTGCTTCGAAAGTTGTAACTAATGAAATAAATTTTAAATTTTTTATGCTTACGAGTATATATGTTAATGAGTGAACAAAAAAAGAAGGAACCTTGAAATCCTCGTAATTAGAAGACGAAATATTTTCATATTTCATGCTGAAGAAAATTATTTAAATTGATATATTTTACGATTTAAAAGTGAGCATTAAAGCAATAGCTAATAAAATCCTGCAAGCATAATTTGAATGCTATAATGTGACATTTTGCCAGCTAGTCTTTACTATTTTTTATAAATCCTTTCAAAATTGATGACTAAACATCAAAAAACAAAATAGTTTTATCTAAACTCGTATGATCGTCATGAAATTGCAGCTCCTCTTTGGTCTCCTAATCTAGCCACTTACGGCCTTGACTCAATGATCGCATAATCTAATTCGAACATCTAAATAGCGGTAGGCAGTTCTTCCTGATAAATGTAGGTCTGTGTTTTTTGCCCAGTGTAATTCTTCGACTTCCGTAGATTACCTAAGACTTACTAACTTCATGCAAAAGAAAAGAAAATCGCTTCACTATGACTAGGTTCCAACGGAATTTTAAACTAGACTTTCAAGAATTCAAGTCAAAAAAATTTTGTTATGTTATTAACCTTATCTAACCTTAAACGGAATCAGAAAAAATCTTACGATTTAGGCAAATTCTTCAGAGAATGGCTTTGTTTGAGTTTTTTGGTTGAAAAATCGATGCCAAGGTTAGGTTTTGTGGTACTCTGGGCCTCAGATAGACTCTTAGGGCCCATAGTAATGCCAATATTGATTCCAGCAGAAACGGAATTTCAATTAGGGTGGGTATTTCAGTGCAAAATGTAATGATTGGTGCCTATTTCTTTTAGAATCATTTAAGCTTGACTGACCACCCAACAATGCAAAGGGAGTTTTTGTTTCTACAAGGTTATATGATATACCATACATCCAATGTGTCATTAACTCTCATAAAAGAGATGTTTGAAAGAAAACTGGCATTGTATTAAAATGAGGTATCTCACAGTTCAACTCATGGCCATTCCTTCCTCTGGGCGTGCTCGAAAAATTGCGTTTACGCCTAATAACTAACCAAAGTGACTCAAATGAGGTTAAATGATCTTGTGTTTTCTCAAATTTATGGCTCAGATTCGAAAAGTGTTTCCGTCAAGATTACACTTATCTAAATAATACTTTTTGGATTTTAATCACCCGACCGTATTTTTCAATTTCTCTTTCCCAATATTTTTAACAAAGTATAAAATTGGCTGACAGTATGATAATCGTTAGGTTTGGAGAAGAGTAATCTTCTCTACGTTTGATATAAACATAATTTGAAGTTTTATGTTTACAGTACACAACAAAATCCCTTAGATATCCTAAGCCAAAGAATAATCGAGCATATTTCATTTTTAAGTATAGCTGCAAAGCATTTATTTGCACCTTAAAGACTTGGATGGCTCTTATTCTTGTATTACTTTCATTTTTCCAAAATAAGCTTGAGAACAAACATCTTTCTCTTGAAATGAGCACTTTAAAAAATGATTTCATCAATGTAGAACTATTAAAATCTTAAAAGTTGTAACTCCTTATTAGAATTCTATGAATGATTTTCATTTTTATAATTTTAGAAATTTTAGCCAGTTTTTTGAAAGAGGCATTTTTCGGTCATTGAAACACATTTTTAATGTTCAAAGGCACCTTAAAGCTACCAAAAAAGGTTTAACGATTGACAGTAAATGGAACCAGCAATAAAAGTATGTTATGTACACTTGTGTTTTACCTATTGCCATCAAATTGTCAAGCACTAGCTGGTGTGAATATCCTTCTTTTAGCTAGTTTGGGCCAGAAATCGGTGCCAAGATTTAGTTTTAATAATTTTTTGGGTCGACTCCTTTATGTTCATAGTAACTTCAGTAGGATTCTTGTTTTTACGCCACAACATATTAGCTGCAGTTAGAGATATCTAACGAAACAGATGCTATTGCCAAAGATCTTCCTCGTTTCTTATCTTTAAGGTTCATTTAAACTACTAAAAAGTGTTGCGCTTTGCCGCTGCCTTTTCTTGAATTGTTCAGAATCGTGTTTTGATTATTCTAATGACTCTTTTCTCCCCGCTTGTCTACAGTTTCTGCTTAAATCATGCCTAACGATGTCCATTTTGCAGACATGTGTTCTTATCATAAATTAGCTAGCATCAATCCAAACCGCTTACATGCACATTTATCTTTATAGCATTGTCAGCAATTAGTTGTATCATCTTTTATGGTCATAACTTCTTATCAATGCTTATTAAATTGATCTCCTATTGGTTCACATGTTTCTTTCCATGCTACCTCAGTTCGCGAATAGTGTTTCGAGACCGTCAGTTTGTCTGATTATCTTCCTTATTTCGTTGTTTTATCAGCTTCTCTATTATGTTCGCGAAACCTAGTTTTCACTTTTCTTTTTATCCACTGTTCATTGACATTATCGAGGCAGACTGCCCATGTAATTTCTTTCATTTCTGCTCACAGGTCTCTCTGAAAGCCTTGTCCTGAAATTATCTTGTACTCGTATCACTAGACGCGAGTAATGTGCTGGTGTGCCCCTTTTAAGCATTCGCTGTGGATTTTGTAGTCCTAGAAATCTGCCAATTTCATCCTCAAGGTTCCTTATACTCGCCCTTTGTGTTTTAAGTCTACTGATATGCACACCATTAACATCTTTTTTATCATGGAGTTAAAGGCGCCATTGTTTGGCCAAACTAAACGTGGCTTACTATTGGAGGAATAGTTTTTCGATTTGAATTGTCTAGTAAATATCAAATTCATTTGGTACAACATTCGTTACTACCTTAATGTCAACGAAGAGCTAGCACCTGGCCATTTCTTTCTCCACTTTAAGCTCTTTGAATACATATAAAGTGATTATCCAAAAAGGCTCCACGCTTTAATCTAGTTGGTAAAAAGCTCGCCCAGGAGGGAGGGAAAAAATAGGAAGCTAGGCGAAAGCAATGGGACTGTATTTCTTTTTTAAAGGGCTCCTTTTTTTACTATTCAGTCTATGATTTTCTATATACCGCTTACAGGTATATATTCTAGCACTCCTGTCACTATGCGATTCCCAATACTGAAATATTCGTTTCCATGATAGTGTCAATGACTACCTTAGATTCTCTTAATATTTGGTCCATTTGCTTGATTGGCTTAACAAGATTGTGTTTTTTACGGGTATATAGTTTAGAAATCGAAACCTAGGACCTCCAATTAGAGGTTGCAGAGAAAGTCCCATGCAATCGTAGAGTTGTCCATCCACTTCAATCGTACTCCTTATTTGTCGCAAAAAAGTAGCCCTCCACTAGGCTTTGTTGTGTCTTTCATCCAGTCAGGACTGCGATCATTATTTCCGTCAGAAGAAACACTGCTCAACGCCGAATTAATTCTTTATAGTTATTTATAACCATTTTAATGTCGGTAATATATACCTATCCCTCCCTGCAAAGATCGCAAATGCTACTTGTCAAGCACATAGTGGAAGGCCAAAATCCAAAGTCTCTGAGATGAGCCCTAACTGTTTTTGATAAATGTGTGGATAAGGGCTAATGTTAGCAAACTTGCAAAACCCTGTAGCTGTTACATTTTGTCTGTTATAGTGGAATTGAGAATTTCATTTACATTCTGCAATATTATTTAAAAAATCTATCCATATCGAGGGACTTAGGTAGAGAATACTATAAAATGAGTGGTCATTTCTACAGATTTCCTTTCGATCTACATATTTTGTATCTTGGAAAAATGTATTTCATCAATTGCTTTCTGTTGTAAACTTTGAGTTTTCTTTTCACTGGTTGTACTTAGATAGATATATGGCTGATAGTATGACAGTATTTAGGTTCAGTTTGACTACTCTGCTCTATCTTCAGTATAAACTCCGCTCAAGTGTTTTTTCTCTAAGCAGAAAAATGAGTTGTTTGGAAGTTCAGTACAATTTTTATATGCTAAAACTTTAGCCAAATTTGCCAAATTTTTAACGGAATTTAATGTATGAGTTTTTATCTATTAAAACATAGTTTTTAAAATTCAAAAGATATCTTTATAGCTTGTGGTAAAACAAACCTATTTCTCTTTACGCGTAAGGGTAAACTGAGCCCACAGTAAAAGTCTATTTCCAAGGCACTAGCCAATGCGAATATCCTTCCAAAGATCTACAACTAATACATTGCACCTTTCATGAACGCAAAAGTAATACCCAAGTTGAAGCTTTTAAGACTTTTTTCATTACCTTTAAATGACAATATTGCGATTACAAGGCATTTGATATAATCGTTTTTCTTCTCTCATATCCTCAACATTTTTTCAATATATATACACACATGCTTGCGTAAAATCGCGAAAGCTTATGTACATATACTCGAATTGCAACAGAAAGATTGACTGCAACACGGCATGCATTTGAATTGCTTTTACCACTATGCATTACCTTCTTTCTAGTCCGAGGAGCTTGGTGCTACGCCCAGTTTTATATCTTTTAAAAACTTGAAATTGTACACATTCCTTGAAAGATATATTCCTCAGGAGCTGTAATTTAAATAGACAAGAGTGTAATGATTTCCTAACGGAACATTTGCAAGTATGGACTAGTATTGACAAGACTTCAAAGAAGCTCATGAAGCAGGCATTTTTGAAATTTTCTTTAAATTGTGAACTGCTTCTTTCTAGTGAATAAATAACAGTGCAGCATGTTTAGTAGTTAAAACGGTTTTCCAAGCAAAAAAATTGATTTATAAAAATTAATATATCTTAACACCGTAAATTGACATTTAGATATTGAAAATAAGATTAGAAAAAACCAGGTAATTTTTTATGGGTGGTTGTTCAATTGAAACAAAAATATAATTATTGTTGATGTTTATGGTCGATTCATAAACTTTTGTCTTGTTTTGAGTCAATATTTGATGTCTATATTGGCCCCGACTCTTTCATCAAGGATGTATATGAGATGTCCAATTTTGGACCGGCAAGTATCTTGCTAGAAGCACAATTTAAAACAATTTCCAAGGCTTGAAATGACGGTGGTCATCGAAATAGACGAGTGGCTTTACGTCACTCGTCTATTTCGATTAACTCTACGCTCCTTAAAAAATGGTCTAGAGGCGTCAAGTCACACAACCTAGATAACGAGCACAGCACGTCGATTTTTACGACCATAAAATGGTCCACGCAATGGCAATGCCAACTGACCATTTCTGACGTTGACACATGTCACGTGTCGATATATGTCAAAAATAAAAATACAAACAGCAAAAATACCACGAGTCGAATACAATATTCAAGTAAAAACACAGAAGTTTGTTGCAGAAAGTGTCTAAAAAATGACGTAAGTTTCAATCTCCCAGATTTTCAACAGCAATTGAAAACAGTTTATTCGTGCTTCATAAATATTTCAATAGAATATCCTTTTCTATTTGTCCCATAAAGAGCGAGAAAAAGACTGCAATAAATATTGCGTTACTACAAACACTGAATAATATAATGAATTCATGAGTTTTCTAAGCGAATTTTCATTCAGTTTAAACATGATACATATGAATAAGTCTGAATTCATCCCTTCGAAAGTACAAAGATCCTACTGCAGATACTTCTCATCTTCAATCAAACAAATGAATGCAGCAACACGAAAATTACTTCCTCATATACATTTCTCATACTTTCCATATTCATTAACACTTTAACAGGAATACGAAAGAATAATTCAGCATAAGTTTGAAATGTCCTTACAGATTTTGTATTCAGAAAAGCTATATTGTAAGTTGGTAGATTTGAGCTGCTCTAAATGTATGTGTCTTAAGGGAAAACATACATTATCATGTTTAAAATTTCATATTGAATAGAAAATGATAATCTACATATTGCAACGTTAGAAAAGAATTACATCGTGAAAAACTCAAGGAAAAAATGTTAGAAATCACAATTTAACTGAGATTCTATAGTGAAGTAGTTTATTCTTTAAACTATTGTCTCAACTCATTTCCTGTTGCCGCCCCACCTAATTCCGTTGCTTGTATATATAGTGTAACCTACAATACGTATGGAAATTTTTTATAATAAGCTCTTGACATGCTCGTCGCTAAACACCATCCGAACATTGAAACTGCATATTCATACAAGGATTCATCTATTTATACATTTTTACCATTATTTCATATCTTCGTATCCTTTCTTATTTCTTTTCAAAATTTCCGTTGTTGCATATAACATATAGTTGATAAACACCATGCCGATTTCTTTTCATATCTTCTATCTTTTTCTATCGTTATTTTGAAAATTGTTGTTGCATTTTCACTTCATGTACATTTTTGTCTAATTGCACAATATTCGCCCATCTTTCATATAAATTCTTATTGTCATCACGATGTTAGCATTTGTATGTTTGTTTGTCTATAGAGCCACCTTCCTACAGCTCCCTCATTTTTTTGTATCCATCTTGCCTCACTTTTCCTGCATCCTAGCTCGCACATCACTCACTGACTTTGTCAGTGTTATATTATTTTTTTCTTCTTCGGGAAATAAAGTAAGTATTTGCAAATAGATACCACCTTATAGACGATGATGGTGTTGTAATGATGATAATGGAAAAATTAGTAAAATGGAACGTACTCTAAGGATATTTTTCCTTTTTAGTATATGCATGTGAAAAAAGAGTTTTTCCCGGTTTATTTCCAAAGCAAAGGGATGAAAATTAAAATGGATGCATGTGTTAGGTGAAAATCAGGAGCGAACATTATATACATTTGGAGAATTGAAAATGCGTTGAAGAATTAGATGATTGTTGATGAAAAGGAGGACATCAACAAAAATTGGGTTGACGGTGTGGTACCCCGGGAAAGGTGTAGCGTAAGTGTTTTTTTTTTGATTTGATTGAAATAATATGAGAAATAATAATACTGATTGAACAATATTAGATAAATTACTCTAAGCAGTTAATAATGGCCATTATTTACCATTGATTTTACTCTGGTTGGTTGACAATTGGAATTAATTTTTTTAACGTTTCAATTCAAAGCACTACTAATATTTAATTTTTCAAATACATTTTACTCTAAATCCTATGATCTATTTCTGACCATGTATATGTTTAAATTGAATCGGACCATTTAAGCGCTTTATTTCAAAGCGCATTATCTGTTTAATTTTCTTAGCACATACGCATCATACAAGGAGCGTTCTAAAACAAACGAGACTTTTGTCATAAAAAATTTTTGGCGGCGGCATCTGTGAATGAGATAGTGCGTTGGAAAGTTGTATCCCTCCCTGACTACCAGTGAAAGATTGGGGACATTCGATTCAGTGGAAGCGAAGTTATTGCGTCTAAAGTGACAGTACTACTACAGTACTGTGACAAAAAAATAAGGTGACATTTGAATTTAAACTGCGCGCGTCGAAGGATTTGGAGAATTATTTTTTCTTAGGTTGGTAGTACTGTCATTGACATCAATGTTAAATTTACATGTCAAAATATTCATTAGTGTTTATGAGATACGCGGCGTTTCCGGGATGGCTTTTAGTTCCGTCTTCGCTGCGGCTTGAATCTCCTCTATCGTATCAAAACGGTGTCTTTTGAGCTTGCTGAACAGCCAAAAGTCGCATGGCGCCAGATCAGGTGAATACGGTGGTTACGGAACGATATGGGTTGATTTTTTGGGAAATGATCACGAATTACGAGTGCAGTATGGGATGGTGCATTATTGTCTTTCCACAATTCCGGCCTTTTTATGCGGATAGCGTTACGCAAACGACGCATAACAGTCAAATAATATTCCTTGTTGATTGTTGGTCTGGCAGAAGGAATTCATAATGCACAACATCATGATAATCAAAGAAGAGAAGAGGTTGATGGTCACCCAGGACGCTCTTCGTCTTCGACACGTTCACGGCCGGCTTGGAACTCACTATACCACTTATAAACATTTTTTTAGACAAAGCATCATCACCAAAGGCTTTTTGCACCACCCTCAATGTATCCGCAGCAGAAAATCGATTCCGCAAACAAAATTTCATGCGAACTCAACAAATTTCGACATCGCAAAAAACGAAAAACTCACTTTTAGCAGCTCACAAAACAACGCGTATCTCAAACACTAATGAATATTTTGACATGTAAATTTGACATAGATGTCACTGACAGTACTACCAACCTAAAAAAATAACTCTCCAAATCACTCACGCAGTTTAAATTCAAAAGTCACCTTATTTTTTGGACAGAGTCCATGAAAAGAAGACGCTTTTCCGCATTTGGAACGAACATTTCAGTTTGTATTTAGATTGAATCGGACCATTTAAACGCTTTATTTTAAAGCGCATCGGTTTGATTTTCTTAGCACATACGCATCATACAAGGAGCGTTCCAAAACAAACGAGACTTTCGTCGTAAAAATTTTTTTGGTGGCGCCATCTGTAAATGAGATAATATGTT
Organism: Odontomyia ornata; assembly: GCA_963969285.1. Classification (NCBI taxonomy): domain Eukaryota; kingdom Metazoa; phylum Arthropoda; class Insecta; order Diptera; family Stratiomyidae; genus Odontomyia; species Odontomyia ornata. Next base: position 230,080,206 of record OZ017742.1, on the reverse strand, counting down.
GAAAAGTTGCATCCCTCCCTGACTACCAGTGAAAGATTGGTGACATTCAATTCAGTGGAAGCGAAGTTATTGCGTCTATGGTGATAGTATGCTTGTGTCATCAGTACAGAAATGAGGTTCAAACAAAGAGCTAATACCACCGAAAACTCCATCGAAATTGTGCGTGAATTAATCAAAAATGAGCCGAAGTCATCGTTGAAATTCATGGAATCGGAGTTGAATATCAACAAAACATCGATTTATTGCATTTTAACCAATCATTTGGGCTTACGAAAGATCTGCGCATGTTTTGTTCCGCACAAGTCAATTCGCGTTCCAAATTGAACGAGACTTTTGTCATAAAAATCCACTCTTGTGACTGATTTTTTGATTAGAAATCGCATTTTAACCACCAATCACTCTCCATATTGGCCTGATATGGCTCCCTGTGACTTCTACCTATTCGGAAAATTGCATTTGGCCATGGAAGGAAAACGCTTTTCTGCATTTGGAACGAACATTTCAGGATCGAGAGGCTGATCCTGAAATGTATTGTCTGATTAAAGTTCCCGTGACGGATAAAGCATAATTTAAAATGGTTCAAATTTTCCGATGGACTATTACAATTGCTTTTCAAATTGGAGCGATTAAATAACTAGGCAATATAATTCGCAAAAATAACAATCAAGAAATTCGACAATTTAAAGCACTATCAGACATTTAAGGTAATCCGCGTCATTTAGTAAGTATGGTTAGAATACTTGCCGCGTAAGCCTGGTTTGACTTCTGTTGATAATAACTCAATGTTGATACTTTCTTAGAACATATCACAGCAGGCGAGCGCACAGCAAAGTGTGATGCTAGCCATGCCACCTTGAGTGCCGATCTGGTCAAGAAATGAGATATTCAACATATAAACCAAGAGATATCTCTTAAAGGCTGTAGTAGCCTTTTCTTATGCTGGAGCAAAATAATAGCATCTGAGCCCTTCCAGCGCTTTGATCAGGCCTCATTGGATACTCGTATTGATTATGCTTTGGCCAATACCCCGAACATGATCATTTTCCAGCTTGCTCTTTATAGGAGTTGAAACGAAAGAATCTGATATAGATGGCATATCCATCTAATTAGGTTAAAGTTTGCACATGGCCGCTCACATTCTTCTCTTGTCCAAAACTCCGTTTAAGTAGCAATTTTGGCACTAACTACACACTGATACGTCAGAGTACAGAAAGAAACCGAATCCCTTTCAATATTCTGCCAAAAATCAATCTCATTCTAATATGACATCGTTCACATGTAGATATTTATTCTCAATAGCCTGGAAGGAAATTGATTGTACGATATTTGTTCCATTCCTTTTAGATCACTTAAGCATCAATTACAATTTTCTCGACACATTTCTTGTGCCAGAAATTTTTATTTTCTATCAGGAGAAGATGTCTGAAAGGGCTATTTTTTGTTGATTTAGCACTGCAGCAGATAGTTAGAGTATCTATTAATCTTGCTCATATATATTGGCAGTTAAGAAGGCGATATGGTCAGTACCACGCTTTGGTAGTGTGTTCATCCACTCAGCTACGATAGGTTTGATTTTAAAATAGTGCGTATCATAACTGAACGGGCTTATAGTCCGCAAGACAAATCACTTAAAACAAATCTTGCTGTCACCAACGGGATTAAACCAGGAACTTACGGCTTATGGGGAGAGCATTCTAGCTACTACGCCACGTGGACTGCTCTTATTTCTCTTCTTCTTTTTTTTTATTTTACCGAACTGAATTGCAGAAAAAATGAGAATTCTAAAATAATCGAAGCTGGGGACATTCGATTCAGTGGAAGCGAAGTTATTGCGTCTAAAGTGACAGTACTACTACAGTACTGTGACAAAAAAATAAGGTGACATTTGAATTTAAACTGCGCGCGTCGAAGGATTTGGAGAATTATTTTTTCTTAGGTTGGTAGTACTGTCATTGACATCAATGTTAAATTTACATGTCAAAATATTCATTAGTGTTTATGAGATACGCGGCGTTTCCGGGATGGCTTTTAGTTCCGTCTTCGCTGCGGCTTGAATCTCCTCTATCGTATCAAAACGGTGTCTTTTGAGCTTGCTGAACAGCCAAAAGTCGCATGGCGCCAGATCAGGTGAATACGGTGGTTACGGAACGATATGGGTTGATTTTTTGGGAAATGATCACGAATTACGAGTGCAGTATGGGATGGTGCATTATTGTCTTTCCACAATTCCGGCCTTTTTATGCGGATAGCGTTACGCAAACGACGCATAACAGTCAAATAATATTCCTTGTTGATTGTTGGTCTGGCAGAAGGAATTCATAATGCACAACATCATGATAATCAAAGAAGAGAAGAGGTTGATGGTCACCCAGGACGCTCTTCGTCTTCGACACGTTCACGGCCGGCTTGGAACTCACTATACCACTTATAAACATTTTTTTAGACAAAGCATCATCACCAAAGGCTTTTTGCACCACCCTCAATGTATCCGCAGCAGAAAATCGATTCCGCAAACAAAATTTCATGCGAACTCAACAAATTTCGACATCGCAAAAAACGAAAAACTCACTTTTAGCAGCTCACAAAACAACGCGTATCTCAAACACTAATGAATATTTTGACATGTAAATTTGACATAGATGTCACTGACAGTACTACCAACCTAAAAAAATAACTCTCCAAATCACTCACGCAGTTTAAATTCAAAAGTCACCTTATTTTTTGGACAGAGTCCATGAAAAGAAGACGCTTTTCCGCATTTGGAACGAACATTTCAGTTTGTATTTAGATTGAATCGGACCATTTAAACGCTTTATTTTAAAGCGCATCGGTTTGATTTTCTTAGCACATACGCATCATACAAGGAGCGTTCCAAAACAAACGAGACTTTCGTCGTAAAAATTTTTTTGGTGGCGCCATCTGTAAATGAGATAATATGTTGAAAAGTTGCATCCCTCCCTGACTACCAGTGAAAGATTGGTGACATTCAATTCAGTGGAAGCGAAGTTATTGCGTCTATGGTGATAGTATGCTTGTGTCATCAGTACAGAAATGAGGTTCAAACAAAGAGCTAATACCACCGAAAACTCCATCGAAATTGTGCGTGAATTAATCAAAAATGAGCCGAAGTCATCGTTGAAATTCATGGAATCGGAGTTGAATATCAACAAAACATCGATTTATTGCATTTTAACCAATCATTTGGGCTTACGAAAGATCTGCGCATGTTTTGTTCCGCACAAGTCAATTCGCGTTCCAAATTGAACGAGACTTTTGTCATAAAAATCCACTCTTGTGACTGATTTTTTGATTAGAAATCGCATTTTAACCACCAATCACTCTCCATATTGGCCTGATATGGCTCCCTGTGACTTCTACCTATTCGGAAAATTGCATTTGGCCATGGAAGGAAAACGCTTTTCTGCATTTGGAACGAACATTTCAGGATCGAGAGGCTGATCCTGAAATGTATTGTCTGATTAAAGTTCCCGTGACGGATAAAGCATAATTTAAAATGGTTCAAATTTTCCGATGGACTATTACAATTGCTTTTCAAATTGGAGCGATTAAATAACTAGGCAATATAATTCGCAAAAATAACAATCAAGAAATTCGACAATTTAAAGCACTATCAGACATTTAAGGTAATCCGCGTCATTTAGTAAGTATGGTTAGAATACTTGCCGCGTAAGCCTGGTTTGACTTCTGTTGATAATAACTCAATGTTGATACTTTCTTAGAACATATCACAGCAGGCGAGCGCACAGCAAAGTGTGATGCTAGCCATGCCACCTTGAGTGCCGATCTGGTCAAGAAATGAGATATTCAACATATAAACCAAGAGATATCTCTTAAAGGCTGTAGTAGCCTTTTCTTATGCTGGAGCAAAATAATAGCATCTGAGCCCTTCCAGCGCTTTGATCAGGCCTCATTGGATACTCGTATTGATTATGCTTTGGCCAATACCCCGAACATGATCATTTTCCAGCTTGCTCTTTATAGGAGTTGAAACGAAAGAATCTGATATAGATGGCATATCCATCTAATTAGGTTAAAGTTTGCACATGGCCGCTCACATTCTTCTCTTGTCCAAAACTCCGTTTAAGTAGCAATTTTGGCACTAACTACACACTGATACGTCAGAGTACAGAAAGAAACCGAATCCCTTTCAATATTCTGCCAAAAATCAATCTCATTCTAATATGACATCGTTCACATGTAGATATTTATTCTCAATAGCCTGGAAGGAAATTGATTGTACGATATTTGTTCCATTCCTTTTAGATCACTTAAGCATCAATTACAATTTTCTCGACACATTTCTTGTGCCAGAAATTTTTATTTTCTATCAGGAGAAGATGTCTGAAAGGGCTATTTTTTGTTGATTTAGCACTGCAGCAGATAGTTAGAGTATCTATTAATCTTGCTCATATATATTGGCAGTTAAGAAGGCGATATGGTCAGTACCACGCTTTGGTAGTGTGTTCATCCACTCAGCTACGATAGGTTTGATTTTAAAATAGTGCGTATCATAACTGAACGGGCTTATAGTCCGCAAGACAAATCACTTAAAACAAATCTTGCTGTCACCAACGGGATTAAACCAGGAACTTACGGCTTATGGGGAGAGCATTCTAGCTACTACGCCACGTGGACTGCTCTTATTTCTCTTCTTCTTTTTTTTTATTTTACCGAACTGAATTGCAGAAAAAATGAGAATTCTAAAATAATCGAAGCTGGGGACATTCGATTCAGTGGAAGCGAAGTTATTGCGTCTAAAGTGACAGTACTACTACAGTACTGTGACAAAAAAATAAGGTGACATTTGAATTTAAACTGCGCGCGTCGAAGGATTTGGAGAATTATTTTTTCTTAGGTTGGTAGTACTGTCATTGACATCAATGTTAAATTTACATGTCAAAATATTCATTAGTGTTTATGAGATACGCGGCGTTTCCGGGATGGCTTTTAGTTCCGTCTTCGCTGCGGCTTGAATCTCCTCTATCGTATCAAAACGGTGTCTTTTGAGCTTGCTGAACAGCCAAAAGTCGCATGGCGCCAGATCAGGTGAATACGGTGGTTACGGAACGATATGGGTTGATTTTTTGGGAAATGATCACGAATTACGAGTGCAGTATGGGATGGTGCATTATTGTCTTTCCACAATTCCGGCCTTTTTATGCGGATAGCGTTACGCAAACGACGCATAACAGTCAAATAATATTCCTTGTTGATTGTTGGTCTGGCAGAAGGAATTCATAATGCACAACATCATGATAATCAAAGAAGAGAAGAGGTTGATGGTCACCCAGGACGCTCTTCGTCTTCGACACGTTCACGGCCGGCTTGGAACTCACTATACCACTTATAAACATTTTTTTAGACAAAGCATCATCACCAAAGGCTTTTTGCACCACCCTCAATGTATCCGCAGCAGAAAATCGATTCCGCAAACAAAATTTCATGCGAACTCAACAAATTTCGACATCGCAAAAAACGAAAAACTCACTTTTAGCAGCTCACAAAACAACGCGTATCTCAAACACTAATGAATATTTTGACATGTAAATTTGACATAGATGTCACTGACAGTACTACCAACCTAAAAAAATAACTCTCCAAATCACTCACGCAGTTTAAATTCAAAAGTCACCTTATTTTTTGGACAGAGTCCATGAAAAGAAGACGCTTTTCCGCATTTGGAACGAACATTTCAGTTTGTATTTAGATTGAATCGGACCATTTAAACGCTTTATTTTAAAGCGCATCGGTTTGATTTTCTTAGCACATACGCATCATACAAGGAGCGTTCCAAAACAAACGAGACTTTCGTCGTAAAAATTTTTTTGGTGGCGCCATCTGTAAATGAGATAATATGTTGAAAAGTTGCATCCCTCCCTGACTACCAGTGAAAGATTGGTGACATTCAATTCAGTGGAAGCGAAGTTATTGCGTCTATGGTGATAGTATGCTTGTGTCATCAGTACAGAAATGAGGTTCAAACAAAGAGCTAATACCACCGAAAACTCCATCGAAATTGTGCGTGAATTAATCAAAAATGAGCCGAAGTCATCGTTGAAATTCATGGAATCGGAGTTGAATATCAACAAAACATCGATTTATTGCATTTTAACCAATCATTTGGGCTTACGAAAGATCTGCGCATGTTTTGTTCCGCACAAGTCAATTCGCGTTCCAAATTGAACGAGACTTTTGTCATAAAAATCCACTCTTGTGACTGATTTTTTGATTAGAAATCGCATTTTAACCACCAATCACTCTCCATATTGGCCTGATATGGCTCCCTGTGACTTCTACCTATTCGGAAAATTGCATTTGGCCATGGAAGGAAAACGCTTTTCTGCATTTGGAACGAACATTTCAGGATCGAGAGGCTGATCCTGAAATGTATTGTCTGATTAAAGTTCCCGTGACGGATAAAGCATAATTTAAAATGGTTCAAATTTTCCGATGGACTATTACAATTGCTTTTCAAATTGGAGCGATTAAATAACTAGGCAATATAATTCGCAAAAATAACAATCAAGAAATTCGACAATTTAAAGCACTATCAGACATTTAAGGTAATCCGCGTCATTTAGTAAGTATGGTTAGAATACTTGCCGCGTAAGCCTGGTTTGACTTCTGTTGATAATAACTCAATGTTGATACTTTCTTAGAACATATCACAGCAGGCGAGCGCACAGCAAAGTGTGATGCTAGCCATGCCACCTTGAGTGCCGATCTGGTCAAGAAATGAGATATTCAACATATAAACCAAGAGATATCTCTTAAAGGCTGTAGTAGCCTTTTCTTATGCTGGAGCAAAATAATAGCATCTGAGCCCTTCCAGCGCTTTGATCAGGCCTCATTGGATACTCGTATTGATTATGCTTTGGCCAATACCCCGAACATGATCATTTTCCAGCTTGCTCTTTATAGGAGTTGAAACGAAAGAATCTGATATAGATGGCATATCCATCTAATTAGGTTAAAGTTTGCACATGGCCGCTCACATTCTTCTCTTGTCCAAAACTCCGTTTAAGTAGCAATTTTGGCACTAACTACACACTGATACGTCAGAGTACAGAAAGAAACCGAATCCCTTTCAATATTCTGCCAAAAATCAATCTCATTCTAATATGACATCGTTCACATGTAGATATTTATTCTCAATAGCCTGGAAGGAAATTGATTGTACGATATTTGTTCCATTCCTTTTAGATCACTTAAGCATCAATTACAATTTTCTCGACACATTTCTTGTGCCAGAAATTTTTATTTTCTATCAGGAGAAGATGTCTGAAAGGGCTATTTTTTGTTGATTTAGCACTGCAGCAGATAGTTAGAGTATCTATTAATCTTGCTCATATATATTGGCAGTTAAGAAGGCGATATGGTCAGTACCACGCTTTGGTAGTGTGTTCATCCACTCAGCTACGATAGGTTTGATTTTAAAATAGTGCGTATCATAACTGAACGGGCTTATAGTCCGCAAGACAAATCACTTAAAACAAATCTTGCTGTCACCAACGGGATTAAACCAGGAACTTACGGCTTATGGGGAGAGCATTCTAGCTACTACGCCACGTGGACTGCTCTTATTTCTCTTCTTCTTTTTTTTTATTTTACCGAACTGAATTGCAGAAAAAATGAGAATTCTAAAATAATCGAAGCTCATTATAAAATTGAGCAACAGTCTTTGGGAATTTAAAGCGCAGACTGATAAATCTAGATAATCGTTCTTATATCATTGCAAAAAATAAAAAAATGAATTTAAACGTTTAAATGTTTTTTTTTCTAAAGCACATTAAACGTTTAATATTTCTAACAGGTTATATGACAAAACACTAAAGTGATTCAACGGCTTTTTCCCGCGTACACATGCCCATTATCAGGTGTCACCCATATTACGCGCGGTGTTAAAAGATTTGGGAACTAAATTTCAATAAGCAGAATTGAAGGCCAAAAAGGATTTTGATAGGGGGTAAAATTTTAAAAAATAACTGTGTAGCTTGTGGCTATCAATTGGAATTTAACAATCAAATATGCTTTGAAAATCATACTTACTTAAACGTTCCAGAAACGACGACAATAGCCTAAATACTTCAATTGTAATACACTAAATTTTGAAGTAGCTATTCGTAATACGTGTGAAAGCCATGCTTGGGAATCAATTACTCACTTTGTATTTCATGTCTCCTTATTTCGATTAGAGCCTGCAAAAAATAAACGAAGCGTACATTATAAATCGTTTAAATTATGAAAAAAGAAATAGAAACCAATTATTATAGCAAAAAATAAATATTGCAGGAAATAACATTTGTAGGTTATCAATAATCATAACCTTATAAGTTCAATAATTTTTTTTTCAAAATATCACAACATACATTGTATATATTTCCAAAGTCAATTTCGTCAGTTTTTGCTATGTTTTAATCATTCTAACTGATTGCTATTCATCAAAAAATATTACGTATAATCTATTAAAAGTGAATGGAGAGAAGTGATCGAGTAGGCTCAGTTTGGTTACAAAGTCACATCAAACAATTTTTTCAAAAATCCGAAAAATAAAAAAAACAAATAAATTATGATAGAGAATAACCCAATCCACTCAAAAACATTATCGCAGCATTCATTTTGGATTTAATTCAAATATTAAGTCAATTTTTATTCATAACATCACCCTCCACCCTACCAACTGATTTTCCCCTCGTCCTGCTCCACTATTAGTTGGTGTCTTTTCCGGCATTAAGAAAAAAATTGACAATTTAATAGTATATTTGCTGATAACTAAGCAATATATGAAAATGATCGGAGCGAAATAAACCAAGTACGAAATACACAAAAAATTGTTTCTATCATCCAAATAAATATTGTTATTGATACTACACTGACTTTGATTCAACAAATCCAAAAAAAATAGAAAAATGTTTGTGTATTTCTTCAGATTAATCTGAGATTATCGAGAAAAAAACGACTAAAGTAATTGAAATCGAAATTATTTGTAGTAAAAATTCGTCAATAATATTTAGAGTAATGTTGATAATGATAATTCGACTGTTTTTTTGTTATTTTCTTTTCAGTCATTTTATTTTTGTTTTAAATTTTTTGTTGCTTCTCATATCAATTTCAATACCTCCATAGATTGGTTTATTTCGTATGTTTGCCCCTTTTTCCCAGGGGTTACTGAGTGTGTAATGATTGATGAATTTTGATTGGAGCGATGATGATGAATTATTATTATTATTGAAGATAGATAGAAGAATCTTTTTTTTTCTTGTTTTTTTTCCATTATATTGTGTACTAGCTTTTTGCCTAATCTTGCTTTTATAAAACTGGAATTAAATCGAGATTAATTGACAAAATATGTAGAATCAAATGAAAAAAAAATGTTATTGAATTAAGTGGCAATTAAAAATGATCAGAGCATTATTTCTAGTTAGTTTGAATTGTGTATTCGAGAGGTAAGAAGAAAAAGTGATTGTCGGACGTTAACTTTTTAGATGAAAAATTGATTTTTTTTATGTGGTCGTGACGTGTATCAAAATTTCCAAAAGAAAGTTTTTTAAATTATATATTAATGCAGTGAACGAACGAAAATTTTTAAAAATTTTTTTTTCCTTAATCTTTTGCATGTTAGAATGAAACCCTTTTATAGTTTTGGTTAATACATGTGGAAAATTAAAATACGTGCTAAATTATTGTTCATAGAGTTAATGTATTTTGACTTCAGTTAAAATAGTGAAAAAAAATATGTGCAAACGGGATGGTTATAAGAGGAGTGCATAGCCTAATACTATTATGGATATTACTTGGAATGAGGAAAAGGTAGTGGAAGTTGGTTCATATTTTATCATTTTGACACTTTTTTCATTTTTTATACAAAAAAAGCAACAAAACCCATAACTGAAAATTATTATCACTATTCCATATTTTTTAACTGAATTTTCATTTGTGCTATGAAACAGAATGAGTGAAACTTGGTAACCCAGACGTTATAATTTTTAATTAAGCTATAATTTAAGAACATATCTAAGCTCAATTAATTCTAGTAGGGTTTAAATACATCATGAATAAGATTTTAGTAGTACTAGCTGCTAAAATCTAAATATCTTTACTATATAAAATACTCGCACATTTTAATAGCAAGCATATACAAAAAATGACACTGACCTGATTGCAACGATCTACCTTCAGCAAAGGTTCATCCCTTTCTAATGAAATCTCTCAATACATTTTGCAAAATTAATTAAATTTGACTTATGAGAATCAGATCTTGACTCAACAATTTGTCTTCAATTACATGTAAACTTGGACCTGTTTCCTTATCCAAATTTACTCCCGTTTGATCTTACCTTTTAATCAAGTGTTCATTGAATGGTTCATGGAAATATACCTCAACTTGTCATTGTAAGACTTGCCTACATATTAAAACAAATCACTATTATCAAAGTTGACGAACCATGCAGTATTTTATTTACCATGCATATTCTCATCATTGAACTACTGGTCTGAAAGGTACCAAACCTGTAAGAATTTTTCTCTCCCTTCTTTGATCATCATATCAATCAAAAAATAAAAGCAAAATATAAGAACTATCTTTTTTAGAAAATCACCATAATTTTCGTCGTCGTCGTCAGTGTCATTATTACTATTGTCATTATTTTCTATTATGTACGAGTAGTATGAATTGTTACAAGGAATACGAGTACATGCTTCAATTCTAATTTAAATTTTCTTCCACATATTCATTGTTGACTTGCCGATACGCGTCAATGATTCGATTTGGTTAGTAAAAGGAGCATTGAATGGAATGGTTTAAAGGTAAAATGCCGATACCACTTGTTACAATGAGTGGTTCGGTTTTTGGTAGTTTTGTCTTGTTGAGTTTTGTTAAATCATTGTACCGGCCCCAAAGGCAATTAACACGTCTTAAGTGATGGAAAGAGATCTTCAGAAGTGCACTTTTATGGTTTATTTTGAAAATCAACTATTTGCTTCTGTAATTTTGAGCTTCTGGTCTTGAATTGAAATTTTCAGAAGAGGGATTTATACTCTGTTAAGCAAGGCGTTCACTTAGTTTTCAAGAGAAACGATCAAATGCAGATAAATCAGGTCGGTATTTTTGGAGATTATTGATTGCTTGAGGTGATTATGCGTATCCGTCTCTGATACAAATATAAAGCGATGATTAGTACCGGTACTAGTAGCTATGAGGTATAAAGTCAAAAGTTTTGACATGCTTTACTGTTATATGTGAACTACTTTTGCTCACTGAACTTAAAGATATATTTATAACTCTTTTGCAACTTTGCCATTAAAACTTAATCAGTTTAACTGAAATAACACAAACAAAAGATTCTCCAAAAAGCAAAATCTATAAAAATACCTCCCAATATCCTCCGACGTAAGTCAACACCAATCTTAAATGAAATCAATTAATTAACAACTGCTCAAACTCCGGCCAGGCATCTATTCAAAGGCACATGCCACAAAGCGCTTATATAAACACTTAGCAAGTTCCAAATTACTTGTTGTTGAAAATAATAAGAATTTTGTTCAAAATCAAAGAAACATGTTCTCTTCGTTCAATATTCAAAACTATTTCAAACAATTGCCAATTTAGTTTGCTTGTTGATTTCAATAGTACCCGCTCGTTCATTCAAATCATAACACTTTCTTATTAATCAAACAAATATCTTAAAAAATCAACTTAAAGAATAGACATTAATATCTTGATTGATATTTTTTTATACTTTCTACGAATTTCTATTCCTTTAGGTATCAAAACGAGAATGATAATTTATTGATTAGGCAGAATTAGTAGGAGTAGTGATTTGAAGAATTTTCAAACAATAGAAAATTGAAATGTTGTGTGCATCTATTCGTTTGTAAATTATCAATTGTTTGTTAATTTAGTGGGTAACTTAAAAAAATAAAGGTACGGAATATCCAATGATTCTCCGAGACAATCTAAATATAACTGGCATTAATTATGATGTTTATTTTTGTGTCGAAATCTTTTTCATGTCAATTATTTATTTCTGAATCAATTTTATTATTATAGATACATTTCCATAATATATTCATTTGAATAGAAATTGGTATAAAATCAATTTATTGCATGAATTTCGTCGAAAAATCAAATCTTTCCTGACAATTAGATACAATTCTGCAAACCTGGTGTGAAGAATATGTTGGGCCAATTTAAAGACAATTTTAAGGTTCTCTCTGGTTTTGGAACAAAGTGAACTAGAATCTAAAAAATAAAATATATCGATATTGATCGACAGAATCCTTCTGACCCTGACGTGATTTTTGAATTACCCCTTAATTGACTCAAATTAAAGTTGAATATTTACTGCCTAATTTTGCATACTATCTACGAACTATAGCTTCGGTTCCAGGCTTCACTCAAACTCAACTTACAAGATAAAAAGGTTGAAAATTCAACTTACGGTAACTTCAACGAGATCAAATTCGAAAAACTTCTGTGCTAATTGCTTCGTTTAAGTTGTAGTCAAAATAATTTTGATCAAGTTGTAGAAAATTGCTTGGTTCCCTTTTTCATACATATATTTAATTTGAAGTTTAAAAAGCTTGATGCATACGGTGTAATTTCTTTTGGTATGATCATATTACTGACTTTGCTTCAATCTGCTCAAAAAGCAGTTAAAAAGTAATTTTTTTTTGTGTAAGTATATTAAAATCAAAGTTATTATGCATTTCACTGTGAAGAAGATAGTTTTTAAAAATGTCTTTATTTAAATTGGCTATTAAAACTGCAGAGTCCAGGCATCAAATTAAGATAACTTGAAAAACAAAAAAAATGTAAATTAAGTCGAGATGAAAATTACGTTGATACTAAATATTTTTGAACTTACGTGGTATAGAGTTTTCCATCAAAGACATCACAAATATATCTATTAATAAATCACAGAAATATGGTCAAATGACCACCACGAGCCCGTTTATAGCAGTCGATTCTTTGGAGCCAATTTTTCACCACTCTGGTACACATTTCGATCGGAACGTTGGCAATTCCGCGTTAAGTGTTGTCTTTGGGCTCATCTAAAGTTGCTAGCTTGTTTGCATAGGTCAGTGCTTTAATATAGCCCCATAAAAAAAAATCCAATGGCGTTAGGTCGCATGAACGAGGCGGCCACTCGACCGAGATAACACGTTCACCAAATTTGCCTTTCAATAAATCGATTGTGAGGCGTGCTGTGTGGCTAGTGACACCGTCTTGTTGAAACCGCATATCATTGATGTCAAGTTCATCCAATTCTGGCCACAAATAATCTTCCAACATAACACGATAGTGCACTCCATTGAGGTTAACTTTGCCCAATCACACCTCCGGCAGGAAAACCGCATCAAATAGTAATTTTTTGCGGATGCAACAATGCCTCTAAAAGCACATGTGGGAGACCAATAACGCATATTTTGCCTATTAACAAAGCCATTGAGCCAGAAATGAGCTCCATCGCTGACGATGATTTTTCGATGAAATTCTTCATTCTCTTCAAGCTTTACCAGAGCCCGTTCAGAGAAGTTTCCGCGTTTCGAATGATCAAGTAGCTTTATCTCTTTAGTGAATTTGATCTCAAAACCATGTGGGCCAAGACTTTTTCGCAAAATACGCCACAGTGTCGTTTGAGTGATGCCCAATGCTTGAGAACAACGTGGAATCGATTGATTTGACTCATTTTGAATCGATGCATTTACGACTGCAATATTTCCTTCGCTTTGATTGGTACAGCTTCCTTTTGGCATTGGAACGTCCAATAGTAAAAATTTATCCACTATAGCATGCCCAGCCTGTCGAGTGGGACGATTATTACCGCCGAAAATTGGTGTAAGCATTCTTAAAGCTGCAGCCACCGACTTGGTATCTCGGTAGTAATTTTTAATAATTTCCAAACGTTACTAGTTCGCGACTTTACCATTATAAAAATGCTGTTTTGATATTGACAGTTTATTAAAAAAGTTTAAGGTCGCGTTCATAAAAAGGTACAAAATTATTATGTCCCTAATTGAAAACATTGTACTAAATATATTTGATTCTTTTGAGTATGACATTGTCTATATCACCTCGAATATCGTTACGATTATAAAATGAGATTCCCTAACAAATCCCAACGCCAAGGTCCGCATCGGACTAGTGCGTGATGCTTGTTATTATTATAATTGATTCATGGCATCAAAAACCGTTGCTCCAAATCGTTCAATCTACTTTTAAGCTTACTAGAAGAAAGCAGATAAAATGGAATTTCAGAATGCTTTCTGGGTGCTTAGGAGACTCGGAAATATCGTGATATGCTACATTAACAAAAAAGAATTCTTATTTCAATGATCATAAATTGCTGTAAATGCTCAATACTTCAAATTATATACAAACAAAAATTTTTAAATTTCCATTATTGTGGGGACTGGCAATAACTTTGAAATACTTCGTAGAACGGCAGGAATACTCGTACATATGAAGCTAAATAATTTTGTTTCGATTTTAAAATATTGTGCTGAAAAGTACCGTTATCTGTGATTTGAAATCAGTAAAGAATTGCTAAAATTTTTGAACACCCATCCATCCTATATATTTTTTAAAACGTTAAGAATGTTTAGCATACTCTTAAATTAACGCTGCAAGTGATCTTAAAGAAATTTGCCAAATAATTACCAATGTATTCCATTTTGGAACATTTATTTATTTTTTAAGTGGCGCATGCGTTTGGACAAGCTGTCTAAATGTTTTGATAATAAAAATTTCTATTTGGGTTCCGGGAACATTTACCGTATTTTCATTTCCAACCAACTGAAAAAGTGCAGCTAAATGATATCACGCTTTTCAAATTTCGTCTAATATAGACAGTTCACTGAAAATAATTATTGCATGGAAATTCAGAATCCTGGTTATTTTAGAACTTTTCAAAAAACCCCATAAAGCTCTTCAACGAATCAAGATTTTCTTTCAAGAAAATTGCTTAATTTTTTTGTTTTTTTAAGGACTACAATTTCAGCACAGCTAGGGCCTATATTTTTGAATTGTTGTCATAAAAATGTACCGATACGTTAGTTTTTCTCTTTTTGAAAATGTTTAGGTTTTAAAAGATAATTATGAAAAATTTGGATTATTTGCGGCGTGTTTTTGTAAAATTTCGAAAAATCAGCCTAAGACTACAATTTTCTGATATTTTGGATGCGATAGAACTTTATACTTGTTGCTCACTGGGTAATTCGCTCATGCCACTGTACGATAGTTGTTGGTTGTAATGATTCTGCCAATAAGGCTTGAAAGCTTCTGGAAAGGAGAAGTACTATTCTTAGAATTTATTCATCAAAAGTACCATAATTTCATAGAAGTCCCATTACACCATTAGAGTACCGTTATATTATTCAACTACCGTCATTTATATTTGTAAATTTAAAAAACTATATGATTATTGACTAGTTTTTCAGCAGATCAGAAAATTGTTTATCCTTTCTTTATCTATTTTTAAAAACGGTCAACTAAGAGATAGCTTAAATCTCTCAAAATTATAGTTGTAGGATTTTTTTAAATGTGTTCATCGCTTTTGCATAAATTGTTCGAGCAACTCAGTTTTTAGCATTTTCATGGTGACATTTGGCTATTCACTTTCAATTTTTTTTCAATCTTCAAATTTTCTTGGGTGATTTGAAATTCTGTCAGGATGATTTTATTAGAAAAATACTGGAAATACTCGTAACTAAAGCCCTAAATTTTTTAATAGCCTTCAAAAAAGATCTAATAGTTGTTTTAAATACTATTTTAATCCATACGCAATTCAAAAAAAATCGAATTTTTCTCAAATCAATTCTGTCGAAAAAAAATCACCATCAACTATCACGATGAAAATTTATGAAGGCCCTGTTGCATACCAGAAACTTTAAAAAGATTTTTTTAAGTCTTCCTTCAAGATTTGATGCCCAGGCTAGATTATCATCATTGTCATATTTGCTGCAACAACTTACGACCTCCAAGAGTATGATTTATGTAAAGCCGTTACAAATGTAATCTCATAAGTCAGGTTATGACTCTTAAAAAAGACCTGCCGTCAATTGTTAAACCCAAATAGATATTTTATCACCATTCTCATTAAAAAAACAGCAATTGTCTGAACATCCTACGCCGTTGTTTTTGCAAGTGTTTTGCTTCAAAATATTTAAATCCTTGAATCCTTGGGGTTACTTTTTAACTTTTTCATAATGGTTTCAGTTTTAAAATGCTTTGTTTGGACAGTTTTTTTTTTGTAACAAATATATCTACACATTCTAAGAGCTATGATTTGAAAAGCACTCAGTTATATGCTTTAGAAGCCAATATGTAAATATATGCAATTATTTTGAACCTATTTTATTATTTATTTGATTGCTTAAATAGTTAGTTATTCTCCATTTGTGCTTAAACCTAGACTCGAAGTTTATAGGAGTGTTATCTACACTTCTAATTTACCACACTATGCAATTTAAATCCCCAAAAAGTATACCTTTATCAGGTGGCCTAAACTATTTTAGGCTCTTAGCTTTATTCTGAAAGTGTAAAGAGTTTTGTGGGCGTGAGTGTTTTCAGTCTTACCTGCGCAAGATTGGCAGGTCACGGTCCCCGACAGTATATTTTGCCTAGGAGAGGAAGAAGATGCCTGCCACACATTTTTGCGTGCAAAAAATGGGATAAGCTGTGACGAGACCTCTACAGGGAGACGGGAGAGCTCACCCCGGGTAGTATATACGCAGTGACGCTGGAATCGGTTGACAAATGGAGCCATGTAGCACATTATGCTCAGGCAGTCCTCAAAAATATAAGGGACTCACAACAGCCAAGGACGCCGAATTAGGGGGATCGTTTGTCTGGCAATTCTTTCCTCCCCTCCGCTGCAGGAGGAATCCTCCAGCTTGAACACGGATAGCAAAAGGAATGTGGCCCAAAGTAATGTGTCAAACGGTTCTAGGCTAGGTTCTGAGAAAATTCTGCTTTACACTGTAATAAACATAAGCAGTCGAGCAGCCCCGTGGTGATCAGGAGTGGCTGCTCCTGAAGAGATTAGGTGGTCACCCCGTCGAAACTGCTTAGTTTGTTGTTTTACCAGTGTAAACTAAACTACCTCCGTCAAGTTTCCGTCCTTTAGGCAGAGATGAGTGGTTCACTTCAGCCACTTTAACATCTTTACGTTTGACATTCCCCTTGTAATGCAACGACCTTCTTCGGAGAAAGTAACGGTTGCTTTTTGTGTAATGTTTGCGTTTGTCTCAAGCCTCCGTGTCTGCTAACTTTAACGAGGCAAAAAAAATATTGAATTACTGTAGAGCAACCTAATAGAACATTTCTAAAGATAATAAAAATTGATCGGTACGTCTTGTAGAGTAGAGTACGCGTGATAAGTATTTTGTAGTGTATCTTCGTGACCCGGCAAGAACCCGCCTCATATGATCCCGCAAATGCTAGTCGTTAAGCACGCGTACGCAGTCGTTAAGCGAAGCTAGTTAGCTGAGCTCGGTGTTGTTTATAGCTCGCTGACACTTGTGCCAGACCATCGGCACCCATGTCCTACACGGGCATTTCGAAAATCATTACAAAACTCTACAAAAAATTGTGGGTCGAACGTGCAAACGTTTGCGTCGAAATAAGCGCTTGTTGTATTGTATTGTATTTAAATTTAGCTTACCTATTTAAGTGCTTTGAAACAATACACGGAAGATTTTCAAGGCAAGCTTATGCTCTCTTTGGAAAAGTGAACATCGAGCTTTTGCAGCATTGTTGTATTCTGCCTCAATAATTCCTCATAGACTGAAAATCATTTCTCTGGTACACAATTAAATGTCCGTCTTCCTTCTTTTCTCCATTTCTTCCCAACGTACGTTCCATCCACTATTTTCATTCACTTGAGAATAATTGCCATTCGAAATAAAATGGTCTATTAGGTGTTGGTCCGAAATACAGAAAATCTTAATGTACTGTGACAATATCAGGGATTGAATAATAAAAGACAATCACCGAAGAGACAGAGTCGAAACTCTTACTCCCTTGTGTCTTATCAAACTGCCCAACTCTTTTCCTCTCCCTCTCTCATCTTTAAGCTCAGACAAAAGTGAGCATTCTCCTAGTATAATCCATCATGAGATTTGCTCCGTAGATAAGTCTTTTCCTGCTGCAAAATACAAAAGATATATATCTTCGAATTTCAATGTTGAACCAATTAGACATCCTTGAAATCCTTGCAATCCTTGAATCGGATGAGTAAAAGCAAAGGAAAATTTCATGTCTATGGAACATTAATAGCAATGACGATTTATGTAGAAAGGTACGTTGATATACAAATATTCTATCTATGTGTTTAAGTAAGAGTAATTTTAGTATAAATAATTCCAATCAAATTATCCAATCATTCGCTACATTTAATTCTTCCCGTTGTCCTTGTGACGACAATGATGAGGATGATGCAGGTACTCGTACCGTTCCTGTATTGAAAAATAAGACAAACGAGAAAGGTGTAGGCATGAAATGACTGTAAAATGAACGTAAGCAATAAAGATGTTTTCGTATGGAAAGTACAACCCTTTAATTGATTCATTCAATAAGACTGAACAGTCGGCAAAGCTGAATTAAGGACTCTCTTTTGCATTTCTTCAGTAAACTCGATGCTACTTTCCCATGCTACTGAATATTCAGAGTGTGGCCAAGAAATAAAGAGCTGACGGAAATATTGGTAGATAAGGATGAAATCCTTTTAATTTCTTTCGAATGTCACTTCATTCCACCTGCACAATTCATTCTAACGATATTAAAGGACACACTCCAAACTGCCGGTAATTTGATTGAATGGGAATTTAAGTCTATGATTAGTTATAGATGCTGTTTTGAAGGGCAATCAGTTTGATTTGATTAAGGTTGCGGAAGATGGACATGTCTGGAAAGCATTTTTTCAAGAGTCCTTCTACAATGACACTTTTCAATTGTCGATCAAAGCTCTTTAACTTTACTAGCGAAATAGCGAAAAAATCAGGATTAAAAATTTTTTTTTTTTCTATAGTATTGAAGAATATGAAAACGCTTAAATTCTGGTGATGCTATGAATATTTATCAGTTTTTTTCTAGTAAGGAAATCAAGACTATTTACCTTCTCAGTGAGAAACTCTTAGGAATGAATGACTTACGGATGAAACCTAGCCTGGAACCATTTCAAGTATTATTTCAGACTGGAACATTTATCCTCCAAAAAATTATAGAAATGTTTTGCGGGACATGTTTCTTTATTCCTCCAATACATTATTGACTTCGTTCCTGAGGTAATGTGCCTAAAATAATTTACAAAAAAGTCGAAACTAGTTAAACTCAGATAAGAAAACATTAGAATCTTTGATTAATTAGTGAGTCTCTTGAAGTAAGTAAAGACGATTTTCAAAATAAGTTCTGCTTGTTAGCTGGCTAAAAACACTCCTTTCATATTGAGCTTGTATATACAGTCATACATTTTTAAGGTTTTAAATATGTTTTCTTAATAAACTTTCAATAACGATAAATACTTATCAATTATGTGCAAAGGATGCCAACGATGATTTTTGCATTCAAATTCATTACAATGTCCCCATACGTTCAAACATAATCCATCTTTAATCTAAGATGTATAGCTTGAAGCTACTGAATAAAGTGAAGCTGATAAATCTCAAAGTTATCATCATCATTATTTTAAGTCATCATCATCATCATCATTATTGAAATATTGTCTTTGAATCTATCTCTAGATTATTTCTAGTAAGCGATGCATAACTCTGAGTTCACATTAATGTTTCTGTGTTACCTTCACTCTTTTATTTTTTAGCGCTACTTTTTTGAGAGATTACAAAAAGGGTCTGAAGATATAAAGAAAGAAAGATATTATTATCTCTGACATGATGGAGATGTCATCATGACGACGATGGCGTCGACCGCAAACGACGACAATGTCAGCAACAATATCAAAACAAATATTGCACAAATACTTATGCAACTGAAATATATTTTGTTGTGTTCTTGTTTTGTTTCCTATTCAACTTCAGATCAGACGATGATGGTTACTAAGTCTTGGATACACACGGTCAGAATAGAGAATATCTTTTTAACTTTTTCCCTAACATTTCCAATCCTACTTTCATGCTACTGCTGCCACGTTATAACTTTTCCGGCGGCCAAAAACAAACAATGACAATATTTCCAAGTCACCTGAAAGCAAGCTCATCCCTATTTATCAATGGAAAAATGCTGTTTTTCAAAATACCGCGACTTCTATCACTGGTACTGGTCTCTTTGAGCTGTAGACTGGGAGCTACAGGATAGATTACCTACCTTTAAATGCTTTTTATTCTATTGACTGTTCAGTAGCTGCAGCATATCTCCCTCATCTATTTGAGGAGGCTTCTTTGGTAGTACTTATTCCCGGCTTAGGAAGGAGTAATATCAACGAATTGGACGGGTATGAGCGAATCGTAGATACTTTTTAAAGGACATTACCATCATCATAAGCGCAAATATAGATACGTTATAGATTTTTATCCTTTCGCGTGTAGAAATATCTGCCTATATCCATTGAAGAAATTCAACTAGGTTGAATGGAAAGGACCGAAAATTTTCATAACGGTTGGATGATTCGAATAGGAGGAAGTATGTCTGCGAGAATATCATACACTGTGGTGGAGTCGGGTCGAGCTCAGAATGAAATCAGGACAACCTGTCATAAAGATACACTTTGAGACAGGGAAATATGGAAATCGGATGGTCATCCGCTGGTCGAGCTCTGGAGAAAGGACCGGAGACAATGTCAGACTATGGACAAGGATATCTGGATACTGTATCACACTACTGTGGTTGTCTAGGACTGTTATAGATACTGTCTCATACCAGGCCAATTGGTCAGATTCTGAAACAAAATAAGGGTTCTTCTCTCATGAAGGACAACACTCACAATACAAAAAAAAAAAAGAAAACGCAGAATACAGCGTCAGGAATGAGAATTATAATCCAACAAAAAGGACAGGAAAATCTCATATCGTCCTAAATCATAAATTCATATTCGATTCACAGATATCATTTTTATTTGGACATTGTGGTAGATGTGCTGATGATGCTGATGATCGAGAGAAAGGTTAGGTTAGATTTTGAAAAAAAAACAATATCTCTGAAAGGATGTCGGATGCGAAAGCACTTTCATTTCACTTTCTATTCGTTACTACGGGAACAATTTTCTTTTCCTAACGCGTGTACTTTTGGGTTATCCTCTTCTAGTTTGGTTTATTTGGTTGGTGATAAGTTATGAACAGGATGTTAATTGGGATGAGTGTAGGCTGCATTTTCTGGTGAGATGAGCAGGGAAAATTCAAATAAATATGATGACGCCAATGCTGAGGATTAGATTGCGAACAATAAAGCAAAAGAGAGAAAAATGTTTAATTGTGAAAAGATTACACTGTATGTTATTTTCATAGATAGATTTATTTGGGTTTTTGTCATTAAAGCATTAAATGAAAATTTTACTTAGTGATTCGCATTTTTGTGTGATTTACTCTGAATTAAAGTACACTGAAATAATTCTTACTTGATAACAGCGTAGATTTTAGTGAATTGAGGCCGTACCTTTTCACGTTGATGACATTATTTGGGACATACTCAACTCTAAAGAATATTTTATTTGGCCCCGAGTGTAGGTTGAGGTAGCTTAAATAAAATAGGACATTGAAACAACTAGCAGTTAAAATATGTATACACATAGTAATTTATAGCTTTGGTCTTATTGTAATTTTTTTTGGTTTGGAGGTAAAGGCTATTGACGCCCTGAGTGTGGGCCTGCTAGGGGCGCAACACCTCTTTTGTCATCCTGAGAACTTTGCTTCGGACCGTTTGACAAATTACTTTGGGCCAAGTCTCGTTTTGTTACACTTGAAGGCGTCATCACCTCTTCTTGCGGGAGAGAGAGAGAGAGATCGCTAGAAACATGATTCCTCCACCCCGACGTCTCCGGCTGCTCAAGTGAGCGCTTTTTATCTTTTAGGACTTCTTCTTCTTTTTCTTGATAGAATTGTAGCCCGTCTCAGGACTTCGCTTCCTGCAAATAGCGTCTCCAACTTTCTCGGTCCATTGACAGCATCATCTAATTTTGAAATCCAAGCAGCAATGAAGCATCTTCGCCAACCAAGTCAAACCAGCGTTTCCTCGGTTTTCCAACTTGTCCCCAGCCTTCAGTTCTTCCAACCAATACTTTTTTGGGTATCCGTTGTTCGTCCACACGATTCATGTGGCCAGCCCATTGCAGCTGCCGCAGTCTTACAATCGTTGAGACCTCCAGTTGGTCAAACATTTTATACAACTCATGGTTGTTTCTTTTAGGACTACCCGAAAGCAATGTGTCTCATAGATCCATTTTTCAACCGATCCAAGCAGATACCTGATTACACTATCCGGAAAGAGCTCATCTGCTTTGAGATCCCGATGCAGCCTGTGCCATACCTTGCACGTGAGAATGTGTGGCAAGTATCGTCTTCCTCTCCTGCGCAACACCTAAAGTCAAAAAACGCAACTTACCAAGCTTGTGCAAATAAGAATGAAAACATCCATGCTCATTCAAGAGCAGTGTTCTAATTTCATTTGTTTGAAAATGGAGTGAATATGTTTGATTTTTTTTTTTTTTTTTTGTGGTAACTATTGTAAAAACCTAGTAAGTCTACTCCGATTGAAGTAGGACGGGATCATTGCTCAAGAGCTGGGTCAGGTAGAAGTCAGGCTCACCGTGCTTTCAATTGCGCTGTGGTCTCAAGTCAGGAATAAAGCGCGCAGTCCATCCTCTCTTCGTGCTGTTCACCCAGGACTGCCATCGATGATTGAATAAGTGTTGTGTCTCCTCGTAAACAACTGCCTCCTTTGTACCATCATTTCGACGATTGCAGATAGTACGACACTCTCCAACTTGTTATAATTTTGATTAATTGCCTATGTCCGCAGTGAGGAAGAAACTTATCGATCGAAAATTCTCCGATATTACATCGTAAGACATTGAAATACAGCACTTTCTATATCATATGAAGATATTTTGTAAAATGATCAATGAAAACATTGATAAAGCTGTTAAAAACCAGGAAGTTATTTTTGATAAAATGTAATGCAATCAGGATCTAATTCCCGCTTAATTTATTATTTACCAGTCTGCAACATTTGCCTATCAGTGGTCAACTTTTTATCCAGGTTAAATTATCTGTTGTTTTTACATAAAAGGCGTACCATATTTGTATTTTTTCCTGACAATGTGGTCTGAATATTTTCTACTACTAAAATCCACAAGTCCGATCAACTTTGCTGAACACAGGTTGAAAACTAAAATCGAACGGCTTCAGTCTTCTTTATTTTGGCGCCTTTTATTTATTAGAACTTTTTCAGAAAATCTATCCTAAAGTGTTTTTTCTAGAAAAGAAAATTGCAGTGGTAAACAATGAGTTGATTAATTTTTTATTGAATTTCATGAAAATTGAAGTATACGCTAAAAAATTACTTGACTTATTTGGAAGAAATAAAAAAAAAAATGCTAGTAATCTCTCTTTTTGCATGAAAAAAGATGAAATTTCCTCGTGACTGTACTTACAGACATTCCATCAAAAATTCTCTATCATCACCAGGGTTATATCATATATCTGCTTCACAACATTTCAAGATTATATTCGTATGTGCTTTGAAATATTACGTGGCAGGCTTTGGCAGCTCAGACTGAGAGATTTGAGCAAATATGTCTCGCCTTTCTCACCCGTGTCTCAATCATAGTCTTACCCAAACTGCTCAAAGAGAATTCTCTGGTTGCCTCAACTTAGTTGCAATTTACAATACCAATCACCGCAAAAATAAGATTTTCAAATTCATTTAAAAATCCAGCTCAGTTGATCTTAAACTCATCCAGCAGATTGATTTTAAAACGAACCTAGAATTTCTTTGGATTGAACTACCGGTTTGAGTAGACGAAACGTTGTTAAATACGTTTGGATTTGCCTGAACCTTCATGAACATACAATTTGATTTTACGTCTTTCTTTCGAAGCTACAATTTTGTTGATAATAAAGCTGCAATTCATATGTGGAAATCACAACAAAGTGAAGAAACTGTGCTCATTTATCCAATACAAACCAAGCCTGCCATTTTTATAGATTTTCTAATATATATTTCGCCTTTGAAATGACAAGACCCTGCAACTAGTTTGCATTGTCTTTTTGATTTAATAGGAGACGAATTTTTTGTGACGACTACTTGAAACATATTTTTTCGGTCGTCACTTTTTAAAAAACAAGTCCAGATAATCGATTGGTCTCTCATTTTCTGAAGAATAAGTTAAGGACTCCATTGGAGGTGCATACAGAGACAGAAAACAATTTCTCGACCTCAAAAAGGTTTTTTTTGTAAAAATAAATGTTAGGCTTTCTGTTATTTTCACATTAATTTATGCGATAGCGGTCTCAATACAGAATAAAACCCCGTTTTTGGTTATTTTGTAAGACCAACATGATGGCAAAGTCCGATTTTTAATGCTTACTAAAACTTGTATAGCTTAAATTTAACGACATAAAAATCAATAAAAATCTGGTTGTGTTTTTTCAACTGCAAATAATATGCCTGTAAATGTTCAAAACAATATACTTATTCGTTTTATTTGAAAAAATTGTCATGAAAATTATAATTTACGAATTTTGAGACCAGAAAGAATTTTTTAAGGTTTGGTAAAATAATTATACAAAACATCGGTACATCTCTGTCCGTTTACCTATGCGTGCATCACAGCAAGATTTCTCGCAAACCACATAAGCTAGAAACACGAACTTTTGCATGTAGCTCAAAAGGGGTACCTTCTTCAAAATTTCATTACAAAAAAGTTCTGAAGTTTTTACGGGAAATCTCCGCATGCATGGAGTGACCCTTAATTTTTTTTTTTTAATCAAAGGTAGCCAATATGGGTATTAAATGAAAGGTATGCATAAACGCCATTAGCATCGAAAAAATTGTGTACCCCCTCGCAGTTGGACTCCTTTGATTCGAAAAACAGAAAAACCATGCAAGTGGGTCTTTATGAGAACAAGACCAACGAAAACCTCAGAAGTGAAAATATGGTATACTTCTTAATAATAGTACAATTTATAAATTTCACACTTAAGCAAAAGAGAAGCCTGAAATTTGCCAAAAAATCTAGATTTCTTATTAATAGGAGTATGTACTCAGAAAATTTCATTACAATCTAGCTATAAACAGCCAAACTATAACTGATTATTATATATTTTATAATTTCAACACCAACACGCAATTCTGTAGAATTACACGTTTCCAAAGGTTCTAGACCATACAATTATGTAGGGATCTTGATTAAGATTTTAGAAATTGTTTAAAGCATTAATATGTTATCAAGATCACTCGAATAATGAAGTCAACATACTGAATTGAAATACATGATAATCACCTTATAGAGTCTAGCTTAATTTGTCTGAATCAACTTGAAGTGTTTATTTATGAGTTCAATATCAAATTTTTAACAGAATTTCAAAATAATATCTATGGAGTAAATGTTCTCCCTTCTTCAGTGTCTAAGTGAAGAAGGGAGAACATTTACTCCCGAAATAAATAGCGTTGTTTTTTTCAAATTATATTTTTCTTTTTGTTTAGATAACGCACTTGCACAAGTTGTCCTTTAGTTTATAAGTATCCATTTTATGTCAATATTGTTGTTGTGGCACTATAGTATCCCTCTCAGGCCTTTGCTTAGCTTCTCTATAACCCTTTTTGAACCAATCACTATTTCTTCTAGGCTTTTCGTGGTTTCAAATTTCTTCAGTGAATGTTCGGATGCAGATTATTTTCCTCCGCCATATTTTTATATTATTTAATTATTTTGCTTTATTTTATTTTACCAAACCCCACTAAAATCGCGACCTATCTGTCACAGCACGCTATGTGTCACAGCATTTTTCCTCGGAAACTCCTTAAGCTATGCAGGTGTAAAGCGGTGCTTCCTTCAAAGTTCAACCTTTTGAACCAATCACTATTTCTTCTAGGCTTTTTGTGATTTCAAATTCCTTCAGTGAATGTTCGGATGCAGATTATTTTCCTCCGCCATATTTTTATTTTATTTAATTATTTTACTTTATTTTACAAAACCCCACTAAAATCGCAACCTATCTGTCACAGCACACTATGTGTCACATCATTTTTTGTCGCAAACTACTTAAGCTATACTGGTGTAAAGCGGTGCTTTCTTCAAAGTTCAACTACAAAAAAATTTATAACGTATTTAAATGGCCCCCGATATGGGTATCAAATGAAAGGTTTTGATGAAAGCTTTTCAAAACTGGTCTTAAACTGACATATTTTGCTTCGAGGGACGCAAAGGGAGGGGAAATACAAGATTTGTCTCCCCCTCGCGATTAGACACCTGTGATCTGGAAATCTGAAACAAATTATGAAGGTAGATGCTTATGAGGGCAACAACAACAAATACCTTAGAAGTCCTAATTTGCTCAACTTTGTTAATAATAGCACGATCTTCGAATTTCACATCTTCCCCAATAAAATCATGTAGGTTCCCTTAAACTCAACGAAATCCGATATTTAGTTAGTCTTACAAAAGGTCTTTATATTCTGCAAGTTTGCTGATAATAGAATCATATTCACGGAAGTTATAACCATTTGAAATTTCTCCAATTACAACAACAATAACCCATGATTTTGGTAGTTGATGGACTTTACATCGAATCAGACATTGCAATTTTGATTTGATCTTCTTAAAGTTTTTAAATAAGATTGATAACATAAATTTTTTTGGGAATTCATCATTTGAGTGATTTTTATTATTTGGCAACAAAATGGTGACCGTTGAAAATAGAGAAACAATGGATTTTTTTTTATCTCGTTGACATTTTTCTCGAATTCATTCGTTGTTGGCGACTGCATTTCGGAAAAGTTGGATACATAACCCTTCTGACATGAGCTTAGTCCTGTCTACCAAACTTGTATATATTTTCATCTGATATGCCCATGCTGAGCCACTGGATGATACTACCCTGGACATTGTGCGCAATGGTTTTTATTTTTTCTCCAGTAGGCTATTGAAATTTGAAAGAAATGCTTTCATGTTAGATTATGGATCATTTTCCGAGAGGTAATTTTTTAATCCATATAACAATTGCGTCTACGCAAATATTTTAAAGCCTATAGATCTTATTTATAATGTGCTCATTTAAAATTGATATCCTACACCCGTAGTGTCAAAAAATTTTAAGAGATCTGTTCGATGAAGAGGCTTGCAGCATTTCCAAAAAAAATATCGAAGCAATATATTGTACGATCTCTCTAAATCAAATTTGTTATGCCATAGCGTTTTTCAGTGGATTGGATATCGGGTAGTGCCAGTGGTTGAATGTATTAATTTTTAGGAGAAGCCAAATTAGACATGAAAAGAAGAAGAAAACTCAAATCCGATTATCCTAGTATTTCGAAAGCTGAATTTTAATTTATACTATAATCAGCCCAAAGACGTCTCAAATTATAATTTTGCTTTGTAATTTAATAATTGTTGAAAATGTATAATTGATTGCCAAATTGAACTTTAGGAAGGCGGGAATAATGAACGAAATATTACGTCAGGCCCAGTAAATTTCCTAAAATTCAAAAAGACTTGCGTATCTATTTTCTGCCCTGAATCATTTTCGCGCATGTAAAATTATTAGCAAACATTCTCATTATCGTCATAAATAACATCACCACACCACACACACAATTGTTTTAAAATTAGATCAAATTCATTGTTAAACAATAAATCAAATCAAAAATAATCTTTCAACAAACATCTTCATATCCAAACTCGGTACAGTCATAAAACTGATGAAGCAATGAAAATTAACAAGAATTGAAAAGACAGCAACAACAGAAAAAAACATCATCATCATGCAGTATCTACTGATAAAACCAAGCAATGTTTGAACAATCAAATACCATAACGATAAATCCATAGTCTGATAATATAAGTTCATTGGCGCCAGCAATATGAGCTCAAGTGTTGTAGCGGTTTTGACCATATCCGTCCCTCCTCTTTCTTGCTAAGGTTTTATCAATATATTCAAAACTGATATCTTAACTTCACCATACAGATTCTCGGTTAGTAGCAGTAACCATTTCAACCAATAGTATGCCATGAAAATCGAGCTGATTTCATTTTTTTATTATTATCTACACAAGCTACTGATAGCGATATATTCATCAAGCCAATAACAAGTAAATGTTCAAATATCAGAAATGAAATAAATAAAAGCAAAAAAAATAGAAAACCACCCACTCTCTCTTTGGGATACGTTCAATCCAGCTCCACCTACTCTATCCTCTCCCTCGCTTCTTGGCTGTCGGTTTTACACGCTTACCTTGCCATAAATCTAGTCCTCAATTGACGAAGACGAATAACAACAAGAAACAATTTCAGCTGAACATGATCAAAAGAGTAAACAGAATTCTTAATAATATTATCAGCAGATAGATAATAAAATGTTTATCGCTCTTTCATAGAATGATGTATGTATCAACCTTCTTTGTTCCATCTTTTATTTTTAACTTATTGCTTTCGAACTTTGCATATATTATAAATATTTTCCATGCAAAAACATCATACGCAGAACATCCCATCGATATCCTCTTTCATTGACTGGCGAAATCATACAGAAGAGGATCCGCATGAAATGAACTTGCTAAACAGCATGTAAATTGAATCCCAAAAAAGTAAAGTGATTCCCAACACGTATTAACTACTATGAAGAAATTTATGACCGATTGTATATAAAGAATCTTATACTCACCAATATATTCCTTTTTGCTTTACTCTTTCAACCTCGTTATCTAAGCCCACCAAGGTTTGTGCTTGTAATCCGTTTGGCCATGGCCGGTCTTAACGAAAAGGCATACGACTCAGCGAATTGAACGAAGGAACAAACCGTGCATGAAAAAGTCAACGCGTGTAGCTTAGAAATCTTATCGTGCTAGTCTTCATAGTTTGAAAATATTTTATCTGAAACAATTTTCGTTTGGAGTTCTCCAACTGACAATTGGATCAGTGTAGATAATTTAAAAATATTTGCTTCATATTCAAATTTTTTCTGATACTCGTACATATAAACATGTTGTACAATGTTGGCTAGACTAGTCCTGCATGTCGTCACAATAATGAAACACTATTCGAATATAAACAAAATTTCAAAAAAGGAATTTATTCAAAACATTTGAAATCATTACTGTCAGCTTTTTGAAATGGTTTCTTATCAAGTTCTCATTCGTATATGCTTGTTTGATTAATCATGTTCACATACGTAATACAACACATGGGTAAAATTACAATGAGTGCATTGCACATACTCGTATGAACGGGGGCGCTCAAGCAATAGCGACGACACATGCCACCTTTAGAACACCAAGATCCCCTTTTCTAGGCAACAAATCACGTTGACATTCTATTTAAATTTTTATTGTGTTTACTAGTCGAATACAGATTTATCTGTATCTCTGATGACAACGATAACAACGACAGCAACGATAATAATTAGAGTAATGACGGCGATAGTGATATTTTAGCGCTCGTTTCATTTATATAATTTTTTTTTCTTATTCCTATTTTGTGATACTGTGACGAGCTATCTAGAGCTCATACCTGTTGTAAATTATTGTCTTATATATAGGAACAACGTTGTAAATATATCCAAGTATAAATTTTAAACAATAAAAGATATTCAAACGAATTTTTTTCATCTTGATCGCAGTTGGAGTTGGTTCAGAAGATAACAATAGCGGTAATATAGCGTTCTTCACTTGTCGCGCTTTTGATATCATAATTTTCAAATCATATCATATTTATCTAATGGCGCATTATTATCTATATCTTTTCTATCTTGTACAATTTAAATTTTATCAGTTCGGTATTAGAGTTTTTCATTTATTTTCCATTCGTTGAAAATAATTGCTGAAGATGATACGATACAAGTTAGAAATGTTATCATATTAATACAACTAATACATTTAACATTGGAATAAGGATATAAATTAATTTCTTCTGGAATATAATTTGTTATACATCTGATTATTTTAATTTTGATAATTATTTTTTATTGTAGTTTGTATTCCAGTTCGCTTTTTGATTGTAGTTTTATTCTTTGTCTCTCAAGTTGGATGAAATTTCTTGAATGTTTAAGAATAGCAAATGTATGGAAAGTAGGCGAAGACTTTGATTGTCTATATATATGGACATAAATTAATCAGTGCACATGTTAATTGCGCAAATGATATCATCTTATCAAATGATTTGGAATGATGAAAATATATGATGCTGATACAAGCGAGTACTGGTGAGGGTGACAACAATGAAAAGCTTAAATATTTCATTGTACTATAAATTTATTTTGATAAAATATTTTTGTTTTGAATATAAAATATTTCTAGAAAATATGTGTCATTTGGAAAGATGAATTTATACCGCTATTTTGTCAGTGATTCAATTTTGTTATCGGACGAAAATGTGACATAAAAATTAGAACTTATTGACTGTAAAGATTTTGTATTTTAACTTTAATTTTGTTTGGCTATTTTTGGAGTCAGGATCTGAATTTGTTTAAGTTTTTATAGATTTTTCATTTCAAAATTCCGCTGGTAATGAAAGCTATATTTAACACTAATTGATTTTTGGTTTTTGTAATTGTAAAGTTTGAAAGTATTTAATGGGGTCCTTCTAAATATAGCATTACAGCAGACAACGAATGAATACTGTTGAATCGGTTTCGTTAAAATATACCTATGAGAATGGAAACATTTAATTGACAATTTGTCATGAAATTGATTCAATGTAATCAAAAAATTTGACACCACAGTGTATTTCATTTGGTTAGCAAAGAATAACATACACCAGTCGAATTCGCTGCCTTATGAAATTGCATAATTGAAGTTACGCTTTCTGTCTTAAAAAAATATGGCCTGGGGAAAGCATTCAGGTTTGGTTTTCTTCCTCTTTCAAGACAAACTAAATAGTCGCGGTTATGCCCGAATCAGTTGACAAATAGAACCATGTGGCACATTATGTTCGGCTAGTCCTAAAAGATAAAAGGGACGACCTGCAGCCGGGTGTGTTGGGGCTGGGGGATCGCTTGTCTGGCTCTTCCGCTTCCCCTCTCCCCTCCCGCTAGAAGAAGGATCCCCCAGCTCATGGCGCCTCACGGCGTAACAAAACGAGACCTGGCCTAAAGTAATGTGTCAAACGGTCCCAGGCTAGGTTCTCAGGTTGACAGAGGAGGTGTTCAGTGGGTAGTCGAGTCGCCTTCTTGCGAGCATGGAAGTCCTGCACTCTGTACGTAAATGGGCCTTCGCCTCCCTTCCACAAAAAAAAACGACAAACTAAAATTAAGAGAAAATTTCGATAATTTGTAGTCTCCACAATCGCTCTGAAAAAATGGGAGAAGAAACCATAGCATTTGTATTTCCGTAGAAATTTGGAAAAATTTAACTTCTAAAATTGCCGAGATAATGATAAACAAGATTCTTTTGTCGGGGTTTTTACATATATTTGGCGGTACATGTTGTTATTTTTGGCAAATCAGGCTATTTAGGTGACACGATCAAAAGAAAACTTACATCTTAATAACGCTTTCAAGTTATTGAACCTTATCAAAATTCGAATTTTATCGTCGTAATTTGTCCACTGTGAAGAGTTTATTTCACAAACTTTTGCCATATTGCTGTCATCATAATCGACCTACTAAGCATAAAATTGAATTGACTTTTGTCGTGAAAATTTGACTTTTTAAACCCTAATTCACTATGTGAATGGAAAAGCAACATTATATGCTATTGTTCGCAAGATACTAGCCAAGATGCTCAAAAAAATGATTTATCCTGGCCAATATCTATTGGATAGAATTTTTAAAACGGAAAAAGCAATCATTGGCCTGGCTACCTAAACAAAATTGTCCTAAGATTTTTGGAAATTTTAAGCCAAATCCTTATAAATTGTCTCTCAAAAATACCCGAAAAATCTATCTAAAATCTAATTGAGAAATACTAGAAAACATGAAATTGTTAGTATTGTAGTTTTCAGTTATAAAACGCAATGAATATTAATTCAAAACTACGATTCTCCCTTAAAGTTCCAAAAATGTTTAAATTAATTATTTCAATCCACAAGCAGCATTTCTTGTATTTAAGATTAATCAATAATTACAATACAACATGATTGAACTCACCTTTTTATATAAGAAGAAAAAACGTAAATATAGGTAATGAAATTTGGATCTGACTTAAAACTACTTTGATATAAAATTTTTTAGATTTTTCATTTTCATTCATAATTAAAGCAAGTTAACTTAATAAAAGAACAGAAAAAAATAGTTTGTTGTTGTTGTAGCACTACAGCCCCTTCAGGCCGTCGATTAGATTACTCATTATCGTGATCGAATGTGTCGTCATTCCACAAGGTGATATGGTCAGTATCACGGTTCGCCCATGTGTCCTTCCATCCAACTGCGATGCGTTCTGATTTTTTGAACCAGTACGTATCATAACTGAAGTCCGAAATATCACAAAAAGTTAATCTCGTTGCCGCCAACGAGAGTTGAACCAGGGACCTTCAGGGATAAGCGGCCTAACACCATGCGGACTAATATACTAAAAATAATTAATGCCGATTATTTCATTCCGAAAACAAATATTCACCAAAAGCTTTCAAAATACTACCAGAATAATTGGAGTGCAAACATTAGTTTTCTTTAAAACAGATGCGAAAAAAATTATATGATTTTGAAATAGGATGCAAAATACAACAAGTTAGGTAGACAGACCTATGCTCATGTCAGAAGGGTTTTGTACTCAACTTACAAAATGCAGTAACCAGCAGCGAATAAAATCAGGAAACATGTGAAAGACGACTTTATTGGAGAAAATGTGAAATTCGAGGATCATACTATTATTAACAAAGTTGAAAGAATTATGAATTCTGAGGTATTTGTTTTAGTTATACCCATAGATATCTCCCTTGATCATTTTTCCAGATTTTTTAGAAACACATTTTTCATGTATTTCCCACCCCCTGTGCCCCCACTGAAGCAAAAACTGTCAGTTTAAGAACTGTTTTGAAAAGCTCTCATAGAGAACTTTCAGTTGATATTCATATCGGCTACCTTTCATGAAATTTTTTTCAGGGCCCACTCCTCTGTACTGTAATCATCGATTCATGGCCTATTTTTTCGAATCCTAGAATGATTACAAAGCCCTTTTGCTAGGAGCTCTCTCCTGCCTCTTCGACTTGTTTCAATTGTATGTACTCATCTTCATGATACCTATCATTTCTGAAATGTTCATGCAAATCCTAGCAAAGCTGTAGTGTCTAAATCGATAAAAAGCGCATATGGCTCCATAGCCATATGTTTCCATAGTAATACAGGGCATATTGTTCCATAGTAATACGGGAAAATTCAAACCACTATAACTTCGTTAAATACTATTCGATCTTTATGAAACTTTCAGAAAAGATCAATCTTATAGAAAGTCATCTGTGTGCTAAATTTTATTGAATTTAAGGGTACCGTCTAGATTTTATTCAAGAAAACTTAAAATCGATAAATCATACTATTACTAACAAAGTTGAGTGAATTTCGACTTCTCATGTATTTGTTGTTGTTGTACTCATTAAGGCCTACATTCATGATTTTTTTCAGATTTTTCGGATGGAAGGTTTCCAATCGCGAGGGGGGGGTACGCGAAAAGTTCGTACATTTCCCCTTCCCCTGCCTCCCTCGGTACCGATAAGGCAATTTTAAGACTTGTTTTGAAAAGAACTCATTGAGACCTTTCCAATGACACCCTACTCGACTACCAATGGTGAAATTTTTTTTTTGAGGGGTCACCTCCCTATACGGGGAGACCCCCCTTAAACCCCCTTGAAAAATTTTTCCACCCTTGAACTTTCAAGAGGTCACCACTTCTGACCTTTCCACAAAGTTTCATGGCTGTAGCCTCTATAGTTTCGGAGAAAAAGTGCTGTGACATACAGACGGACGGACGGACGGACGGACGGACGGACGGACGGACGGACGGACAGACGGACAGACGGACACAGGTCGTGATTGCAATAGGGTTTTGTATTTTAGTACAAAACCCTAAAAAGGGTTATAAGATCAGTAAAGATATTTGAAAATTTCAAATTGAAATAAAATCAATAAATAATTTCTATAAATCACAGTCTTTTAATCCCAAACAAATCTAAATATGTCCATATTTGGCCACGTAATAAATTTGACCCACTTTTTACCGTGTATTTCTTCAGAGATCATAAAATATTGTAGTTAAATTTAAAATTGTGGATCTGGATATTCTAAAGAGTAAAGATACATTGTTGTCAATCAAAAAATCGCTGTTTCCTTAAAAGCCAAAAAGATATCGCCTATAAAAGTTTTCTTCTTCTGGTCTGAATGCCAACATGCAGCACTTTAAATATCTTAGGGCTAATGCTAAAAGGCTTATGGCCACTTCTTAATTAGATTACTTGAATACACTGAGGGTTCTATAAATTGTAACCAATCGAAACCTTTCAGGGCTTTAATCATTTTGTCGAAAAAATATGGTAGCTTGCCTAGCTCTTTGTATCTTGACGACACTGAAACTACCGATACTGACCAAATTTGTGACATACCATCTCATTATTTTTCTTCATTTTATACGACCCTTCCTCTTTTTTGGCTTTGAGTTTGACTTTTAATATTTAATTGAATCCTTATTCGAATTTGTAAGCTCTACTGATGCATTATTGCTTAACCAATTAGATTAGTACAAGACATTGTCCAGATAGGTTTCCTAATATGTTAGCAACAACTCTTTCCGCGTGGTTATGTTTTCCCTTGTCAACTTTGTTCAGTCTTAGTCTACTGTTTGGTACTTTTCCTGCTTTCGAGAAGATATCTGTTGTGTTTGTAATTCATAACTCTGGAGAAACTCGTAAGGCTTGTATTTCTAATTATTGTCCCATATCCCCTCTTACCTCATTCAAAAAACTCTTTGAACGTTTCCTTTATAGTAAGTCAATAACTATACTATGTATTTACCTAGCAGTTGAACTACATAGATTTATAAAAGGTAGATTCAAACTGTCTAACCTTCATTCATTCACCAATACAGTGTCTGCTGCTCTTGAAACCCAGAATCAAATATATGTAGTATACCTGGAATTTTCTAAAGCCTTTGGCTCGGTCAGCTATGTTATTCTTGTTACCAAGCTCAAGAGACTAGATCTGAATTCGATTTACATTAGCTGACTTTCTTCCTACTTTACTAACCATGATTATATCGCCACGTTCAAGTCTCATCGATATTTCTCTTTTTATCCATTTTTGGGTGTACCTCAAAGCTCCATTCTAGGTTCGCTTCTTTTTTTAGTCTTCATCAATGACCTTCTCTCTGTATTTGAGTCGTATTCACTACTCTATGCTGATGGTTTAAAAATTTTCAATGAATTGAACTCACCCAAGATTGTAAAATCCTTTAAGCAGGCCTTGAGAGGTTGCAATCTTGGTGTGATACGTACTCTCTCCGCTTGAACATTGCAAAATGTTTTTTATGACTTATCCTCAAAGGAAACCGCCCGTAGTTGTCACAGCCACCGTAAGTATGTTCTCAAGTTTAGAGTTCACAGCAGCGCTGGAGTCCGTGCAGCACCTACTCTTCAAATTTCACATCTCTTTTCGTTATTGCAATGATCATCTAACACTTTTAAATTTAATTTCCCTAAAATC
This sequence comes from Odontomyia ornata, assembly GCA_963969285.1. Classification (NCBI taxonomy): domain Eukaryota; kingdom Metazoa; phylum Arthropoda; class Insecta; order Diptera; family Stratiomyidae; genus Odontomyia; species Odontomyia ornata. The sequence goes on along the minus strand of OZ017742.1, from coordinate 230,044,392 downwards.
TCGCCGAATGCTCCTGGATGAATGCTTCCTATTTAATCTTCACTACAAGCTGCTGCCTCCGGTCTTGTGTGATCTCATTTCGCTCTCTTATACAAAGCGAGCTAGTAGATCCTCGGCAGAGTTTTACTTTCCTTTCACTCCCACTGAAGCGTTTTTCAACTCTCCTTTTGTGCATCTTCCGCGAAATCAAAACATTAAATTTTACAAAAAATGTTCTTTTTTCTTCATTTCAATTGAATATTTTTCTGTATATGATGCTATTTTACCTTAATAAATAAATAGAAGTATACGGATAATAGCACACCTAAATGTCCTACCTTTACCCGAGTAAAAATAATCATGGCCTAAGAAGGGCCCAAATAGGGCCTACTTGTATTATTATGGGCGTTTAGGGCCTAAGTAGTGCCCATAAACTTGATTGAAAATAAAATTGACCAAAATTAGGCCCAGCATACAATGCAAATATGGCCCAAGAAATACAGGGTTTTCCAATAAGAGGTGTTATTTTGATATTAAAAGAAAAATGCAATCCTTTAATATAAATGATCGGATGTTTATTTCATTATAAAGAGGAAGTTATGCCGTTAATAGTGGAAAATAACATCAGGCAAATGACCACCACGACCACGCTTACAGGACCATATCCTTTTCATGAAATTTGCCATAACCAAATCGCATAGTTGCTGCCCTATGTCCTCGATAGCCTCACGAATTCCATCTTTGAGGTCTTGAATCGACGCTGGGTTGTTGGCGTAGACCTTCTTTTTCACGTGGTTCCAAAGGAAGAAGTCGCAGGGTGTTAAGCCACAAGATCTCGGTGGCCAATTGTGATCTCCTCTTCGAAAGATAACACGGTCCGGAAACTTTTCCCGTAAAAGATCGATGATTTCGTTGCTTGTGTGGCACGTAGCGCCGTCTTGTTGAAAGTAAACGTTGTCCAGATCAATACCATCCAATTTCGGCCATAAAAAATCATTAATCATCTCTCGATAGCGCAATCTATTCACCGTAACTGTTCCTCCAGCCTCATTTTCGAAAAAGTAAAGTCCAATGACTCCGCCGGACCATAAACCGCACCAAACAGTCAGATGTTGAGGTTAGAGAGGCTTTCTAACATTAATTCTTGGGTTTTCCGAACCCCAGATGCGAAAATTTTGCTTGTTGACGAAGCCACCGAGGTGGAAATGGGCTTCATCACTCAAGATGATTTTTCGATGGAATTCCGGATGATTTTCATGCATTTCAAGGACCCAATCAGCAAAGACACGACGTTGTTGATGATCGACCGGCTTGAGTTCTTATGTTAACTGAACTTTATAAGCCTCAAGACCCAAATCTTTACGCAAAATACGGTGTAATAACGCTTTTGGCATGCCTAATTACAAAGAACGACGAGGAATGGACAAACCTGGGTTTTCTTCAACACTTTCGGCTACAGCAGCAATATTCTCGGCTATTCTTGAGTGACGTGCACGGGTTTTATTCTTCACATCGCTAAGTTGTCCCAACAGCTCGAATCTTTCCACCAATTTCTGTATTGCAGTCCGACAAGGTGCTTCATGATGACCCAAAAATGTTCGAGTTTTACGAACCGTCTCTGCCAAATTTTCACCATTTTCATAGTGAATTTTAATAATTTCAATGCGTTGTTGAAACGCATATTTTTATTAATGGCGTAGTTTTTACTTGTCAAATGTCAAAAAATGACAGCTTCAAAAGCGACATCTACCGTAATAGCGGGCTATTCAAAAGAACACCTCTTATTGGAAAACCCTTTATGAGGAAAACATAATCAATAACTTTGCTATTAACGGTTTGCCATTGCCATCAAGCACTAGTGTACATTTCTTTCTTTCTTATATAAAAAATTCCAAAAATTCGAAATATGGTATAAGTGAAGTAGTACATCCAAATTCAATTGAAGTTGGCTATAGGGCGATGTCCTGTGGGTTGTTTGTGTAAATATACACTTTTTAAAATAAGCGAATTTCATACAATAGCATATGATAATTTTTCTATTTATGATTATGAGATACAATATACTGTTATTACATAAAAGATAACATTTTTGATTTCTATCCCACAGAAAAAAGTAAAATGTGTAAATATATGAAACTTAAGCATGGAGTAAGTATTGTTTGAGCCATGTTTAAGCTCTGTTTTAGACCTTGTTTGGGCTGTATCTGGATCCTGTTTAGACCCTTTTCTGATTCTGCCAAAGTCAATGCTACCGTAGATTGGGCTTCTTTTGAGGCCAATCCAAGCTTAATTTGGGCCAAATGTCATGCAAATGTGCCTTGTCTGAGCCCTTCTTGAATCTTGAAAATATCCGCATCATGGCCTTGTTTGAGATCAGTTTGGGCCATGAATTTAGTAAATGATTTCTTTATCCGCATATTTTTTTATTTTTTTACCACTCAAACTCATTTTCGACTAATTTCAAGAACTCCCATCTTCCTGGCGTTAGCCAAAAATTACTTTTGCAATCTTTTTTAATTTAATCGACCTCATTGAAACTCACTTCTTTGTAAAAAAAAAAACTGTCATACACAAGAAGTGAAGCAGTATAATTAAGTCAACATAAAGTGAACCGTCCTTAAAACATGACTAATGTAGTGAACTTATAATCGCCGTCGGACATCATACACAATTTCGTGATTGTCTAGAATGTCCGACGGCGATTCATTGTAGCACTATAATCTCAACAAAAATTTATCGCCTGCTCAGATTGTCATGACTTAAAGTGAAAGTCCGCTGTCTGTGTGGAGGTTAGAGTGCTCGCTGCGTAAACTGAAGGTCCCTGGTTCGAATCCCGGTGGTGACAACGAGATTTGTGTCAAGAGATTTTTCGGACGGACTATAAGCCCGTTCATTCATAATACGTACTGGTTTAAAATCAGAACGTAACGCAGTTGGGTGAACAGACACGCGGTCATAGCTGGTACTGACCATGTTATCTTCTCGAGTCCCGATACATGCGATTAAGGTAATGAGATATTCTAACCATCTCCAAGCAAAACCCCGAAAAGGACTGTAGTGCTAAAGCAAAAAAATACAAATTCAGCTAAAACTATTGAAACAATAAAACACTTATGGATGAAGAACTTCATATGATTGCATCGATAATTTTCTTAAATTTTGGGATGTGCCAGTTTTATGTAAAGTCTCTTTGCTAATTATATACAAGTACGTTCAGTACAAGGATAATTTAAGCAAAGAAATAGGTGATATAAATATTGTTTCATGCATTTTAAGCCTGCAAACTGTCATTTTATCACTTCCCTTAATCCAAATTCATCTTATTAACTCTGCAACCCACATTAAATTATCGTCATTTATTAAAATTGAATATATCAAAGAAAAAATTTAAAGAATTGAATGGTGAATGAAAAAACAGACCTATAACAGCTTCGACTTTGCTAATACATGCCAGCATCATTACTGTTGCTGCTGCTGCTACTACTTACATGCATGCCTAACAATAACAAGCGAGTGATCGAAATAAGGAAGCAATCAATTTATAACCACTGGTCATTGGTATATGGCTCTATATAAAATGGATAAACGACCGCGACTGACGGCGAAATGGAATTGGATGACGGACTTGAATGGTTTCAAATGGATAAAAATGAAAAATTCGTTATCTGACCATTATCAACAATTTAAATGTGTATCTGATGGATGGATGGATAGGATAAAGATATGAATTGTTAGATTGGATGAATAGAATTGGTTCTAAAATCCATATGGAAAAGATGTCGTCTCCAGACAAATAAAAGTAGGGGAGAGTTCGATGTGATTATATTGAATATACAAAGAGTATTTGGTTTATTGCAAAATTTAATGTATTAGCACTGTAGCAACGAGTAAAAAAGTTATACGAGTAAGAACAAACTTACCAACGATGCAATCATACATGGTCTTGATTCTATTGCAATCAACTAAATAACTGACTAAGTGATCCACCACATACACATTGATAAATTGCGTATAATCATATAATAATGAAAATTGATAATAAGCATTGAATGGATTTTAATTTGGAAATTGCCATGGCTAAATTATTATTGATTGAATACTTTTTTTTCTCATGTTTGTGTTTATTACGCATTTAGTTGATTGTCGGCTGTGTTTTCGAATTTATTTGCTAAATAAAAATTGTTAATGAGTTAGGGTAGTTTTTTGTTTCAAGTTCGATTGAGAGATTATCTTGTTGAATAAGATGAAACAGTAAAAAAAAATTTGGTCAATGTAGACCGATTTTCATGAAGTTTTATTTGTTGCATTCTTGCTATATTTTCGAGTGTAGGTGAAAATTGAACCACATGAAAAATAAAATGTGATATTTGCGGTAATTTCAGCAGTGATTAAGCTAATTTAGTTCTAAGGAGAAAACTATTTTGGTGCTGACTTCAACTTAAAAAAAATTAATAAAAAACAATTTTCATTTAACTACGAAGCCAGTGCTCAAACTTTTTGTAGCCAATTATTTAAAATCCATCATCCATCTCTTTCATAAAGCAAAACTCACAAAAAATAAGTTTATGTTAATAGAAAACAGACAACCACCCCAAAACAACAGCCCTCACACCACATCCACACCAATCTGCAATTGTCATACTCACATTGAATTACAATTCCATATACTCGTATGTATGTACAAAGCCATCAAATGGTCGTTACTTAGAAAATATCTTTCAACTCATCCCACCCATTATCCACAACCCTTTCATCTAACCCACCCCCATACAGCCAGCATCAACTCATTGAACAGATATGATTTGAAAACTCACCCCTTTACTCGTTTTTCTTTCATAAATCCTTCCGTCTCGTCGTCGTCATCAGTGAGCGCTTCTTCTTCTTCAAACCAACAAAACTCCTTTTTAACCAATGCCTCTAGCATCGTTCACACTCTACACACCCCATACTCCCATTAAATTTAGCCAATGTCTCGAATGGATGATTTTGGAGATGATTTTAAAATCGAAAAACCCCAAACAACAACAGTCAGAGAATTAGAAGGATTTTCCAGGCAAAAACTGCCATAAATATGTGTATACAAGGAATATGTCTGTAGAATGTGAAAAAGGCCTTCTCATATGAGAATGTGTGTTATTCCGTGCATGCTTCTGATAGGAAAGGGTGAGAGACGTGTAGAAGAAGCAGAAGAAGGCGATACAATAAAATCAAGAATAGCAGAAGATGGAGGCGTGCAAATAGAAAGAACAACAACAGAATCATTGGTGAAGTAGCAGCAGCAAAAGCATCGATAAAGAAACAAAAAGGGGGTTAATATACAATCTACATATTAATTGTGATTCCCTTGAAACAAAATCATGCGGAGGTGAGCACGAGCGGTCTGTTATATCGGTTAGTTGCCTGGCAAAGCTACCACACTTGACTGGGATAAGTCTGGAGGGACATCTAAAAGATTAGATGTCACCCGAACTCATTTCTCGCTTGATACAAATACAAAAACATTTGGGAGAAATATTTTACGAAATTTCAAAGCGATGATTTTGAATTCAAGCTACCATTGCTTCTCACCCTCCTTTCTGCAGATACCCCTCAGTTGAATCAACTTGATAGCATGAAGGGCTCCCACTGATCCCTTAGAGATTCATCCCAAACCGCTTCCTCCCAACATTCGAATCAGTCAGATACAGAAGTAAAATGGAAAAACATAAAACCTCTTCGATATAGTATTTGGAGACATCTCCGGGAAATTATCTGGAACATTTTACCAAAAATAATTCGAAACAGGAAAGATTGTGTATTGGTTACAGCATCGCCAGCGTGTGTATAGATAAATACGATTGAGCTGGAGCTAAAGCTGGGTGGATCCGTGGGGAGTGAGCGGAAGATTATGTTGAGAGGAAGAACCACATTACTAGGGTCCTTGAAGCCATCCTTTCTCTAAGCAATCATTTGGTGCTCAAACTCTGTTGTTATTGCTGCCAAACCATGCCACCCTGAATCAAAAGGACTAGGCATCGTTCCTCAAAAGTGAAGAATCAGTAGAATACGCTACAACCCATAAATGGAAGTTTGATCATTAGCACAAATGGAATATTGGTTGTATGGGATAGGGATAATGCGAAATGGAGATTGTAAGATTTATATTTCATTGAATGATTGGAGTATATCGGGAGAAGGGTGGTGTGGAGAAAATACGAGTTTGAAGCGTTGCTAGCTAATGAAAAGCACACGCAAATTAAGTAAAATTGAACCCTGACCAAGAATCAATAATATATAGAGAAGGATGCAGTTGAAGAACAAGAAAATAATAAATTTAAAGTGTGTCTGAGATTGCTACGAGTTCGTCTAGAATTAGAGTCATTTAGCATTAAATTTAAAATAATTCAGTAGCTCATCGATATGTTATACAACACTTTACGAATATCTCGTATCTAAAACTATCCTCTCTTCCCACGAGTCGCGTGCGTGTTAGACAATACAATTTTTGCCACCCCCTATCCCTCTTTCCCTGACATTTTCTAGTCTTCATCTAACAATGACTCCAAGCACTGTATTCAAATTCATATGATGAATTAGAACGTTAACCAGAAAAGATAAATCAATGACGACAAAACCAAAGGGTTGATGGACTACGTATCGCGCTGATTTTGAAGGAGCATTTTTGAGAGACTAAAAGGATGTGCGTGTGTGTCGTAAGAATATCGCAACCAAACATGTAATTGTATGCATGCAAAGAAAAATGAAATAAAATATACGCGGGGGTGGAAATCAGATTTTCTATCGATTCAAAAAGCGGTAGCACATCATTTTGAGAGCAAAAACAACAACAAAACATTCCCTAAATATGTGTGTCTAGCATTAAAATGGAAAATCTTCTGTACATAAATTGTAAATTGATTCTATTGAACTAGGAATTTTGGAGAGGATAAAAGAAGAGAGTCCCAACTTCATTCTCAACCTCTGGTTAGAATATACATACTATGTTTGAGTTTGAGATGGAGTATTGATTGGAATTAACAGATGAAAGACGAAACCCTTTTTTGGTGCTGCTTGAACTTTGTGGGAAGAGATGAAATAAAGGACTTGTACGTTCCGTGCGCTGAATCTCTCAACTCTTTTCCTCCTATAAAACAATAACGTAAGGGTGATTTGAAAATTTCATTTCAATTCCGTGAGTGCGTATTTAAAAACCTCTTGGTTACGTGTGTCGTATTCTCTGGCTTTTATTTTGGAATTTTATTGAAACTGGAGACATGATTTTCAAGTACAGGCAGACGACATTCGTTCATTTAGTCAACTGGGATAATTATTAATAATAGATGCTTTGTTAAGATGCTTTTAGTATTAATGATATGATTCATTGAGCTTTAGATTGAAATTGAAATGAGTCAAGCGAAAAGGAGGGGGCATGAGGTAGACGATACAGAAAAATTGTTATGAGGAGAAGAAGGAACGTCCAAAAACGATGCAATAAATTTTCTGTATTCGGTGTCAAATATGTTTTCGATTAAGAACGTTAACCTTGTACCCTACCCAAGAATTGAGTAAAAATTCAATTATAATTAACAGCAGTATGTGATCTTTCAAATACGTTCTTAATAGTCCGATTCAACACATAAATTGATGCGTGGCGAGAAAATCGAAGCTCAAACAGTAACAACAAATCTTTTTTTATGGGCAATCGTCTTCACCGCTACTCAGTTTACGTATCCTTTTTTGCATTTAATTGTGAAATATAACCAACATTTTGGTGAAAACAGAATTCATCGATAAATTTTTGTTCGAAAATAACAAGGAACTCCGTATCCGGGTGTGCAATCTTGAGGAAAATTCACCACATGCTCGAAATTCAAAACGATCAATTTAGCAATTACCATCCGGAAAAAAATTTAATATGACATTTTTGAATTTATCAACGAATTAATCTAGTTCAACATAATCAAAGCCCTCAATAGACCTCAAAGTAATCCTATCACTGATTGGAATTTTATCTCATGCAATTTCTAAATTCTCTAATTCCCTCAATATCTTCTTTATCAGACTAAATATAAGATCTGCTTCAATTCCTTCCCCACACTTTAAATCTTCCTTCCTTACAATCCAATCAGAATTATCTACAAAAATGCAAATCTAATGAAGTAAGCAATTAATTAGTTTCGCTCATAAAAATCAGTCAACTAGAAATTCATTTCAAACCAATTACCATAATCCTTAATCAATTTACCAATTCGTTTTGGTCCTCGCAAACTGAAACAGCAATCTATTTTGACTTATCCAATTTTTTCTCTCGGTCAGGATATTATCATCCACTTTCTTTCCATCTTCTTACGGGTAACCAAGGACAAATTGGAGCAAAATTTACTCAGAAATCAAAACAGAATTGCGGGAAAATCAGTTAAGAGTATGCTTCCTTAATTGAAAGTATCTTGCTTTGGCAAATGTTTGCTAATTCCACTGTTTGATGAAGTGAATATATGTTAAATGAATCTAAAAATATTTTTTCGAAGCTATTATCCACATTTAATTAAAGGATGTGATGCTACAATGAAGGAAGGTCCAGTTTAAAAAAAAAACAACTGAATTTTCCAGCTCCATTTACACCCTGAGCATAAAATGAACAGTTCACTTAAGTCCGCTTTCAATAAACCACAAATCACAGTCAACAAAAAGTTTACACCATAGTACTATTATTCAGGACTCTATTAATACCAAAAGTCCCCCTCATCTCTTATTTCCAGTCAATTTTGAACACTAGAAAAAAAAAACAACAGAAAATCGAAAAATAAAAAGTAGGACAAAATTCAAAAACCGATTTGTAACAGATTTCCTACTCCACAAATTTCTTATGTCCACCCTCCCCAACAAAATAATTTTCTTTTTACGAGGGTTAGTCGACTCTTGGATAGAACAACGAAAAAAGTATATTATCATTCTTATCAGCCCTCATTTGGACTTTGTCTCCTTGTTGCTTGCAGTTTTTTCCCGATTTAATTCCACTTACTGCTACCCGAAATAGTCTAGTCGACTTTGGAAAGTTAAAGTGGCGACTAATGTCACCCTCAGCCCCCGAAAATACCATTCAATTAATTCAAGAAAGATCATTCAATTAAGAACATCCTCTCCTTCTTGTCGAAATCCAATCATTGGTATGCTTTCTTAGATTGCTTTTTTTTTTCATCTGACTAACTTATCTTCGATGTCTCCCTTGATTCAATTTTGTATTGCCTATCGAAAGTATGGACAAGAAAAATCAGTTAAAGGACGAGGGTAAAGGTTTTCTTTCCCGATTCGATTACTAAGAAATTTGTGTGACAAATTTGATGAGACTTTGGGTGAAATTTTCAACCAGTTTCTTTTTATTGCGTTGAATTTTTCGGAGATTTATTTTCGAACTTTAGAAGTAAGGCAATTGGTTCGTCTGGTTCTAGGATACATCAGTTTCGGAAAAGGGTTTTTTTTTATTTTGTGATGGGGAAAAATTATTTTTTGATAATTTTATTTTTTATTTACTGACGAATCGATATAATTATGATTCACAATTTTTTGGCTTCTTTCAACTACAAATTCAGTTTTCAAAATGGCAAATGTGTGTGTTTTGTTTTAAAGCACTTAATTGTTAAAATGAAATTGCATCCTCAAAGTTCTCTCTGCCAAAGTATTCTAAACGCAGTTTTTTTTATTTCTTTGAGTTTTTTCAACATTTCAAAGACTTTTAATAACTTAAAATGCAAACATCGAATAAGTGATTTGTTACCCATAATGTATATTTGTGATTAAAAATGCATGGTGCCATGCGATTCCAGGTTCCATAATTGTCAAGTCCACCTTTGTAGACGCAAGGCACTTTTCGGAAAATAAATGATAACAATATCAAATTTATTCCCTATACATTCATATTGGGTGACACAAAATACTTCCACCTGTTTCTTTTCGTTCTCTTCTTAGATATTTGCTCATGTCAACCATTTGTAACGGTCCCAATATACCGTTATATTATCATACGATTCATTATGAGGTTTGATATTCAACAGGCTTTTTTGGACAGTCCACATGTGACTCTTGTCAAACTTTAATATCATTATAATGCATACAAATTGTTCAGCTGTATTACGAAAATCAGCTCAATGAAAATTTGCAGTTTTATTGCGAAGTTTTGTTTAGTGAAGAGGCGCCTTTTTGGCTCTATGGATACGTCAATAATCAGAATTGGCACATTGGGGCTGATGAACAACCTGAAAAGCGCCAACAGCTACCAGTACAGCCAGAGAAATGCGCAGTTTTGTGTGGCTTATGGACCAGTGGAATCATCAGTCATTATGCTGGAACGCGCCGTCCAGAATTGTACCCTCAAGATAGAACATTTACGGTATAGTCGTGGTCAACATTTAAACGAGACAATCTTCAAAAAGTAAATCTCAAAAATTGTTCTTCTGACACAATATTATTTTTAATATGGAAAACGTTATGCCTCTTCTTTGAGATTAAAACCCAAATCTCATAATGAATCAAAGTCATCAGGCAGTACAAGCATGCAAATAAAATGATTAACCTCATCCAGTCCTTTAAGAGCTTTCAAACATTTTGTTTAAGTAATTGAAAAATGTATTCAAGATTCCCCATTTTTAGCGCTCCCAATGTATATAGATGTTTGCAAATTTTCCAATCAAAACGCAATTTTTTCCCTTTGGTATATTTCGAAAAATATATATTTCGGGAGTAAGTTATTCCCTTCTTCGTAAAGTCATTTACACTGAAAAAGGAAGCAACTTACTCCCAAAATATACCCGTATATTTGTCGAAATGTACCATGCATAAAAGTGAAAAATTGTGTTTTGGTTGGGAAATTTGGCAAACATCTAAAAATGTATTCTAACAAGCAAATAATTTTCAAGGCTTAATCTTTGATTTTCCATTTATATATATATATATATATATATATATATATATATATATATATATATATATATGCAGGTATATATAAATATATATATATATATATATATATATATATATATATATATATATATATATATATATATATATATATATATATATATATATATATATTTATTCACTGAGAAAACCCCCAGCGTTTAGCGAAGCTTGAAGAAGATGAGGGTAATGCTAAGAACAAGTTTCTATAGCTTTGGGGAGAATTAGAATTATGACTTAGGTATCCTAAACGACACAATACTGTAACCATATGCTTTATGTTGAAGATTTTGCCAAATGTGTGCATTATTTGATAGTTAACAATTTTACAGAATATTTATGAATACAATTTTTCGAAAAGAAACTATCAATTCTCCTGCATAACTTCTATCTATCTCACCCCCAACCTCTTACACTCCCTTCAATTGGATAATGTCAAACGAAACATATAAACAAATAAATCCTTTCCTTTATTGTTTGCCTTAAAAGAAATCGTCAAAGCATTTCATCCTTTCATCAAATGGGTCCCTTGGCTCTCATTATTGTCAATTCTTATAAATCCTTTTTCCTATATTTGTTTTTGAATATTCATCAAAAATATGTATTCTTCTATCTTTCATATAGACAACATTCCTATAGCAGCCAAATGATGTTTTACTCGTCAGCACTTCAAATCTCTTGAGAACACTTGCCGTATTGAAAAAGAAACATATTTTCTCCTTGTTTGGTTGATTACCTCATCATTACCTACGTACCTCTATTTGAATAGGCTGTTACTTCTTCTATGTAGATGCATACCTACCTTATCGCAGGGTATGACTACCAGGCACTTAATGACAATTGCATTGTTAAAATGTCTGAATAAGCTTTGATGGCTGATAGGTAAGCTAAGGAGAGAGACGCAAGCTTGATAAATCTCTTTAGGTTTTTTAATGGAGTGTTGCTTTGAAATGGAATGAGGATTGCTAACATTTTAAAATCGGACTAAAATGGGTTATGGTAAGTCAACAAGTCACAATTTTTTTTAATAGCTCAAAACTTTTCTATGTTCCCCATACACTAAAAATGACAGACAAGATGAAGAAACCCGAACAGAACTTCATCAAAAGCCTTAACATGACAACTTTTTGTGTCCACCGGTACAAATCAGCCCTAAAGTCCAGATCATTCCTTAGTATTGAAATATTTAAAGTATCAAAGTTTATAATTATGATGGTACTCCATAAAGCAAATTTTGTAAATCGCCTAGGAGGGCTTGAAATAATGCCAAGAAGCCTTAAAAACAATCCCATCCCCTTCAAAAAGACACAAATCATTGACTTCCGACTTGGCACCTAGCAGTCTATCCACCACTTTATTCAATCAAATCAACTAATTTCTTAAGCAAATGGGTCAACTGTTTCTTTAACCGGACCGATTGCCACAAAAACCTGAATAAAAGTTTGACTTTTCACGGAATGTGAGCCACTCATGATAAGTTACAAGTAATCGGGAAACAATCCTCCTTAAAGTTTTTACTAAACTCAAATTTTTTACAAAGCTTTATAATTCTCGTTAAATTACAAATCACTTATAAAAATATCTCTAATGAAATTCAATACTTTGCTAGGGAAAACAAAACTAAATAAAAAAATATCTTTAACATCTTAAGTGCTCAAGAAGTAGGATCTTAGTTTCACGAAATCAGTTTCAAAAATATAGGTGCTCAAATTTTTAACGAAGATAGAAAAATTAAGTTCACAATACTACCACAAAAAGTTTTATTTCAAAATTATAACTAACTACAAATAAGTTCAGTCTACCCTCAGCATTAAAAAACTAAATCAAATCAAAGCACAAATTTTTAAGAAATCCTGATTCCAAATTAAAAGTGGCGCGATCTAAGGAAAACCATCGTTGTTAGTTGAGTTTACACTAAGTAGTTAATGCCACTTTAAACTTCACTTGAAAGGACTACCGTTCAAAGTTCAAAGAGAACTCGTCATTTTTTATGCATTAATTTTTTATGGATCTTAACTGCGCTTAACTAAATCTAAAATTGCTCCATATTTAAAGTAAGAACGCAGTTCTGGTAAGTGGTGTTACAGCTTCATTGGTGCTTCTTCCTTGGACTTGAACTTGTACTTCAACACCGTCCACTTGACTGAAAATTGTCTATAAACGGCCAAACTGTCATCTGTCCACTTTACGATAAAAAAGGTAGCACGTGAAGTGTTGCTAATTTTATCAAAAACGTAACATGTATTTGGACGATAATGTCGTCAAGAACGTTTCGTCTTTCTCTTTTAAGATTATCCATTATATTTATTAACAATGTTATTTTAAGCAAAATAAAACTATCAATAATATTACTGATTAAATTTATATCATCTTCTCATGCACTATGCGTATGTTTAACATTCCCCTTCTTATCCCATCAACAAATATACATGTAATCAATCCTTTTCATTTATTATCATGCAATAATAATTAATCACATTTCTATAAAAGTCACATATCTTAGTAAAGTCGACTTAAAGCCTCCAAATTTAGTTTCCACTTAAAGGATTTAGGGGGAAAAATACCCAACAAAACCTATCATGAAAACTAAACGACGTACTAAGAAATTACAAAGCATTTATTACAACCAAGCCTGTCGATAATAAACGATTATTATCCTTACTATCCTAAATAATATCGTATCTATCTATTTATTGTCTCACATGTAACATATCTAAAACTATTTCGTAATTTTCAACCTAACCCATTCATTGGCAATAATTTATCTTTTTCTGTCGTGAAAACTTTGTGTTCGTTCTTAAAGGCATACGTCCTGGTTGAGGATACATGCATGTAAAATGGAATCATGTTAACCTCGTTTGCTAGCTGATATAATGCCCTGACTTCTCTTAATAACCTCTCCAACATATGCAAATCAATTCGTATTAAAAACGAATGCATGTGCTTAGCTAATTAGTATTAGACATTCGATATCGATGTTGGAAGGGGGATTGGGAGAGGAAGGAGTTTGTTTGGAATATGTAGCCTGAAAATAAGGTAGGTATGTGACGGTATGATGGTATTGCAACTAGGCAGCTTTTATATCATAAATTGAATCGAAAATCAAAAAGGAATGAATGCTATTCTACATTGAGTTAATTTAGTGCAAGGTAGCATTATTATGTTTCTGAAGTTTCAGCAAAGACACATCTGTTGCCACTGGGAACGTTTTTGTAAAAGTTTTTAAGGTTAAATCCTGTATTTCAACAAATTGAGTCATCAGTCGTGCAGCAGCGTTCATCAAACTTTTTTTTGTGGTTGGGCGATGAATGTCATTTACGTACAGAGTGTTGGACTCCCATGTCCGCAAGCGACTGGACTACCCTCTAAACACCTATCTTGTCAACCCGAGACCCCAGCCTGGAACCGTTCGACTCATTACTTCGGGCCAGATCTCGTTTTGTTACGTCGTGGGGTGCCTTCAAGCTGGGGGTAAAGGGGAAGAGGAATTGCCGGACAAGTGATCCCCCAGCCCCGACGCCCGTGGCTGCTGTGAACCCCTCTTATCTTTTAGGACTGCTCGAGCATAATGTGCCACCTAGTTCCATTTGTGAACCGATTCGAGCGTCACTGCGTTTAAACTATCTGGGGTGAGCTCTCCCGTCTCCCTGTAGAGATCTCTTCGCAGCTTGTCCCATTTTGGCGTTGGGAGAACATAAAGTAACTTTTATTGTGACCATAACGGTATAATGCAAGTAAATATTGTTGATATCACGATTGACCGTGTAATTTTGGTTTTGAACCAATACCAATGGCAGTTTTTCGAGATTTAAGATCTTTATTGGGTGCTTTTCTTATTTCTAAGTATATGAAATTCACAAAAAACTTTCGGGCCTTCGCTTAGAGATGGTTAGAGTACCTCATTATCACGATCGAATGTGTCGGCACTCCACTAGGTAATATGGTCTGTATCACGCTTTGGCAATGTATCCGTCCATCCAGCTGCGATACGTTCTGATTTTAAACCAGCACGTATCATAAATGAGCAGGCTTATAGTCCGTCCAAAGAATCACTCAAACTAAATCTCGTTGCCGCCAAGAGTCGAACCAGGGACCTTCGGCGTACGAGCTGAGTGCTCTCACTACTACACCTCGCGTACTACTCATAAATAACTTAGCCTGACAATATTGATGCGGGTTATGCCTTAGCAGTTTCCCGGAGCTCAATAATCATTTACTTTACTTTAATTTACAATTTTAATCCTTTCAATAAACACAAAACTTTAAAATGTTAACACCAACAACATAGTCAAATATTAATAGATCAGAAAAGAGAAAGGTGTTAAATTAAATAACTTTAAAGAATTAAAGTTCTAAAAATTGAGTTTCTTAAAAATAAATACATACATTATTTGCTTAAAACTACCTTAAAGCTACTCGTTCGCTGCATTCATTGAACGATTATCCGTCACTGCCCTAACTATTTCGGCCTTGTGGTCCACTGCTCTCCTTAATGCTGGTTCCACTAGCTTCTCCGCATATGATTTGATTGGGTCCATCGCTGCCTCCTGATAAAGCGTCTCTTTGGGGTATATCAATGGCAGTCAAATGACCACGGTACTCCATTGAAAGATATATTGATGCGATTACGGTAGGTTTTTGACCCGCAGTGTTAAATACGTTTCGAGAAATTTTAAATAAAATCTTTTGTGACGAAGATATATAAGCAGGATGAAATTTAAGACCCATCATTGAGTTGAACATCTACCAACAAAATTTAAAAGGTTAACCCCATATATTTTGTTTTAATCCGACCCAAAGCATTTCTAGATCAAAATTTGTACGGTAACGAAAAAACGACTCATGTTTAAGAGGAACTATTGGCAAGATAACAAAAATAGGGACGGTTCGTTTGTACTTAATTTTTCGATCGCTTATTCATGAAAAACTCTTAAAACCTATTCCATGTGCTTCAATCATAATAATAATTATATTAATTGCGCACTGGTTCGAATCGAACCTTGGTGTTGAGAATCGTTAGGGAATCTCATTTCAGGACCGTAACTGCATTCGAGTAGATGTCCTCTAAATCTCAGTGTGTTTTAAGTGCTTGAATCGAAGCACTTAAATGTGTTAATATGTTTTGTTTCATTAAACTTTCGTGTGTTGTTTCTATTTGGAAAGCGCTATCAATAAAAAAAAGGATTAATATCACTACCAACCCGAACTTCTACATCACAATTGCTTTCGCCCTCGCTTGGACTTGAACCTGGTCTGCCAGATTACAACCCCAAACCCTTTGCATCTGATAAACACGACTTCATGTAAGTTGCACCAGATGCGTAGAAGTACTTTGACTTTATCACAGAAAGTTTAGAACGCGTTACAAAAATTAACCGTTTAAAAATTTAATTTGATGAATTTAAGTGTTTGAAAAAAGTTCTTTAACATTATAAATAAATAACATAACATATAACACTTTTGAAATGACTTGAAATAAAGCACTTAAACACTTATAATCTACGTAAAACATTTAAGTGTGTTGAAAGGATACACTGAAATTTGAAGTGATGGTCGGTATGTCTCTCAACCATGTAATTATTATCTGAATTTTCAATCAGTATCCATCACAGCTGGGTAGGCTGATAGTCTGACAGAAGTACCACAAGCACAAACTCGTTACCACCAAACGATTTTGAGCTTGGGAACTGCTGCGCAATGGGTGAGCACCCTGATAATCACAACGCACGGACTACTAATCAATCAATAACTAAAGTTAAATCTATCCTCACCTCCCTCTATTGTATAACCATGTTCCCAATTTCAAGATAGAAATTCAACCAAATACTATTCAACTCTAGTTGAATGGCCATTCGCAGCACACCCAAGGGACTAGGGTTCAACGAAAAAGTAACACAATTCAGTATTACTTACTAGCCAAGTAAGCACAAAGCTTTTCATTGAAAGATCTAAAATGAATTTCAAAAGAAGTTTATCAGCTCAGACCGCAAAAATTCTGGACAATGTCTCAGCCAACTTTGTGCTTTATATCCTTATGCCCTCTGTCCGTCCGTCATAGCAAGTTTTCTCCGGAGCTAGAGAAGCTACAGGCATCAGATCTTGTGAACAGCTCAGAGGTTTCTGGTCAATGAAAGTTGTATGATCGAAAAAAATTTCAAAGCTTTTTAACGGGGGTATCCCCATATAAGGATGTAGTCCCATAAACAAATTTCACTACTGGTAACGGGGTACGCAGGAGAAGCGGAAGAATATGAAAAATTTGTGTGCCCTTCTCCCTTCACTATTGCGCAAATGCAGACCAAAACTCTGATAAAAACTAAATATATGAGTGCAACATCGACAAATTCTTCAGAAGTTGAAATTTACTTAACCTTGTTAGTAATAATAATAATCCTTCGCACAACAGTCCAAATGCGAATCTTGGCGTTGAGATTTATTGTTAGAGTATCTGATCCCATGACCTTAACGGGTTTCGAGGTTAATATGGTCAATATCACACCTAACCCTGCGATTATTAACTAATTTTTCAATTAGTACCCAGCTGGTTGGGCTGATAGTCTGACAGCAGCATCAGAAGCTCAAACCCGCTGCGCAAGCGGAGTGTGCTCTAACCCACTGCTCCACATGGACTTCTACTACTAGTAATAGTATGATTTATCAATTTTAACATATAAGAATTCGCTCAAGGTTCGTTTTAAATTATGTTACTGAGTAAATTTGTGTTATTTTTCTGCAACTTCAGCATTTAAAGTACAGACTATTAAGTCTGGATGAATACGTGGTACGTTCTTATGATAGTGACAATAACAAATACGTCATAAGTTGAAATTCACTCAACTTTGTTAATAATCATGGAATACGTAAAAACATTTTTCCTAATAAATTCATATGTGATCTCTTAAATTCACTGAAATTTAAGTAGTCTACAGAAAAGCCCTTATACTCTGTAAGTTTCAATAAAATCGAATCGCATTTACGGAAGATATACAGATTTGAAAGTTTTTCTACTATTCGGGTTTTATATCTTTTCGGTTTTTCTATCTTACGACACACCGATTGGATCTTCTCCAAATTTTCAGTTAAAATGAATAACAAAAATATCTCTAGATTCAGTCAAATGTTATTAATAATATTGCAACAAAATGGCAGCCGGTTAAAATGAAGTAACAATGGTTTCTCTTATAATGCGAGCAATTATTTGTTGTAGAAGTTGTTGAAGTTTTTCTTAAATTTATTCATAATTGGTGCCTGCCTATAGTATATTTAGAATGAAACCCTTCTGATATGAGCGTGGGTCTGTCTTTCCAACTTGTATAAACATACGAGGTGTGTTCAAAAAGTATCGCGAATTTTGAATTTTCGTGGGTTACGTATATTTGAATTTCGATTTTTTTGTGGCGTTATTTTGGTACTCATGTCTGTCACTTATGCCGACAAGCTCGGCCATTTTGAATGTTCACTTGATTGGTGATAGCTGCTTTACTTGCACGTGTTTTCAATCGTCTTCGATTTTTACTTATTCAAAAAAATGGATCAAAGAACGTGTATCAAATTTTGTGTGAAAAACGAAATTAAGTGTGCGGATGCATTCCGAATGTTGACTGTGGCATACGGAGAAGCTACCTTGGACCGAAGCAACGTTTATCGGTGGTACAAAATGTTTTTAGAAGGCCGAGAAGATGTGAACGACGAAGAGCGTGCCGGACGCCCGAGCACTTCAACAACAGACGAAAAAATTAATGAAGTGGAGAAAATGGTATTGGCCAATCGTCGAATCACCGTTAGAGAAGTTGCTGAGGACCTAAACATATCGATTGGCTCGAGCCATTCGATTTTTATCAACGATTTGGGCATGAGACGGGTCGCCGCGAAATTCGTACCAAAATTGCTCAATTGCGACCAAAAACAGCAACGCATGAACATTGCTAATGAGATGTTAAACTCTGTCCGCGACGAACCAAATTTGCTCCAGAGGGTCATAACTGGTGACGAATCGTGGGTTTATGGTTATGACGTGGAAACCAAAGCTCAATCATCTCAATGGAAGCTGCCGCATGAACCAAGACCGAAAAAAGCGCGCCAAGTTCGGTCGAATGTGAAAGTTTTGCTGACAGTTTTCTTCGATTGCAGGGGCGTGGTGCATCATGAGTTCTTGCCACAAGGAAGAACGGTCAATAAGGAATATTTTCTGCAAGTAATGCGCAATTTGCGCGAAGCAATCCGCCAGAAACGCCCGGATTTGTGGGAGAACAAAAATTGGCTTTTGCACCACGATAACGCCCCTGCTCACACATCGTTGCTTGTGCGCGACTTTTTGGCCAAAAACAACACACTAATGATGCCGCAGCCACCGTATTCCCCAGATCTGGCCCCCTGTGACTTTTTCTTGTTTCCTAAACTGAAAAGGCCCATGAAAGGACGACGTTACGCTACGCTTGACGAGATAAAGACGGCATCGAAGGAGGAGCTGAACAAGATTAAAAAAAATGATTTTTTGAAGTGCTTCGAAGATTGGAAAAACCGTTGGCACAAGTGTATAATATCTCATGGGGATTACTTTGAAGGGGACAAAATAGATATTCATAAATAAATAAATAATTTTTGGAAAAAAACGAAATTCGCGATATTTTTTGAACACACCTCGTATGTTTATCAAAATATTATCTGTTTGTAAAATTGAAGCGAAGCGGTAACATTTTTGAGTTCCAACGTAGAAATGAAACCAGTGGAATTCCTCTACATGCTTCAGTCATCAGTCTTCCAAAATCATACCGTAACTTACTCTTTCTTCTCTTCTCATTAATCCTGCTACATACCGAACCCTCACAAACAATTTATAGTTGGTTTGTAATATTTCTTTTATATCAGTCATGTTCAATTTCAAAATCATCAGAGTAGCGCACATGTATGGTTTATTATCAATAAAACATGTACGAATTCCCGACAGGGGTTTTGTATGGGGTTTCGTGAACAAGAGAAGTTGAAGAAACCTTCGAAAAATGATAAATGAGATCCCACAAACGAATTTGACTAATTGCCCCCCAGAAAATTCAATCGAAATCTCTACCGTTTGTGTTCGCGTTCTACCCAAAATTCTCACCCCTCTTATGCCCTACTATGAAAAAGGATTGATGTCTTGCTGTGGGTTGGGGCTTTCCTCACTTCCTCTCTCTCTCTTTCTCTTGAATGATGAATACATTACTGAGCACATATGATTGGAAAATAAATGAGTAGACTGAAGTTTGGGGGAAGAGGTAAGATAACAAAATCAACATTTTCCAATTATCATATTTTTCAGTGATGTATACAAATATTCGATATATGATAAAGACAGAGGAATCTAGAGGGAAGGGAGAAAATAATCAAATTGAACGTTTTGCCTTGAGGTAAATTAGAATCGTTCTGTTCTGTTCTTCAACCCCCATTTGAAACCATCACTTTACTTCTGCTTGTAAATTTTATATTTTCCCGAAAATCCCACCCCCAAAGTTGTTTTGATTAGTCTGCATATGTGTATTGTTTAACTCCACTTATTCTCTTCCAAATTTTCTATAATTTCAAGGACCAGACGCGAATCCTAGAAGCATGAGTTAACATTTCTTATACGGGTTAGAATTCCACCTACTTCTTTCCGCGTAAGAAATTAGCAATCAAAGTAAACCATAAAGATTTATCTACAATACACGCACAAACCTCCGATGTAAATTGCCTTGTATTCTTTGATAGATGATGCTTTTCCAGAGACCCTTCAACGTCAGAACAAGGACGTAACAACGATGATGATTCCTTCCTTGGGAAACTTAATCTTGTCAATTTACGCGATCAAATGAAGGAAGGAGTCAAAAAGGAGTAGTCAATCCGAAATATATTTCTGTATTGGGTTGATACTTTACTGAATGAAGAACGACTTTCATAAGCATATAGAAAGAAAGTATCAGCACCCAAAATATCAAACAAAATCCTTTGCAGCCCAGAGAGGAGAGTCTCAACGGAAAAATCTTTTCAATTGTTTTACAAACATTTTAAACGATGGATAGGTTGTAGCATGTACCCACACCTCACACCACTCATTGATTAAATCAAAGAGTATTCACTTGTTTTTCGATTGAATCCTGTTTTGACTATTCTCTTTCTCTCCCTCTCTCTCATACTTTTTTGGTTCAGAGTATGTTTGTTCATCTTTCTTTTGTAGGAAATTTTCACTCCGATCGGATGTAGTAGGTATTCCTTTTGTCTATCGTTATTGAGATTGCTTGTTATTAGAGTGCGGTCGGATAAGGAATGTGAGAAAGCTTATAAAACATTGAAAATTTTGTTGTCTCGATTGTATGAGAATGAAAAGAGAAAGGTAGTAGCTTTCTTTGGTTTCTATTCAAATAATAGCTGATTTCTTTAAGGGGTTTGTTATCAGTGCACTTACAGTTGATGGACGTCAATTGGAGGAAAGCGGCTAGTCAAAATATAATTGATGATTTAGTCGTTCCCAGGATAGTGATGAAATGGATAATAGTGGAGCGGCAATATTTTAAGTGCAGAATGTTGAAAGGATTTTGAGTTTTTGAAAGGGTAATGCCTCCCACGATGCGAAAATGTACTGGAGGAAATTTAATTTATAATGAAATTATAAATAAGAGCTTTTTGAATATGACAAATTTTGAGGCTACTGTTTTTATTCAGTATTGCACCAGAGCAAATGTTTTAAGGCTAGTTAAAATGGGAATTCTTGTTTGCTCTGCATTATTTTAAATTGTTTTTTACTTTTCAGTTTGTACTTGGATGCTGCCCAGTTGGTGTAGAGGTTAGAGCACTCGCCACTTAATCTGAAGGTTACTGGTTCGATTCTCGTTGACCGTAGTGGAGTTTTTTTCTCGAGTTAAAAAAAAAAACAGAATTTAGTCTAATCCAATTTTGGAGGAATCTAATATACAATCGCGTTTTAATTACAGATAAATGTATGATACTAATCAAAGTATTTTCTAGGACACCATTTCGAGTTACTGAGTAGCAATGACAGATTTCATTTTTGGTTTTGGTGGGATGGATTATTATGAATTTCGTTAAATGTCTTACACCATTGAAAGTTCATTATAAAGATAGGTTTCTGAAAGTTTATACCTAAAGACCTCCAATAAATTGAACTTAACAAATTTATATCTAATTTTTTATGCTTCTAAATAAAATAAATAATTTCCGAAAATAATATTTCCTTTCCTTCTCCTTTCAGATTAAAGCGTTAATCGACGAAGTAGCACGTTTGACCGCCCTCCATGAAACACACATTGTACAAATCCAAAGACTTGAGGAATGTTTAGATCTTAAACGACAGCATATACAACGGTTAGAATCACAACTTCAACCAAATCCAAGAGAAACTCCATCAGCAACACCATCATTACCTGCTACCCCACTTATTGATGAAAGTGTCTTGAAAAAGGAAAACAGGTTAGTTTGCACAATTTTTTGTGCTGAAGAATCTCAAAACGAAAAGAAAATTAAATATTGAATACATGGCATTTTTTTGCTTAAATATAACTTACTTAAAAGTTAACTTTCAAACAAGTTCATATGTTGCTCTCAATTTCCGACATTAATTACGAGCATTTTCGGCAGATAGTTATAAACAGAGATCTTCAGTTGATAGCTGCTATTTTCAGAAAGAGACGATCGATGATCTATTTTCGTAAAAGATTTTCTCACTGAGCGGTCATGACATTGCTATTGATGGGAATTTAACGACAACTGATGAAATCTCATTGCCAATATAGCTCTGCTGGAGAACTTTGTAAGGTCTCAAATATGACTCCATTAGTGGTTTAACCCAGGAAATAGATAAGAGGACAGACTTGAGCTATTGACAAAAGAAATCACGAGTTTTGGCTAACTGTGGGCACGGAGTCAAGCTAGCTCATAAAATCATTCAAGCTGATAAAAACTCTTCCTGGGGATTAATAGTTCTTAGGCGATTAAGAGTACAGTTTCGCAAAGAATTTCAGCGTAGGAAGCTAATAGTTCCTCTTTCTAAGCCTCGTCTAAGCTCCATTAAACGATTGGTAGTATACTAGGCTAGTACAGGATATGGTGCCGCCGCTCGACCCTTGCATTTTAAGGGCAGTGCTGCGTCAATGGCTTATATTATTCGCTAGTTCCGAATGAAGCAAGGCAACACATTTGGCAGTGCGATCAAAATTCACTGTTTTGACCTGTTTTGCTAATGCCTAGTACTTCAAATCTTTCGACCGATTCATTGATGAAGTCTTGTGGGATAAAGTGAGCTATTTGTTGGACTAAGTGAACAACTTAGGAAAATAGTCAATTATTCTGAGACAAATTGAAAATTTTAAATTTTAATTTTAAATTTTAATCTAAATTGTCACCAATATGGTTGATATGCCATTCTTGCGGAAAAATTGCGTCTCTTCAGTGGTGTGACCCGTGACACAAGTCGTTTATACCCATGAAAGCTAGCAATGAATTAAGAATTTAAGCCTGCTGGACTACCCACTAAATATTTCCCCTGACAACCCGTTGACTGAAATCGTTGGGAGCATTACTTTGGGCCACGCCTAGAGGCACCTTTGAGCTACAAAAATCTCTTTTCTGGCGGGAAAGTATGGCGAGGCAAGCAGATATTTTACTGTAATTAATTTCTGCTACAATCAACATCTTTTGGCAAGAAGTAAACCGGTAACCAAAATCCTCTTAGCCTTTGTTCAAGTACCACTACTACTACTAAATCCGATAAATATGTACAAGGACGTGAGCGGCTTGTTCAAGTAGATATGCACTGGTAACTTCTCATCAATTAAACTGTTCTTGCTACATATTGGCAATATGACCCGGATATTCCACTTACTTTGCTCCCTATGTGCAGTTAACTATATTGTTTATAAAACCATAGGCAAGATGTTCAAAAGTAAAATGGAAAAGTTCCGAACCTTAACTCCTTGAGTCTGATCTAATTTTCTGAATAGAAACTTTTACCATAACTATGGTTTGATTTTGGCCCAAAAATGGAAAATGCTACGAAATTTTTGACAGAAAGTTTTTATACTGCGACTGCCAAAAACATAATTTGTTCAAGTAACCTGTTGTGTTATGATATCGACTCCCTGATTCAAATCTTGTTGTTTGCAAAAAATACTTTCATTAGTTCCAATCAGGTAATAATCACACAGGTAAGCGTGACACAGTCTATACCACCTTCTTAAGTATCTTTAGGTCAGGAAGTAATATTCCCTTATATAAATCAATGAAAACTCGTCCCTATTTATTTTTTTGGACCTTTCAACGCTGAGCCTAATCAGATTTGCTCAACGGTAGCCTGAATAGATGCTGGCTCTACTACTTTAGTTCGACTAGGACGTCACCCATGGAATTATTACAGTAATCGAGGCCTTAAAGTACTTTGTTTATTTAGCGTTATATTGACTCTAGTGGAAAACGCAGACCAAAGGTCACCAAGCCAAAGAAAGCCCATAGGCCTAAAAAGGGCTGTTACATATATGTTGGGAACATCTTCTTTCATGATTGAGATTTGATGGAATGCCTTAATCAGCTCAACATCGGGCAAAATGTTTGTTTTGATAAGGTTTATAGTAGCATCCTAAATATGGCACATTAGATGGAATGATGACAGAATCACATCTTCGATCATCACAAAAAGGGAATAGGAACCATACTTCTGAAGCTTGAGATACTAAGACCTTGCTAACGGACAACTTAACAGCGTCAGTAGAATAAAGGACATGTCCGTGCCGTTATAAACTAGAAATATCATTATTGATAAACGAAACAAGTTATCCGTCGACCAAGCCTAAAAGGAGCATAATCAGCAGCAGCAAGTTTACTGAAGCCGTCGTAATCGCATACAGCAAGAATGGAAAGGTTTTTTTTGGTGAGACGCTATAGCCGTCATGATATTATCAGGAATATCGAACATCGTCATCAGGACCAGTCTACACACTCCAAATTTATGCTTGTTGTGTCAATGGCCTTAAGTGCGTTACATATATTAAGCGATTAAGTGTTTTGCTTCAAAACACTTTGAATGTGTAAAGTTCAATTGAAATGTTCAAATTTATATTCAAAGACTTAAAAGCTTTAAATTGAATTTAAGCCACTAAGCACTTTGTTACAATGTGTTTTAAACGTTGAATTTTTATAACACATTATAAACATTTTAAGATAAAGTTTGAAGTGCTTCAAGCACTTTTACGCATCGGGCAAACATGATGCCAATCCAACGCTGCACATGTATGAAGTAATGCTGTTCAGATTTAAAGGCTTAAGACTCGTGAACTGGAAGGCCGGGTTCAAGACGCAGCCAAGGCAAAAGCGGGGTTTGAAAGTGGATTGAAATAAAGTGTTTAAAAAATTAAAACACTACTAAATGCTTTAAAAAAATGACTATAAGAAGTAACACACTCAAGTGCATTGATTCAAAGCATTTCTAATACACTGAGATTTGGAGTGTAATTCACTCAATAAATAAGATCGATAATGGCCGTCGATTCAAAGGCAGTGCAAACGCTGCTGTATTCGTTTATGTTCGTTCCTTAAGAGCGAGGATGATGCAAAGCTTCGTTTTGAGTATCTCATATTTTCATATTGCAGTTAAGGTTTTTATAACATAAACTACTTTGGAATCAATAGACGAATGCAATCTGCGCACCACCATGTCAAAAAGAATTGGATTGCTCGAATACGTATTGGCCAGAAATTGCGCTTAAGTTCGTGCGAGCTAAATTCAGGTTTTCTTTGTCAGAACGGTGACAACTTATGCGTAACTTGGCTTAAAAACGTTGCATCAGATATCTTTGCGACAAAGCCTTAAATGCTTCATCTTCAAAAATAAGTCCGAAGCTCACAATGATTTTTTGAGAGATAAAATATGGAAATAAATTGGTTCTGATAAGATTTTATTTTATCAGTTGGCGGTGCATGCCGTAAAGAAATCGCAATCACCCTACCCTTCTGCTGGAAAGGGGATGCCTGCAAACTAGTGATTCCCTAAGTGGCAAGAAGACCAGGATTAGCCAATATTTGTTTTTAAAATCGCTCCAAAGGAGGCTGTCAGATTGACAGGAGTTGTTTTTAAGTAGATAATCGAAAAGCCTTGCCTCCTAGAAGCCCCACAGTTCGGGCGTAGATAGCTTTGACCTTCCTTCCACAAAACAGGCCACGCAATTTGACACCTTTCGATTATTTCCTGAAAGGCAACATCAAACCACTGGTTAATGAAGATAAACAATTGAATCCGATAACGAGAAAATTTATTAAGGAAAGTAGAATGATTTGACTGAAATTAACTTTTTGTGCGATTTTTAAATTTTCAAGTCCTATTAAAGCAAAAACCTGCTTTTTTGATAGTTTAAGTTTTTACAATTTAAGGGCTATCCACTTTGAATTTCATAAAATATTCAATTTCTTTAAAAACCCAATAATACTAAATAAACCTTTTTAAACTTCTTTATTTTTAGCAATATAATGCCCACATTAGACATAACAAGTCCAGCAGTAGCAGCAGCTGCAGCCGCTGCAGCATCAGTAGCATCAGACGCCAAACAATTCCAAGAACTATTGTTGGAGCGTACTAAAGCTTTAGCAGCTGCCCAAAGTGAAGCTCTCAAATCGAATGCCAGTTCAGACGGTAAGTAGAAAAATTAAAGTCGTAAATTATAACTGGTTCCAAGGTTATGCATGTCTGCAAGTTCTGCATGAGCAATCAAAACTTTCTTCTAACTAGAAAACATTTATAAACACCCTTAAGATAAGCAATCACAGAACATTCACCCCATCAAAAAACGCGTAAAATAGAAACAACGAAAAGCTCTTTGGTACTGTTTGGTGGTTTGAAAATCGGAAAATACGCAATAGGAATTTCCGAAACATAAAAAATTCCAAGTTTAATTTCATATCAATAGTTCCAATATTTCCCATTTGTCAAAATATAAGCAAACCAATAGCTTCTACGAGTAATTCCTAATAAAACGATTTATTTTATATTAAATATCTTCACCTTATCTATATTTTCTTTCGATAAATTTCACCGAAGATAATCACAATTTAGGTTAGCGTGAAAACCCAGACGTAAGTTGTTTTTTATTTGTATCTCTGATTTCTTTAGAGAAGACTCGCAAAAGTTCTTTTTTCGCGGCAATTTATTCAATGAGTTCAATAATAAATAAATTGCACGAACGATGAAAATATAGTGGCGCCAATATTACAGTTTATTAGCGGCATTTTGCCTTTGATCTTGTGCCGCTCATGTATCTTCTTCGTGTCAATTCAATTCTTTTTTTATCAATTATAATTTTATTGATTTGGAATGGCTTAAATATGGCTTGGGTATCTGTTGAACACCCTCACTCATATACTCATATGTTGAGTTCAGTTGAACTGATAAAAAGAAATGGAATTATTTATCGGTTTATTGGTGGTTTTGGTATTGTTAACAAACAGATTTAAAAATATCTTTATTCGCATGGGAAAATCCGTAATTGGTATTGGTAAAAGCTTTGAATTGTAAACTATATTAAAGTGGTTTTTGCAGTATTGATGATTATGCTAGAGGAAATAAAAAACCGCAGCTTTAAAAGTAAAATTTAAAGTCAAAAGTTATTTAGCATTATTCGGTTAAAACGTTTGATAAAATTCTCCCAAAACATGCTGGAAAGTAATGTCATGATTGATAAAATTAGTCCATATGCCTTGGTACTCCCTAATAGTGGTTGCAAAATTATTAGTTGCTGTGATCATTTTATAAATTTTTGGTGTATTCTCTAATTCAAACTAGCAGTTACCTAACCAGCTTTTCTTAGTTAAGCCAATAAAATATCTATAAGTAAGACCTATAAAGATTTTTATAAAACTTATCACAGAAACAAATTACCTTCCTAGAATCAGTTTAAATCAATCTAGTCTAGGCTGATTTTTTACGCGTTGAAGCTTCAAATTTGCAAAAAAAGAACTGAAAAGTTTCACACGTTTTCCACTGAGTATGAACTTTAACAATGAAATGCAATTACTTGCAAGCATTATTCAGCTGTATTCCATTTCATGATGGAGTAGCAATGCCAACTCAGCACTTTTAGAGATTTTACGCTCACTGCTGTCGGTAACATATTTTGTAATTCAGCCTCGTTGGTGAAAACATATATAAAATTCTCCAAATTACAATATAATTTAAAAATTTATCCAATTCTAATTGAAATTCTCCTTTAAAAATTCATCAAATTTGAATATAGAAACCATTAATATGATGACAGATAAGCAATAATGCTGTAAAAAATAATGAGGTAGTGAAAATGAATACCAATAACAGTCGGAGTTTTCCTAGCCTAAATGAAATATGATTCAGGTCTTGTTGCTTAATTATTCAGAAACCATGAACGTGAACAGCCCATAAGTCGTAAATATCTGTTCTTATTACTCTGGATCTGCATGGTGTAGTGGTGTGTATGCTCACCCCGTAAGCCAAAGGTCCCTGGTTCGGACGGACTATAAGCCCGTACTGGTTTAAAATCAGAATGTATCGCAGCTGGGTAGACGGACATACGGCCAATGTGTGGTACTGACCATATCACCTTCTCGAGTGCCGATACGTACGATCAAGATAATGAGATCCTCTAACTATCTCTATGTGAAAGCCAGAAAGGGGCTGTAGTGCAAAAATAAATTATACTGACCAAGACTTTTTTGGAGGGATTATTTAAAAGAAAAGTCCCGAAGTAACTTTAAAACTAAGCATGTGTTGAGAATCTTTTCTGGCTACCAACCAGTGAGCAAATAAGATAGCAGATTCCATATTTATTCTTATAAGGAAAAGCATAAATATCAAAAGACTCTAACCGACTTCCATAAATAGGTATCTACTTATTGTAGTGGCAATTTTTTATAGAGTCTCACGTATACACACTTGATCTCATTGTGATAATGCAATAAGAAAAAAATATAAGATCAATACAGCCATGTGACACACTCACCAAGAGCACGTTATGGATAAGACGATCCCCACGCCAAGTACTGTCTGCGGCCCATTTCGCTCTACTTTAGTGATCTAGTGAGTGTATCAAGTTTTGCCAGACCCAGTGACGGGGCTACCTTAAATCAGACAACAAATTTATTAAAATAGAAGCGGAAATATGCTGCGCTCTACAAATAACAGCATCTAATCTACTAAGGAAGAGCATAATTTCGAAGAAAATGAAAGAGTATATTTGAAATCATAGGCCTGAAACAGATTTTAATCTTCGCTGCATTCATCTGCATGCGACGAAAGTCAAACTTTCAATGCCATCATTAACGCAAATTTTATGAAAAACTTCTGGACCATCATGAGAAAATGGCTGATTAGCTTTAGTAGACAAATGATTATAAAATTGATCTTAAACTTACTTAAATTTGACTGCAGATGGATTTTTAAGGTATTTGGAATGAAAAACAACCGGTTTTGAAATTTTGGAAAACAACAGTAGATTTTGCGCTTATTAAAGCAGTTATAGGGAAACTCTAATATGTATTTTCTGGATAAAATAAGACTTAAACAACTCCTCTTTGACTTTAACAAATTCTCCAAACAACTCATTCGCATGAAAGTCTTACATTCAGCACGAATGAAGTAATGAGAGTGCTAAAAAATTACCAGAAAATGACTTCTCCAGACCCGGTTAAGATTAACTATAGAATCAGCAACACCGTTTATGGTGTAGTTCCTTATCAGGCCATCGTCTTCAGGACTAGCCACCTCCCATTTTCATAGGTCCTTGACCTTCTTTGTGACATTGATATTCCTAGGGATCTCATTTCGTTTTTCACTAAGATTTCATGTTACTTTTCACGTCATTTTGAAGTAAGCAATGCAAAAAACGGCAAAAGGGATTGATAAAAATTTTCGGTAGAAATATCACTCACGAGAGGCCATATTCTTACAAAGCCGAAATATGCATAATAAATGTCTGCACGGGAATTAAAACGCTGGGTTATGGTCTATTCAACTATAACCATAGAAAAAATGCTATTATGAATTCTTAAATGATTTCTACAATTTCTATGACATCGAAGTTGACAACAGTCGGTTCCTGTTGAGCGACTTTGGAAATTTATAGGCACTTGTACCTAATTACATAAACTTCATTTCATCATCAAAAAGTTTTCCTTGAATCACTTGCCAACCATAAATTAAACAAAAATCAGAAAAATCCAGCTGAAAACTACTCTAGTTCTATTCGCTGTCCGTTTCCCAGACGGCTCGCATAACCCACACCAGTGCTATGGATAGCCAGGGTCTTCTTACAAGTTAGCCTTTAACTGAAAAAAGTCTTGACATTACTAAAGCAACCGCTCACTGCATAGATAAAAGGCCACCGATAACAAGCAATTCTTACCACACCAGTGAGCTTTCATGCGATCAAAAAATAAAATTTTTTGGACCATCAAAAAAATGCCGTAGACCTTCCATATTGGATTCAAATAATGGGCCAAGTCTGAAGGCCGAAGTTTTCCTAGTCGAGTAAAAGGGGTTAAAAAATAAAATCAGGTAAAATCATCTTAAAATTTATGAAACTTCATCTTGGCTCCAAATTAAAACAAAGTAGTTTACTTCAACCCAAATCAGTGTCTTCAACATTTCAAATTGCATATCAAGGCCGCTCAATAACTCTTGTCATAAATTTTTGTTTTTTTGAACACATAATGAAACGATGTCCTGTGATTGCTAGTCCATTCAAATATGCTTAAATTCATTAATTTTTAAACCATATATGTATAATTACTTTATTATTAATAATTTAAAGGAAATTGGCGTTGATGTTGTTGTCTCAAAAAAAACAAACATAAAACATATCTTTTTGCATTATCTTTCCTGCTTCATGGGATCAACTCTATGTTAAACATGAACCATTATTGCTTTAAATTTAATTGAAAATTGCAATAAGATTTATTAAACTGTTAAAATGAAATAGAAAATAAAACCTAAAATTATTATGAGTGAAGAAAATCTTCACCAACAACATTTTTCTATCCTGTTTCATCCAACAGGATCTTCAAACTTAAAAATTGAAGGTAAAAAAATAGATGACAAAGTAATGGATGATGATAAGTCAACACCAGTTACAACACCATCGACACCAAATCGTTCAGTAACAATTCCATCACCTAAATCGACAAGTCAAGGTGGTCTAATAAATACGGAAAAGTCTCCAAAACTAGGAAAACCACTCAATCGTTCAGCAACAAATACACCATCAATGGGAGGAATGATGAGTAATTTCTCCAATTGTATAAACAATCCAACAGAAACTGGTTTTGATGGTCAAAATTCACCACGATCTACAGCGAGTGCTCCAGGTGGATCATCACTACCTAACGTTGATCAGTTCAGCTCGTTTTTAGGAGAAGAAATTGTCAATAGCTGGAGACGAGGATTTGATTTCCCACCGATACCAATACCACCACTATCATGTGCTGGTGGCGATCAACATCTCTTCCCATCAATAGCTGCTACAGCTATGATTCCACCACCAATATCAGCAACTTCAACACCATCATCAGCAGCAGCAACATCAACGCCAATTCCACACTTTTCTGCGGCACCTTCACCATCAAAATCTTCCACAACCGCTCTTCTTACTCAATTAGCTAATTCTGCATTCTCCAATTCTCTTCAAACAGATGCAACAAGCAATGTTGGTGGTTTCAACAACTGCCATCAAGATATCGATAAGGTTAGCAGCCACCATGAAACATCATCGACAGCAAGTACGCCGAACTTGCAGGATACCAGATCTACCGATGAACATTTGAATGGTAGCTGTGGCCCACCTGGACTCGGGTCCATATCCATGCAACAAATGATGAAAAATCAAGCGGAGGATAACAATAACAGTCTTGGACCACTCCCTCATGTCCCTGCTGGATTCCTGCCAGGACTACCGTTCCAATTCCAAGAACGTGCCCACTTCCGATTCCCAGACGATCTTCAACTTCCCCCGGGATCAATGGCAAATCGTCTTGGAGAATCTTTGATACCAAAAAGTGATCCAATGGAAGCTAAGCTTCAAGAAATGCTGCGATATAATATGGATAAATATGCCAATCAAAATTTGGATACATTGAACATATCAAGACGTATTCGCGAACTCCTGTCCGTTCATAATATTGGCCAAAGGATATTTGCCAAATACATTCTCGGATTGTCACAAGGAACAGTTTCTGAGTTGCTCTCCAAACCAAAGCCCTGGGATAAATTGACGGAAAAAGGACGTGACAGCTACCGGAAAATGCATGCTTGGGGCTGTGATGATAACGCTGTTCTGCTGCTGAAATCATTGATACCGAAAAAAGGTAAGTGGTTGTTCAGGTGTATTTCCCTTATATTCGAAACTCACATATATTCTTTAGCTTCGTAATGAATGCAAATTAAACAGACGTAGTGGACAGGTTTTAAACAACTTTTGAGAATTGATAATCCTTTGAATAAATAAGTGAAATACAACACTATCAAGTTGGGGATCAACAACTTTGTTGAAAATTATTTGTGTATTGAGCTCGCTATGAGATATGGTCCTTTGATGGACAGAAAATGAGAAACTTTCCTTTTTTCAGTAGAGAAAATAAATGGCAGGATATTACCGTCATCATACTCTTACCGGGTTGCATGACATTGTCGTTTCATTTATTCATTTCCTCTTTTTTTCGTTCAGGTTGGAACATTACGTAGCAAATTAACCCTGTATGCTTTGTTATCTTGAGGTAATATCCTACTAATGATACAGTATTTTCTATTCATCTTAGTTGATTATATTGGAAAGACATGGGTAGAGCGGGAATGGAAGAAAATAAGGTGAAACAATAAATATTCAATAAAACACTACCCTCTGGCCAAAATATGGATGATGTCAGTGGCGAAGGGATGAAAAGAAAATTCATTTATTTACTCAATCATTGTTGCGTTTACTGTTAGCAAATTATTTTTTAATATCCTTGAAAGATTGTAAGAAAGGAACAGTATTGCTACAAACAAGGAAGTTTCGGTTTTTTTTTCTTTAAAAACATGAACACGAAAATGAAAAGAAAAGAGTTTTCTTTTGTAATGATGAAACCCGGAATTTCCCTTTGTTACAACGTTTCGTCGTCCAGCTTGGAATCTGTTTTTAAGAAGCCATTATTCGGTTAACAGGGGAAAATAATATATTTTATGAATGAATTTCGGGGTAAATTGCTTGCAGATTGTGGTTGATAATGTTTGGTTTTCGTTAAAAGTTTCCCATACATGTGTAAGAATCAATAAGCTTTTTTGTGGGCTTTTGCGATTAAAAGTCAGCAGCATCCTTTTAGTATTGGCTTCTCGCAATGAGCGTATACTCTATTCTGTTAAGATAACAAAGAAATCGCTTTTATATGGAAATAATTCCCGATTCCTTTTTCGAATTTTTCAGACAGATACATTAACCTTCAAGAAAAATAAGCTTAAAACTTATACTATTTATAGGAACAGTAGTATCCTGCCAGGTCTTCTAACGTAATGTCAGAGACTCTCCAAAATTCAGTAGTTCCTTAGTGCGACTAATTTTGAGCGTTTGCCACGCTTGTCCAACTTTTGAATAGGCGATTCCAGGCTAGGTTCTCAGATTGACAGAGGTTGTGTGTAGTACGGGAGTCTTATGATACACTTCAGGCAGTCCCACATGCAGAGCGGAAATAGCCGTCACCTTCCTGCCACAATAAAATCCCTAGTCAGCTGTATCCTATACATAGCTGTAAGTTTTACGTGGATACGTTTATGTATAAGAGAATATTTGGGCAAGAATACGAATTAATTAACAACAATGAGTATATTTCGAACTGAGTTCGTTAAGCCCAGGTCAATGAAACGAAAAGTATGAAATATACTTAACGAAATATGCTGACATTTAAATAACGTGTGAAAGTTAAATCAAGAGTTGTGGTGTGAGCCCGGCAATATTCTGAATTGAACTCCTCTTTCTGAAACTGAGGTGATTTATTTTTATATATGCCAGAATTGAAAACTTTACATATCATTGATTCTACGAGTATGTCTTAAAAACAAGGTTAGAAATCTTTGTTATTTGTTGATCTATTTTTAAATCTTCTTTTAAAATTATTATTCAACAAAACTTCCAAGTACTACTCTCATGACCACATAAACAATTTTACCGACTTGAACTTTCCCGTGCTCTTTATTCGTCGATCGATTTATTCAAAATTAACGATTGCAGACGAATAGAGTTGCAAAATTAATGATGTTGAATGCAATAATTTGCATAAAATACCTTACCTACAAACATTCAATTCTTCGCTATAGAGTTTATCGATTTCATTCGAAGGTTGCTGCTGCTTTATGCTCTATGTTTAAAATTCAATTTCAAACAACTCTAATAATTCTCCTTACGGCTGTATTGTGTTGTGCTTTAATTGCAAATCATGAAATTGTAGAGTGAGTTTGTTTCTGAAGAGGCAGTTTAGCTTTATTAGAAGCTTATAAGAAAGAAAGGGATATGGAGAAAAAGAGAGGCTAAGGACAAAGTTGTAAGGCAGGAATAAAAAAGAAAAGATTAATTGAAGAAGTTTACACATTGAATAGGAAAAAAGGTTGAACAATGTATTTTGACTGCAGTATGTTAGTGTATAAGGACTATAAAATTAATTGTTTACCATGGATTTATCGAACAGATAATCATAATCTAATTGAAATTCAATCTCTTCCAGTCCCACCGTGACACTACAATTTTCATTCTACTTGTACTCATTATCGGATTATATTCATTCCAATTCATTTAAAATTTGATCAATTCAAATTCAGACACGCTCAGAAACTTTGGCTTGAATCAAACGAGCATATCATGGATCACCAGGCAGATATGACCATTGAGCTGTTAGACACCTTACCATACCTAAGCTAAATCACATGCATCAGGCACACTCAAGTTCTCAATTGATGTGCTAGTAACTGTGCGTAAGGCAAATTACTTTCCCAAATATAATTCATACAATTTTCTTGTGCATTTGGTACAGTTTGTTCGCATGTAATTTGCCTAAAGTTATGTATATTTTTGAGTTATATAATGAATAATATTTTTCCAAGCCAACTAAGATAGTTTATCAGAACGTATCAAAGCTGAGTGGACAGACATACGGCCAAAGCTTGGTACTAACCATATCACTTTCTCGAGGGCTGATATATTTAATCAAAATAATGCGATACTCTAACGATCTCTAGGCAAAGGCCTAAAAGGGGCTGTGGTGCTAAAATTTAAAAAAAACTAAGGTAATTTTACCATTGGTTTTTTCTCTTGATGTCTGGCTATGAATGCCACTGCAAAAAGCAGCAAACTAAACCAAATCTAGGTACTGTTCAAGATGTTTCACTTGGAAATCGGTCATCGATACATATCCTGGAAAACTCATGCTGCTTATACAGTCTGAATTTGAAGCTGGGCTGATCTTCAGAGTAGCATATCCGATAATTTATATTTCAATTATATTGGGAATAGAATCAAATTTAAAATTTGCCTTGACATCACCAGAGGATAACATTCTTTTGCTCAAATTGCACACAATTTTAGGACTTCTGCCATAACATACAAGACCAGTCCAATCAGTGTCACTCATTGACGGGTTAGTTATCGTCGAAGAATGTCAATTATTTCCTTAAAACTGATTCAGTGGCTGAAATATAAACCCTTCAGCTCTTCCAGAATCAAGGTTTCATCTACTCGAACTTAATCGGCTTTATCTATCTGGGATATAAATGTTTCTGGTTTTTGCCATTCAAGATGAGTTTACTACCATAAATTGACTCAAATGATGTCTTCAGAAAAATTTTTTTTCAATGGCTAATAGAAAGGGTTTTTTCGTATCAAGCCGGATCTGGCTACTTTAACGTATGTCCGATTAGGTTTGGCTATTGGTGACTGAAGCTTAAGTGGAAAGACCAGTTTAAAGCATACATATACAAGAGATATAAAAAGTTTCCTTCAAATTCCTATGACCGAATCCTATTCCGATTTCCCTTGGAAAAATTTGTCCTCCTACTTATCTAGCTTTTCGTTTTGAATTCGAATTTTCGAATTTTAAGAAAGGCTTTCCTACAAAGGTCATTTTAAGTTGGAAACTTCTACTGAAATGAGTCCTTATTTAGTACATATCATTGTTCTTTCTAGTCCTGTGAATTAAATGTTGTAGTCCTATTCAGGCCTTGGTAAGACGCTTCTTTATGCTTTTTCTCGTTAATTAGCATTGTTGGTAAATTTTATATTAAAGAAGGGTCCTGTTTCAATCGTGTCTAGTCCTGCAAATGCAATTTCATAGTAAATTGGGCTCTTTTTAGATACTGTTCAACGTTAAATTGGCTATTAAGGTCCTGGTTGGGCGCTGACTGGTCTTATTTTATCTCGCAGTTTCGTACGAGGTGACCGATATACTCCTCAGGAGCTGCCACATCAGTCACCTCGGGGCAGCTCGACTGCGGGGTTCCAGATGACCACGAACCCATATATATATGTTGCAGCATGGCAGTGCTGCAAGCTCTATCGAGCAGTAATTTCCACATTTACGCAGTGGTGGCGAACTTATAAGAAAATTTTGTTTGAGGATTGCTGGTTGTCCTAAGTGAAAGAACTACATTGTTCTTTCACCCGAGCATTTTAGCTATCAACATAATAGCATTATTCGCTCGATGGACTTCAGCTGGTTCCAGCATATAGGCTGGTTCCATTAAAAAAAACAACCAGCAATCCTCAAACAAAATTTTCTTATAAGTTCGCCACCACTGCGTAAATGTGGAAATTACTGCTCGATAGAGCTTGCAGCACTGCCATGCTGCAACATATATATATGGGCTCGTGGTCATCTGGAACCCCGCAGTCGAGCTGCCCCGAGGTGACTGATGTGGCAGCTCCTGAGGAGTATATCGGTCACCTCGTACGAAACTGCGAGATTTTTAATGGAACCAGCCTATATGCTGGAACCAGCTGAAGTCCATCGAGCGAATAATGCTATTATGTTGATAGCTAAAATGCTCGGGTGAAAGAACAATGTAGTTCTTTCACTTAGGACAACCAGCAATCCTCAAACAAAATTTTCTTATTTTATCGTTAAAACATCAATTTTTAGATCCTATTTGAACCGTTTCATTGAGAATTTATACAGGCCCTGTGTGGTTGATATAAGCATCATGTTTGGCCAAACATATCGCAAAATGGATCCATTTCAGCCACTTTTTGGCTCATTTCTCGTGAAAATGGTTCTGTTTGGTACGTGTATAAATCTTATTCGCCACATTTCATTGAAGATAGCAGCCACTTTGAATTTGTACGGGGCATTTCTTGAATTCAATAAAATCGCAACTTTCCTGCAAACAGACCTTATTTTGGGTGCCTATTTGGAAAAACGTCTAAAATATGACCCGTTTTCTGTTTTCGAACCCATTTTGAGATAATTTTCAAAATAAGGTTATTCACACTTGAATTGGTGAATGCTCAACAGAGAATATGTTTTCTCAAAACGTTTAACAAATCAAATTATCTGCAAACCTATATCGCTAAAATACAAAATGTAAAAGCATAAAAAAATTGATATTTTAAAAAGACTTTCTTTGCTCGTACCAATTTTTTTTTTTTATTTTGGCAACAAACTTTGGAAAAAGCTTATGAGCCAAGTTCAAATTTTTAGGTCAGATGGGAGGCAAAAATATTCATGAAATTGTTTAACATTAACACCTTGAAACACTCCACTCTTTATATTTGGTGGATGAATTTTATACATGAGTATTCGTTTAATATTTCGAATAAATGTGCATCTCACAAAAACAACAGATCTCTTTTCACCATTCAGAAAGCTTGTGTAAAATTTGTTCTGAGTTTAAGGAGCTAATCGTACTTTTCCATAAATATAAATTTTTCAAATAAATTTAATTATAATGACTAAAATAACAAATAATACAATAATATAAAAAATTAAGCAAAATTAGTAATTAAATTTAAAATTTAATAAATCAGCAAATACGAATATAAATCAAAAAATTTAAATTCAACAATTTTAGAAAATTATTATGAATCCTTTCAAAACCCCAACAAAATGATGTCATATCTGCCCATTGGTGCAATCATGCCCTGCAGAAAGCTTTCTTGGTAACCACACAAGCGTCAATCATAATATTTTGTGAGTCAAAATTAGCAATATTTTGGAAGCTTTGAGAACAAAGAAACTCGCTAAAGGTGTTACTGAGAACCTTGCTCCCCATTGGATACTGAAAAAATTTTATAATCAGTTTTTGTCTGCCTAAACTGCAATTAATTCTTTGCAGAGGATATAACGAAGCAACATAAATTTGTGACTTACTGCAAGTATTTTAAGATGAAATAAATTTTTTTAAACACTCAACAGTGATTAGTTTTTAAATTTTTTTTAATCCAAACATTTTTCAAAGGATATTACACCCACCGCTTGCTATTTACCCATATTCATGTTCATCTACAAAAATCTGTTTCACAAAACCTTATCCATATGAATATTTAATTGAAGGGCTTCAATTTTTCGGTGGAATACAAAAACTGCCATAAACTCACCATGAGGAAGGCAAAATGGTCGAAAAATTTGAGGCCCGATTTTTTGTATTTTGACATCTTTGAATCCAAAAATGTTTCAAATAAATCTTTTATATAAGTACATGAATGATAATACCCAGGAGCCAAAATGCGTCGGGTGCTTTGTGATGAGATAAATTTTTAAAGTGTCTTCATCATCCTCGAAATAGATATCAAAACAATGGTTGTGAGCATTATTCAATCATAAACCGCTTAAATTGCAAATAATTCACAGCAGAACCCAAAGGAAGTCAAATTCTTTAAAATTCGTTCTGCCCATCGATCCATTGGTCTGTAGCTTACAGCAAGTTTACTAGAAAATTAAACAAAGTTCGCTACTGAAAATTTTTTGAGTCAAAATTTGTAATCTCAAAGTAGAATGCAAAGGAATTTAATGAGAAAGCCTCCCCCTAAAAATTAGACCCCAAGATTTTCTTTGCAAAGCAAAGCAAATAAAATCCCTTGACAAGTAGTTTTGACAATAGGTGCTTAAAAACTGCAGCTTGCAGCTAAGAGCCATGGAAAGTGCAAATGGTATAAAAACTTGTCCTGAGCATTTTTTCGGTTTGGGAAATTTAGAATCAAAAAAATTTGTCAAGAAATTTATAAGCACTGGTCTTTACAACTTCAAGGGTAAGAAAGCCTCAACATGCAAAATTTTGTCGAATTTGTTGTTATTGCACATTTTTAACTTAAAAATATTAGAACGGGAGTCCTAAATGTGGGTTCAAAAAGATTTAAGAAATCTTTTTAGTTATAAATTTTTTCAATACACGAACCACATTTCCTGAAGTTTTCATTGAAAACGAAAGAAAATTCAACTTTTTGGACTTAATTTTCAAAGACCCACGGCAGAAGTATGGTAACTCAGGGTACGAGTACCTTTATCTGTAACCAAAAAATCACATGTAAGCAATAGAGCACAGGTCGTAATTAAACTCGGGATTTAAAAAATCAAAGTTAGAATTGTTGCCAGGATTTCCTCTCCAATAGTTTTGTACAATGTTTTGGCTTGTAAAATAAACAGCTAAATCTAAACTTAACGAGATATAAAGTAATCTGTGAAACGCATGCTACTCGAACAGCTATGACAATTGAAATGCTGTCAATCGGGCGTTGCTTTGACGATCTATTGCTGCGTAATTAAAATAACTTTTGAACTGACCTGGATCTTAAGAACTAATTTGGACCATTTTCGGGATAAAAAAACATTAATTTTCTAAAATTTATGATTTTTTCCGAAACTTGTAGTGCTGTGAAATTAAACTTATTAAAACGCGTAGCTACTCCTACTACAATAAAATAATTTTTTTTTGCGTATGCGCATCTCAGGAATGACTTTCTCCCTGCTCATATGCAAAAAATAAATTTTATTGTAGTTGGTGTAGCTACGTGTTTTAATAAGTTTAATTTAATTTGCAACCTAATAACTTCCCAAGGAGCATTCTTTCGAGCTCTTCAATTTGCAAATATTGAGTAGTTTTACTTAAAATTAAATAAAACAAGTTGGGTAAACAGACCTACGCTCATGTCAGAAGGGTTTTGTATTCAATTTTCAAAATGCAGTCACCAGATTGAATAAAGTCAAGAAGCATGTCAATGACGATTTTATTGGAGAAACTATAAATTCGAAGATCATACTATTATTAACAAAGTTGAAAGAATTTAGACTTCTGAGGTTTCTGTTATTGTTATACTCATAAATATCTCCCTTGATAATTATTTCAGATGTGCATTCGCGAGGGAGGAAACACATTTTTCATGTATTTCCCCCCTGTGCCCTCACTGAAGCAAAAACTGACAGTTTAAGAACTGTTTTGAAAAGCTCCCATGAAAACTTTCATTTCATACTCATATCGGCTACGTTTGATGATTTTTTTTCAGGGGCCACTCTCCTGTACTGTTATCATCGATTAATGGCCAATTTTTTCGAATCCTAGAGTTGTTACAAAGCCCTTTTGTTAGAAGCTCCCTCCCGCCTCCTTGACTTGTTTCACTTATGAGTATTAATTGTAGGTACTCAGCTTCAGTCATTCATTAAATTGAATCAAGTGTTCAAAGCATGCACCTTAAACGTTGAAGTTGGGAAAAAATAACTCAAAATTATTCAATCTTCGCATTTAAAACAGCCACTATTTTGTTTTACGATTACTGATACCACTAGCTGAACTGATTCTCAAAGTTATTCATGAGACCTATCATTCCTGAAATTTTCATGCAAATCCTAGCAAAACTGTAGTGTCTGAGTCGGTAAAACGCGCATGTTGTTCCATAGCCATATGTTGCCATAGTAATACATGCAGCGCATATTGTTCCATAGTAATACAGGAAAATTCAAACCGCTATAACTTCGCTAAATATGATGCAATCTTTATGAAACTTGCAGGGTTGATCAATCTTATAAATAGACATCTGTGTACTGTATTTTATTGAATTTAAGGGTACCGTCAAGATTTTATTCAAGAAAACATAAAATCGATAAATCATACTATTACTAACAAAGTTGAGTGAATTGCGACTTCTCACGTATTTGTTGTTGTTGTACTCATCAAGGCCTACATTCGTGATTTTTTTCAGATTTTCGGATCACAGGTGTCCAATCGCGAGGGGGGGGGGGGGGGGACACAAATTTTTCGTGTATTTCCCCTCCCTGTGCGCCCCTCGAAGCAAACTTTGCCAAACTAAGACCTGTTTTGAAAAGTTCTCATCAAGACCTTTCATTTGATACCCATATCGGCTACCTTCAATGAAATTTTTTTTCGGGGGGTCACCCCCCTACATGGGGAGACCCCCCATAAATACGTTTTAAAATTTTTTAGTAGTTGAACTTTGAAGAGATCACCACTTTACACCTATATACAAAATTTGATGCTTCTAGCTTAAGTAGTTTCCGAGAAAAACTGCTGTGACACACGGACGGACGGACGGACAGACAGACGGACAGACAGGACGCGATTTTAGAAGGGTTTTGTAAAATTATTTTACAAAACCCTAAAAAGCACTTAACGAATAGCTACTTCTCTGAACATTGTTGACCTTATATCATAAAAAACAGGAACAGTGTTGGCTTCAAAGGCAAAAATTATTGCTGCTTGATCAGCATAAAATAGAGACCTCTCGTGATTTTAAAGAAAACAATGGTAGTCTCCTGGGAGTCAACTGACAGGTCTTATACTCGGAATCATTAATTTTTTGATTTCAATAAGCCGATGGTTAGCGTACAAAGACTTTAATGCAAACTAGAGGCTGAAGACTGAAAAACAAAAACTCAATGTTTATCTCGATTTTTGTTTTTGATCTTTTTTCCATTTTATATCACCATCAACACCGCCATAAGGTAAAAAAAATTAGTGCCTACATACTCATCGATTAAAGGATAATTAAAACTCTTCCATTTGAATGGTTCACTCATCGAATAAGTAAACGTGCGACGAAAAAATCTTCAAAAAAAGACAACCCTATATGAAATCGTTAAGGTAACTTCCTGAAAGCATAACACAAGTTTTTTGGCAAAATGAATGAAAAACATTGCGATAACACCGAGTATCTAACACTCCACCCAAAAATGATTTTTTCCGCTGAAAATATTTCCTAGAAATCATGCTCCTAAACACTTGTTCTAAATAAATTCACTTTCTGTTTTCCCTTCATATCCTTGAAAAAAAATCAAACATTGCCAAAAGCCGGTTCCAACTCAATCAATTAATTTATGCCTTTCTTCAGTTTTGTAGCGCTATACTCATATTTTCGCAAGCTCATGATTTTTCGAGGATATAGTCTGTTGCATACAATTCATGCATGTTAAGCTTAACTTTTCTACACAGTCAAATTCGTTAGTTAGCGTTTTCCCTCTCTCTCTCATGGATGGCTGATTGCTGTTCAAAAATTTGTCTAATTAGCGAAAATTTCAAAGGTCCTTGTTACAATTCATAAAAACTTTGCATACATTCAGGCCACAATTTAAAGTGCATAAGAAAAAGGGTTGCAAAACATTGAAACTGTCTGCAACTGATAAGAAATGAAAAATAACGAACTAACGTGTTTTGTAACGCCTTTTTGGCGGTTCACCTTCTAAAATACTTTCGGCTTAGTACAATTTGATACCGTTTTGAATTGTAGTCATGATTCCTCGAAGCAAAACAAAAGTAGGTATAGTAAGTAGTTATCGACTTTTCAGTAATTTTCGTGGTTTTTTTTTCTTTTTTGACTGAAGTCGAAGCCACCTTACCCTAACGAAGAGAAGCTCCGTGTTTAACACAATCATCAATCGACTCAATTTAACTCATAAAGCTATTTGGCCTCCAGCTTTTCCAACTGATATCATGGTTGTTACCTTTTTTCGTCGGTTAATTCGGGTCGGACCAACTTTTCGGGTGTTCAGGTGAACTTTTTTCCACTAACTTCAGGAGTTGATTTTTTTCGTCATCATCATACCCTGTCCTTCCGTTTTATATGCAGGCGGGCGAAAAGCAGTTTTATATCTACCGCGCTATTGTTTTTAATTCGAGTTTTTCGGTTAAATTTTTATTGGAGTTTAACTCAATCAAGGAACGAAAAAGAAAATTGTTTACTCGCGATTGCATGGTGCAAGTCATCAACAACAAGTCGGAAATGAAATAAATCGAATAATAAGAAGGGAATGATGATTGTAATGACTGCAATTGGAACAACCGATTAGATTGGTGCGACACGGTATGCAGAGAAATAGTGGCACAGTCACGCGGTTAGGAAGGGATTAAAGCTAGAGGGATGATAGCATTGAACAGTATACGAAAATGATTTAAGATTGATTGCTTTAGTTAGGTTTGGATTCAACAAGGAGTATCTTTAAATTTTATCTGCTGTTTCGAATCAAACAAAAGGAAGATTTTATTGCTTGTGTGCAATTATTGGTAATAAATCGATTTAATTCTCGTAAGAACAGACAAGCGAAGAAATGAGGAATATAGTGTTTCATCTTAATTGATGAATTTAATTGGAATTTTTAGTGAAGTTAAATCATAGGAGGCTTAATAAGTTATACTTATCCTCAGTCATGGCAAATGTATCGAAATATTATTTGGAAATAATTGTCTTATAATAAATAAATTTCATGCGACCCCTGACGATACATTCATTAAATTGCTTGCTACTTAGAGCCTGTTCAGTTGAATCCAAATAAAATTAAAATATTGAAAATAAAGTCTTAAAGTTAATTTTATTATCATTAAGATGTCAGCAGCAACACTAGGTATCCCAACGCTTATCAGCAAAGACCAATGTTAAACTGCTAAGGGTTAATGAATACAAAGGTGAAAATCGTTTTCCCTCAAAAGATAATTCTTTGATCGCTCCTTAGTAAAACAAAACATCAGAACTAAATTTCATGGTCACTAGGGAGCTATGAAGTGCTATCCAGGGAGCCAAATATTGTTTAATTCGATAAATTTCCCCGCCTCTAAATGTAATTTTCTTTTCCTTGAAAACCTCAACGCTCAGTAATAAATTTAACACCCTTTCAATTTAATTTTCTTTTCTCCATTATTTCCGCAACACATTACGTTGAAAATTCAGATTTAGTCAACCAATGCCTTCACAACCGTTACCTCATTTTCTTCGATTTTCCTCCAATTTCCATGAGGTTGAAAATGAAGAAGATCTATGTCGGGCTTAATTAAAATAATCAATTTGTCTTGCTGCCTCAAACTGTCGCGAGTACATTCCATCCAATTCCCTGGTGTTGTGTTCTTGGTGATGAGACTACTATGCACGGTGGTGATGATGATGCTGATGATATTGTCGCGGCAAAGATCAACACAACGATCA
This sequence comes from Odontomyia ornata, assembly GCA_963969285.1. NCBI lineage: Eukaryota > Metazoa > Arthropoda > Insecta > Diptera > Stratiomyidae > Odontomyia > Odontomyia ornata. The sequence continues at coordinate 230,000,071 of OZ017742.1, read as the reverse complement.
TCACACATCGAAGATCTTTTTGTAGGGCTTCTTTATATCTATCAAAATAATTATACCAAAAGAAAGTTTTCTTGTCTTTTCTTGATTCCGCAAAGATATTTTGTGAATTGTGTGTATCTGTTGTGAAAATCCCATTAGATACAGGGGGATATGTATAAATTTCTGATTCAAACCAATATCAAGATAGATAAATTCTCTTAATGGATTATTTTCGATGACTGAAATGACAACAATAATATTAACAACAACAGCAGCTAGAGTAGAAGAAGCTGCAACACGACATTTTCTTAGCTATTATAAATATAAGATTTCGAAATATCCATTATATTGGCTATGCAGGACTGAAAAGAGTTTTTGTAGACATAGTACCATGAAAAATTCAGCTTGATCGTGCAGAGTTAGAGGAGAGAAAATAGAAGAAAATCAATTCAGATACACCGAGACATGATATTGTTGTCCTGCGGGAACGTCTCGAAGAGATCGACACAGACGTGACAATTTGTGGCGCGTCCAATTTTCACAGAATTTCATTAATATGTATATCACCGCTCATGAACTTTAGCTAGGCTAAAATGGCATCGCGAGGTGATACAAAATAAAAAAAAAAAATACAAAAGAAAGAGAAAAAGAGAAAAATTGTGAATGTTTGACTTGGTCTTGCCTGTCTGTTATTGTTCAATTCATATCGCACAAAAGAGGGAATTGAGGAGGCCCCCAGACTAACGACATGTGCAATACGATCACTCACTGAATGGATTTTACGATTTTGTCTTAATTTATATTTATAGATATTGAGAATAATTTGGCATTGCACCAAAATTCACATAAATTAAAAATTTGTTGGCTTTTGTAGAGCTCTTCCCGGATTTTCGTAGTTTTTGTGTGCTGGGCTGATTGTTTTTTGGTGTAGTTTTTATTTTATTTGGTTAGTAAATTATTTTATTTGACAAAAACTAACAGTTGAAGACTATTGCTTTTTAATGAATGCTTTTCAAATTTTTTCATGTCTGATATATGTATGTTCAGTAGCAAGAAACTAGAAGGGGGGATCACGTCATAGTCTTCCCATTGCTTTTCCTTCAGGTGGTAAAGGAAGGGTTTTGAAGATGATTAAGACATCCATGCTGATAAATTTATGAGACCATTAACGTCAACAGAAAAATTTCTACAATTTTTATGAATTTGTATGATTTTGATGACAGCGAAAATTAAATTGATTATTCCGAATAAATCAATGTAAAAACATCATGGGAGATAGATAAAACCAATTAATTTTAAAAACATGTGACTCAGAATGATGTGACCAATAACATGAAAAGAAATGAATCATGAAAGTTTGAGGTGTGGCCAGAAGAGCTTCAAAATCGATGTGACTTAAAAATACTTTTAAAAATATTTAGCGATTAAGCATTTCATTTTTTTGTCAGAACACCTACTATATTATAAGGCCTCTGTACCGCATACATTCTAATAAAGAAAAAATTATATATACAAATTATATAAGCATTTCATTTAGTTGACCAAGCAAAAAATTAAGAATCATCCATACGCACAAACCATAAGTGATAAATTGACAAATTAATGAACATGCTTTTGAACGCTATCAAGAAGTATTGAGAATTAAAACCATCTTCCACTTGATTCAGACTGTCGAAGTCCCTCTTAATTCATGTAAACTTATTCGAACTTACTTTGAAAATTAGTTGCCGTTACTTGCCGCGTACAGATAACTTTTTTTTATGGCCCGCATAATCGTCAATCAGAGTAATACAGATATATTTTGCATTTTATACTCTCTAAACAAGGCGATCGCTCCATTAAGCCTAAAGAATGTACCTACTTATGAAAGGAAACTCAAACCAGAGTTTTCATGAGACTCAATGTACATTACTACCGATAATTATTTTTTTATTTCATAATATGCCTTTGCGAAACCACTACTTCCTTTCCATCAAGTCATCTTGGTTCTTCACAACAACAAAACAATTTTTGTTCTTACCCGCCCAGTGCATTGTACTTAAAATCCAAAAATCTTAGCGCATCATATGATTCCCAAGTTATACTTGGAACATTATGACTAAAATGTGTCGTACGCAATACTCCATCAATACGTATTACTTGCGGAACGGTGGTCATTGGAACTAAACCTAGATTTTTACTGTATCAAAAGCAGAGCATAATGAAGGAGAAAAAGTAACAACAAAAATCAAGCCAAAAATTAATATCAATGCTAAGTATTTACGCATAGTAGCAATGAATTGTTAAACAGACTGATCCTTTCTCTGCTACTCAAAGCATTTGGTTTTGCAAATTCTCTAAATTTCATAGATGCTTTTAATTATTTCACGTGCAGCAATTCATTGACTCCAAGAATTCATAGTTTATACGTTCAATTTTGATCGTAATTTATTTTTTTGAGATTAGCGCTCTAATGTTAAAATTAAAATTTCATATAAGGGTTTAGAAATTTTTACTTTAAGGATCATTAGACCCATAACAGAGACAATATTTGGTGTAGGTCAGTTGAGTTTTACTGTTATGAAGCGACATCCTCAGGTTATTTCAGTCTGATGAAATATGAATTTATAATTTGCATTTGTATCTACTATACGTGTTTTGATTCTCGAGATTACATTTTCCAGCTGAAAGTCCTTCAAATCAGATTTTCTTTCAGATTATATTTAGATTTTTCTTTCATGTTGCTCATATCTTGAATTCAAATGGCACATTATATATTTCTGTTATATAATTTGTAATGAATTTAAGACCAAAAGAAATGAAAAGTGTAGTTTATCTAGTATTTACGTTTGGTTGTGAATTTTTAAAAATTTGCTTACCTGCTCTGCCACATCATACATTTTTTCTCACGCCATTTAATAAAGCTGCTTCCTTTTCATAGTATGCTTGCGCTAATAATCGACGAAAGCTTCAATCCTTTTATAGGAGATTCTTGAATATGCTATACCACTCTTTTGCTGTCCCCAAATGGCATCGTAAATCACGTTGATTCAGTTTGCATCATTTTTATAGCTAAGTGATTTATGTCAAAGTTAGAAAAGAAGAGACTATGCACTGTTTAGCTAATTGAATTTTACTTTTTAAAGCTACTACCGAGGCCACTAATATAGCCTTTGCAATTAGGATGTTCTAATACGTTTTCGTCGAATCTAACATTATTATCGGAAAGTTTTACATTTTTTGGTATAAACGTTCTCAGAACATTTTGATGTACAAGGCCAATTTGTGTTATACAGTGAGTTGAAAAAAACAAATTTGGCCAAAAATGGAATTAGCTCGTGAACATTGCCGTCTGCTAATTTTCTACGATTTTCGAGTTAGATTATCTCAACAATAGTGTACCAATTGGTTTCGTTCGACCTTTAGTGATAAGGCCCATCCCACCAGACAATTAATAACTTGTTTAACGAGTGCAACTTTGGACGTTGTTCGCTCAAAGATGAATTTCATGAAGGCCGTCCAAAAACGGCTGTTGTACTAGAAAACATCGATGCCGTGCGTGAACTTATTTTGCAAGATCGTCATGTGACATATCGTGAGATAGAAACATCTTTCGGCGTTTTTCTCCCAGCCATATATTTGATATTGCAAGAAAACATGGCGATGAAAAAAGGTTTGTCCGCGGTAGATTCTGCATAATTTGACAATCACATAAAAAAAGGTTCGTGTCAGTTTGTGCAAAGAAACTTTAAATGACGTAAATAAGATTTTCATAGGTGAAAAACCATAGATCCATGCCAATCAATCGGTAACAAAATAGCAATTCACCAAGTGGGGGTTGCAAGATGAACCAAATCCAACAAAAGTTGTGCGTGCACGAAGCTCTGCGAAGCAAATTGTCGCCTGTTTCTTCGGCTTAATGGGTTCTGTAGCCAGTGTGCTGCTTCAGAAACTTGGAACGGTCAATTCCGAGTAGTACACGACCATTTGTGTGCCGAAAGTCTTCAGAGAAATTCGTAAAACGAACAAGAATGACAAATCATTCTCGATCATGACAATGTAAGCTTTACACATCAGCTCAGACTAACGCCTATTTGATGGGTCATCCGCCGTACAGCCCTGATTTGGTATCCAATGATTTCTTTATATTCCCACACATCAAAAGTAAGCTGCGTGGTGCACGTTTTTCTACTCTTGAAGCGGCAAGTAATTCATCTAACGGTGACATCTTTAACTTGGTTTTTTGAAAAAAACACCACGTAACTATTACTTTCAGTCCACAAAAAGGCAAAAACTAATGTTACGTATTCTATATGGATTACTGTTTCACCCTGAAAGTCGATGATTGACCAAACATTATAGTATCTGAGTGTTTCTACGCAATTTCGCTCTGATATCTAATGATTTAATTTCGTGTGACCTTAGCTTATAGTCAGCGTACTGGCAAAAACCAGCCCTCTTTATTCGCAGTTGATATGACAAGCGGCTCCGAAAAGGCAGTGGCCATATTTGTACGCAAAGTACTCCGGAAAATCGACGGCCGAGTGAAGCAATTAACAGAGTGGAAACTACGTTACAAAGATGGTTGCATGAACTTTTTAACGTACTGCCTTTATCTGCTTGCGTAAGTATTTCTAGAAAGAATGGAAGAAAACATGCTACCCAAAAGAACATTAAAGCGTAGAGCACAAGGTAGACGTCCAGCGGAAAACTCAGGATTCTATGGGAAGACATGGTAAAAGCCGACAGCACATCGTTGTTGGGAGTGATCAACTGGCTAACCGTGATGATTGGAAGGGATTTATTGTGGAAGCTAAGGCCCGCAACCTGCCGAATCAATAATAAGTTAAGAGAATTTATTGACTGATACCTGCAGGAGGAAAGACCTGAATGAAGCCTCTTCTTCTGCACAACTTTAGGCAATGCGACATATAAGGACATAAGACTATAGTAGACTATCAATTCAGCATTGTTGGGAGTAAATACTGGCAGATATATATGCCAAGAGTTCCGCGTAAATAAAAGTAAAGGCCATGACTGTTTGCTGTCCCTCTTTGATGATGAGGAGCCAATCCTGGTTGAAACAACGATAAGTAAGTGAATTTTGAACAACAACAAGTTTTATACTGTGTGTCCTAAACTAAAGTTACTGGTACATTTTGAGAGTAGAGATGTTGTCTGATGCTTTAACTTTGTCTAAAATACTCTGAGGTGGGGCCTAATTATGATAAATACTCACGCCAAACAATTCGACTTCATTTGCTTGGTAAAAAAACTTGATTCTGGAGAAATAAGAAATAAATGTTTTTATATAAGCAGAAGAAGATCCCTCCTAAAAGGATCCAGTAATCCATATACAGACTGTTCGATGACAAAAAATAAATTTTTTGTTAGAAAGCTACTTGAAAATTACTTGCACTTGCTTAAATTTGCGCTTCTTTGAAGTTATTTTGGTGCGTCACTTGAGGTATACATACATGCACCAAAATGTACGATTTAATATTTGATATGGAATAATTTAGGCTGCTGAGATTTGGTTAAATACTAGCAAATCTCCATTAAACTAACGCATCATAAAACATATAAACTGATTTGAATTTTCATTTAGTATCATCGTTCGCAAGAGTACTGTTGCAATTTAATGAAGCAAAATAACAGTTCGAAAAATGGCTTGATTGCAGTTATTTGGATATTTGGCTTATCTCAACAAATATTTGTGATTGCTTTTAAGATCTTTGTTTTTGGTTTAATTAGTCTTTTTGCTGGTTCACTGACAGAGAAGCCCTACATATCTAAATGATAGTTTTCTCACTAAGGATGCCACACCATGCCATATATGTATAGAGAAACCGTCCCTAATTTAAATTATTTTTAACAACAGGTCAGTTCTGCTTGATTGGTGACTGTAGTTTTCTGCGAAAAAAGTATCCAGCATACCAAAGCGGTATTTTAAAATATTACTTTAATATCCTTAAAAATGTTTCATGAGGCTATTTTCGGGCAGAATCAAATAATACAAATATCAAGACGAACACATAATATTCAAATACTTGTAATTTGGACCTTATCGCATTTTCAGTTTGTAAATCTATTTTTTATATCACTAAACATAATTAATTGAAAATTTGTATTTTGAGGCATTAATTTCGAAAATAATGTGAAACGCATAGTTTTGAGACCCCAATCTTCTTATTTGTTTAGCCTAGTTTGAATCTATTTACAGTTTTTATGGTTGTTTATTCCCAAAAACTACTTTGGTGGTGAACAATGTGTAAACAAGACCACTTTATTTTGAAGTTAATCTTATGCATGGACGAAATATATGTTTGGGATACATTAAAAACTTATTTATTTGTTGCACTAAAATTTCATGCAAAAATAAATACATAAGTCAATTAACCTCTGAAATAATCCGCTAATTTTATAGCAATCGCCCCATATTTGGCGACACCGCATCTACTCGATTGATGTATATGTTACAAAATGCTCCGATCTGTCTGGCAATTTGTTCGTTTTTCTGTCTTTCACAGCAGTTTTTCTACAAAACTATAGAAGCTACAGACACCAAACTTGATGTGTCAGAAATGATTGTCTCTTGCAAGCTTAGGAATCAAAATTTTTTTGAAGGTTCTTCATACATGGGGGTACCTTTTAAACAATTCTTTTACTAAAGGTGGTCATGTGGGGTGTCAAATAATAGGTCTTGACAAGAAGTATTCAAAACAGGTCTTGAGACAATGTTAATCCTATACAGGTGTGCGAGAGGAGGGGAAAATGCCTGAACGCTGTACTGGGTAACATTTTTGGTTATCATTCTAAGCCGTCTTATACCTACATATATGTACATTTTTTGTATTTCGAATTTATAAATTCGAGAAGCCATAAGAGAAACCTTGTTCGTATCGTCAATGACATATACCCCACTAATTTTAAAAGTCTCCAACTATCAACTTCAAGCCCGAATTTTAAATCTTTAATTCCAGCTATCATCAATCACTCGTCGTCTTGCACGTAACCGTCACACCCTTCAAAATTAAGCCGCCGAAAAAAAACCGTTTACCCAAAACCGAATTATCCACAACAAAACCTTCACAGACTTTTCTCTACTTTCAATCGATTCCACTTATCACCTTCAATCTTATTGCCGTTGTTTGGAAAAACATTACACAAGAAGGATATTGGCTGCAAAGTTTTTGGGATCCTTCGATATGGCATCTTCCGGTCTCCATCTGCTCCCCTACTGTACTGAAAACCATCACGAAGGACTCTGATTCACGTTAAAATGCCAAAGCAAGGTTGTACCGCAGTAAATTTCACATGCACCACAACGTTGAAATAACCACCTTAACATGGTTAGCAAGCAAACACGAGACAATACACAGTAGTGATATGCAAAACAGGACTACCTACTTTGCTAGATATTCACAGCATAATCACCCGAAACGAAACAAGTGCAAGGCGTGTGGCACGCGGTGATGCATGCATGCTATTTGATGTATAGATAGATTAGAGAATAGGTCCTCTTTCTTCGCGTCTGTGATTATCCTTAGAAAGGATGCAGTGTATCCTTTGAGAGTGACAACTACACGACCTAGTATCCTTTAAAACTATTAAAAAAGTATTATTGAATCGTCTCAAAGAATAGCTATCGAAAAATTTCATCACATACTCGTATACTTCAGTATACATGAGTAGGTAGATTGCGCCCTTTCTTAACCACATTGCAGTAAAACAGTTACAATAATAATTACCTATTATTATTATTGAATATTGCAGAATTGCATATGGTTAAAACTTTGTCAATCAATTTAAATGGAAAGTTTCTACAAGAACTGTTTTACAGCCATCATGATTGCACTTATACTATATACGTTTGAGCTCGTTGTGCCACTTGGTACGTGAGAATGAGACTTCTAAGGTTTTATGAGTAAATATTCTGGAGAGGGGTAAGGATTATTGTTCTCAAAGCTTGTCGTTTAATACTGTTTTGCATACTTTGTGGCCCTGAGTTTGAAGAAAGTTTAAAGAAAACGATCACACGCAATAATATTGAGTTTAGTTAGACAATTATTGCTGTCACTATGCAGCAGTAGTAGATGAATAAAATGCGGTTAAGCATGCAATGGGTGAAATTAATGCTACTGGATTTAGATTGCCAAGTCATTGTTTTTAATTGCTGACTTATTTGCAATTTGTAGTTTGACACTCGTCATAGATGGGATGGGGGGAGTTGATTGAGTTTTTGACTAGGAAATTAGATAGCAATAAAGTTTATATCTATGGTGTTTCCAGTGATTAAAGGTTAAAGCCAAGGATCGCAGTCTAACTGGTGAAGTAGTAAAGTGCAACGCACTTAAGCCCAAGGTGGCTAATTTGAACGCCGTCGCCAAAACCGCGAGTTTTGAAGTGATTATTTTGACGTATTATAAGCCAAATCACACAGGCAACGAACCGCATAGAACACTGTTACTGTCACAAAATAAATTACAAAAACACTAAACGCCGAATTCAATTCTACACTATTGGGTTTTGTATTATGTTTGTCATCTCAAGCATTGATGACTTTTTTAACATCCAAACGAGCTCATTAAGTATCCTTTTTCTATGAACCCTTATTCACATTACATTCATTTTTCACTAAAATTCTTCTCATATATTATAACCGAAAAATTTCATGAATTTCCTCCCTCAAAGTTACTTACTCCTCTAGCTCACTTGACTTCATGTGCTCATACAAAAGCCTGTAAAACTTTTAACCTGACCGTTGTATAATGGTCAAGTGGATTGCCCTTCCAGTGGCAAGTTGTTAACCTCTTAGAACAGGGACTTCGAAGGGCTAGTACATATGCACTACCCATAAAACTCCTTTCATTTTTTTCGATGCACAGGTTTTTATGAAGTGCTCCCAAAAGAATATCCATTCAAGGATCAATGACGGGGCGAAGTATGGAGTAAAGAGACGCTTCATGTCGAACTTCGTCTACTCTATCAACTCAACTACATACAGTTGATTGTGCAATGTTTGTTAAATTTATATCTATAGGATTTGCTCCAAGTAGCAAGCTCCAAGTGCGCTTTCGATGTCTAAAGGGTTGACGGGCTCCGGTCGTGAAAAAGGTTAACAATTGAAAGCAAAGGATCATAAGCAAGAAAAAGAAAAACCGACCAGTCACGTTCACTATTCTCAACGCTTTGCTATTCATGTATGACATTTTTCCTTTGCTACATATAAAAAGGATATTTTCTGAACACCATTCATATGTGTGTTGGATGGAGAATGGATTGTATGTTAAAAGATGACCAACGATGGTATGAAAAAAGGAACATAACCCAAGTTGAGAATGTCTCGTAACCAACCAAGCAACCTGCCAACCTAACAACTGCCAGCTAGCCAAAGCCAAGGAGCGAACTCTCCACCATTTAAAGTCAAGTCCGTCGTTACGGAAGGAAGTGTAGTCAAGGGCATTGGAGGACTTGTGGGAGAAAGAATATCCTCCCAACTCTAAACTGGTCACCCAACACTTGAAGTTATCCTTTTGGCCCTTTGTTGAAGCTGTTAGTATATACTCCTGCTGTATGTTATTATTCACTCTTCTTTAAGTTACAAATGCTTCAAATATATTAATACCACGATTGCTAGATTGCAAGAAGGATTAAATCGTCGTTGTGTCCTTTAAAAGCGAAAAACGACTGACGCCTGATTGTCCTCTCTTTCAATTCCCAGCTCACCTCAACACTATGTTGAGAGCTATGTCTATTCTCTTGGCTATGTGAAGACTGTATTAAAGGTAAAGGAAAGGACGATCCTTATTGAATGTCCTTGTTGTTTGCCTGTTGACCATTGGAAAAAAGTAGTAGTAGGAAATATGTACCACCTATTCATATAATTGGGTACTGGTTAAGAGAAAGTGAACAAGTTGTATTGATCGAAGGGAAAATAACATTGGAAAGGAGAGCAATCATGTGTTTGAAGGGGTTAATTGCTTGATAATGCAGAGGTTTCCGTAAGTGCTTGAATATATCTGCAAAAGGTTGGAAGTGTGTAGATGGTTTTTTTCCAGTTAAAAATTATGGAAGTTTGGGACTAAGGTGAATAATAGGATGACAATTAAAATTTGATTATTAAATTCAATTTTTCACTTTGCATTCGTCGCAGGGTGCGATCAAAGTGTTAATGTTTTAATAAGTAGGGTGTGATGGCTAGGAACGCTTAAGGTTAAAAGCTTAACATACATATTTAAAGAAAAATTAAGGATAAATCTCAATACCCTTGTATAACAGATAGCACACTGATGCAAACGACGTCATATATGTCGTCTAAATTAAGTCATCTTTTAGTTGAAGCTGAAAGAAGTCCTGACGTAAACATGTTTGAAATGTAGTCGTCTTTTGGTATTAGGTATAAGATATCTTATGAATATCTTTAGGTTTTTCAAGCTGAGCCATTTTCAATTTTAGTTTCAAATGTGTCAGGAATGCGGGAAGATAATATCTTAGAGCAACACTGAATAAAGTACTCATATAATCGATTCCTCTACTCTGTGGGATCTAAACTTCAAAATTCGATATCTTAGTTTTTATTTCAATTTTCGGACTTATAGATATTTTAGAGGCAATAAAACGTAGGGATTTATCTGAAATATAATTTTAAAGAAATTTTATTGCGTTTTAATTTCATTTAGTGCAAAACGTTTACTATGATGCGTCATTTTCGAGGTATGGATCAAAATCTCCAAATCGGGAATTTTCAACCTTCAAATATATTTTTGTCTCGGAGTTGTAGCACATAAAGTGGTACATTTTTTCATTAAATTTAGAAATACTCCATTTCACAGAAAATTGTATGTACTTTCATATCGACCAAAATACAATTTTCAGTGCTCTCAAGGTAGGCAAAAACACAAAAACATATGCTTGATAGAGATACAAACTATGAATTTAATTGTGCTACCTAGCAAAAAATTCTAATCAGCTTGAATTTTGTTCCCACAATTTTTTCCATTTGATACACGGTTTTCAAGATATTCAGCAAAAACTTTTTAAAAAATCTGACTTTTAAACTTGCCTACATATCTCACGTGTCCTGAAATACAGTGAATTTTATTTGAAGTTACTCAGGGACCTCTACCTGCACGTTTCAAAAGCTTTTGAAACTTAAATGACTTAATTCAAAAATGCGTTCTTCATTTATCTGTATTATGCGTTCTGTCATCTAGTCTAGCCACGCTGGGATGCCGGTTCTCTGGAGTTAATTGAATCCATGCAGTATGGTCCATGGGCGGTACTCAGATGGGATACTGCATTAAGCTTTGGAAATTGCTTTTCCAATTTGTGACTAAAATAAGTCATTTATTAGATGGCCACATTTTGTGGTCCTAAAGTCGGGACAAAAAGATGACGTACTCCGGGACATAAGACATACATTAGTTACCTTCTCGCTGACAATAAGCTTGGTCTTAAATATGTCCATATGTAAAAGGACGTTTATTCATCTATTTATTACTTTTGTGCTGTCTGGTTTTAATCATCCCAAACGGAAAATTAGATTAGAGTCTAACTTGTGTATTTTTATTCCATGCTGCATACTTTTATTTGATTGGCATAAATTGCATGTCACTGTCCTTTATTGAGCTGTCTCAATCTAATAATCCTTTTTTTTTTAAATTTTCGCATGTCTTATCATATGAAATTAAATTAATATGGAAAAAATTTTACCAAAAAAAGCTCAATTCTCTTGAAACTGACCGGGTCTACCATCCCAATTAAATTTTTATTCTCACTTCTGCCTCCTATTAGTTTTTACATACTGTTTATTTCATAGCACCACAAACGTCTCACAAGGCATTGAGTACGCTAGCACAGACATCGGCATAGCCCGTTCCTCAGCTACTCAAACGATACTTCGCACTTATGTATCCAATAAAATCATTGGTTCTTTTCTGAAACACCGGTAATACGTAGCTGTCTGAGGAAGCTTCCTGAGTCCTGACTCATGCCGATGTTTTGAAATTGGCCAATTTTCAACTGCTTTTATCCTCCGAAACCATACTAATGCCTGCAGAGGACACTACATGTCCCAGGTTCTAGACCTCCTTGCCAAATAAGGTACATTAATTGGAACTTACTTTCAAATTTGCCGCTTGAAGTCTAGAAAATTCCTCCTGTAGGTTCTGCATGTGTACATATAAGCTTCAGCTCATGATTATAAGCTCAACTAGATGTACCAGACATATTTTTCAATAGACAACAAATTTCGGTAGTCGCTCAAAAGTCGCAACAGCAACACGATCTTCTCTTGACAATAGCTGCCTTCAAATCCAGTATGGAAAACTATTGAGCTCCAGCCAGTGTCTCTACAATGTCATCAGTTCTTAAATACATCATTTTTGCGGCCTTATTTTGCTTCTTGTAGTCACCACAAAACCTCATGTGACCATCCTTCACCCGAAGGACTACTTGATGATTCGGAGACCTTCTATTTATTCATGCAACCGTCCGTGCCGCTGACCTTTTGTTTTGCCAAAAGTAGACTTTTAAAGCCTACCTATTGTAAATGAAGTTTAGTACGGCTATGGTCATTCTCTCCAGCAAAAACAGTTCCAAAAATTATCTAGTCCACGCCTCAGATCAGGCTTACCTATCTTCGTCGTGGCACTTGAAATCCAGTAAATTTTCATGACCTGGTTCATGCTTTCATCTTTGGCAGCTATATTCGGACTTATTGTCTTTTATCCAATTTTCACATTCAACCACAGGCCATTTCCTCCAAATTCCACTCCGTTCTATAGATGGTGGGAACATGAATTCTACCATCCCATCTTCGTCCCGCGAAGATGGCACATTTGACTTTCTTGCTTCTCCGAGAGAGGAAAAGATCTTTTACGAGTCTATTATTTAGCCGGCACTGGCTTCTTCTAGCCTCACGACTCGGGCAATAATTGTTTTTCTTAGATTAGTGGTAGGCCTGTCTCAAATCCCTGCATTGTGGTGCTCCATTTATCTTTATTTTGTGTCCAACCCAGACTTGATGGTACGCATATTATTCATCTAACATCCATTAGTTTCACTTTAGTCCACAAGGCATTTCTAGAGGCTGTATGATACCTCCTTCAGGCTCCTCTAATCCACGAAAAGAAGAGATTGCCGTAAATCTTCTGATTCAGAAACTATATTATGGCACTCTGTTTTTCTCTCACGTGATGCCCCCGTAGCGAATTCGTTGACCTCTAGATCATCGCCCTCCGTTCTAAATTATGTTTCCAGCCTTTGGCGAATTACGTTTTATAAGCTCACCCTTCAGCCCTATTATCTCTAATCCATATCTTTTTAGGGTAAGCAGATAGGGCAATTTCTGCACTAAATGTGGGAGCCAACTTGAGAACCGACATTTTACGCACCAGTTTCTATTCAACTGTACGCTAAGTGCATCTTCGGTTCCCTCATTAACTAGTTTATTGGTAATAAGTGTTGAATACTACAGGTAAAACGACATTCACAAATGTCAACTGAACAATTCAGGCTTGATAATATTAAGTTCACTACAGAAAAAAAGAGTCTCTCATCGACAAGGATTTGCTTCTTCTTATTATAAAATAAGGTCTTGGAAATGAAAATGTTTTGAGAAATGATTATATAACCTTCTGGGTGTTTGTTTTTGTCTTTAATTGGATAGCCGTCAGACCATTCTTGAGAAGGGTGCCTATCGGGCTATCTTTGAGTAAAATGCCCAATGGCCACTCGAGTTCATAAGGCCCCCATACACACAATGGTTAACTACAATTTAAAGTGTTTAATTAATGCAAAAAATACCCTTATTCATATCCTACCAAGGGCTTAGCTAGAATCGAACCCATATCTCAAGGAACTCAAGACAGATAAACTTGCCATTCGACCAAGAGATTCCAACCTTGTGGGTCTTCCAACACATTTTAACGCTGAAGTTTGACCTGGACCGTTGGGCGATAGGTAAGAAAGAAATGATGTGAGAAAACTTATTGTATCCATTCTGAGAAAGCCCTGCTTTGCATAGCTAAAAAATAATAGCCGGGTTAAAATTTTTGCTATATATTGTCAATGGAAGGGTCAACAAAACCTGATCAAAATCAAAAATCAACCTTAAAAAAAACAGTACAAGTCAGCCAAAAAGATAAAGGCTAATAAATTTCCAAGCTATCAATATTCAACAGCTCTGTTCCAATTGACGTACAACTACAAGCCTCTCTTCCCTTTCTGTCATCCCTTCAAAAATCACCTCCGTGTAAATTGATTTAATTAAATCAAACACGATGTAATCAAAGAGAAAATCAAGTAAAATATCAAAAAATCCTGCAAAAACAACATAATTAAATCATCCTTTCTCACAGCCTGTTATAGGCTTTACGCTAAATAGGAATTGCGGAATGCAGCAGCTATAGAAGGCAATAATTCTGATGAAGAGAAAAAGAGACAGTCTACCATGTATCAGCATATTATTTATACTCGTAAATGTATAGACATTTGGCACACTCAAATCAATCTAGCATAATGCAAAAGGATTATTGACACGCTACTCAACTCGTAAGAGTGGATGGAAAATACGAATCAGTCAAAGTTGACGAGAGTAAAGGTGCAAGAGTTGGTTGGATTGAGGAAAAAAATGTATATCCTACTTTGCATCTATTGCACTCCTGATTGCACTTGACTTTTGATTTATTCTGTACTCGTATGCACACATTAGTCGATTGATGTATTTTTTCTCTTTTCTCTCTGTTGCTATAAACTCTCTGGTTGGGATAAAATTATAACAAAACAACCTTGAAGTGATGCTGTTGCTTTGATCCTGTCACCGTGTAATTGCTAAAAGGTTATTGGAAATAGCGATAATCCTTCAATTATTCTGATTGAATGGTTTGAATGTATGATTAAGCGTTCATGTATTTTATTTAAATAAGGATGTGATTTACAAAAGAAAATAGAACGGAGGATATCAGTCATGAAAAATAATAGCATCTATTTATTAAGAATGTTACTTTGTTCAAAATTTTTATATATTCTTTAAAAAATCACCACCTTCTTTGCTTTTCTGGCAGTGTTTCCTAATTGTCGAAGATTTGTCAGAATTCTATTCTCATATGTGTTGTTTTGATTGCATTCGATTCTACGATGGTTTACACGATAATAGGTCATTTTTCAAAATTGTTGTTTTTTTGCTAAATTGTAATTCTTGGCTCCAGATGCTTATACATGCATCTTGGTAACCTTAAGTTTTATCGCTTTAAAAGGAACTTTACTTTAACGGAATCGCAGTCACTGGTTAGACCCTAAACACCAAGAAGTAATCGCAGACCCAACGGAACCCCTAGTTTCTCAATGGAATCCTGGCTCACCTGACTTGATGAATATCTCACCATTCACTCCTTTTATTATGCTGGTCCTGACCACGTCTCTTTCTGAAACTATGCGTCCGTGGCTATCTTTTTCCCTTTCGCAGGGCTTAGCAGTCTTGACTGACCAGGCTATACCTTTGGTATGGAAAACCACACCATGCCCGATGCAAGAAGATGTGACCGCATTCGCAATACTTGCACGCCTATTTCAACATTTCATTACCAAATCCGTCAAAATCCATCCCTGGTATCAAGGTCACATCATCGATTAGGGCACTATTAAGCCCAATCCAGTAAAATCAGGGTTATTGGTGAGTTCACCTTGCCGAATATTGTCAAGCAACTACAACGCTTCATAATTGTCAAGAAGGTTCATTTGAAACAACACTGTCTCAACATCTTAGATAGACATGCCTTGAAAATGCCATAAATTATCAGAACTGAAGTAGAGCTTGACAATAGCTCGACTGACTTACAGTCAAAACTTCACCAAGCCCTTTTTTCATACATTGTGACGCATTTCAACTTGGGCTAGGGTTAGTGTTACTAAATGTGACAGACGCCAGTAAGGAGAACCTAACAACATTTATGATGCATAGGCTGAACTTATCCCAACAGGAATATATTGGTCAGGAACTGCTGGTTGTACTGGCAATCTATTCAAAATTTTCACCAGCCACAATTCCTTGAAGTGACTCATACGCCCATTCCATAGGCATGGTCATTAAAATTGTAGATCTTTGAATTTACCATTTGATATACAAAAGAAGCAAGACATGAGGCCCTAGACACATTGTATAGGTCGTTCTCCTGAGAAGAGCTAATTGTCTCAAAATGGAGATAGAGAGAAAGAAAAGTTGTTGGAACCCAGCAGCCAGAGTTACTTGCTTGAAGTTGGCAGATGGTTTCCTATACAAGCGAATAGAGAAGACTAGTTGAAACCCTCCCCTGATATAGGTAGTTGTGAACTTTATCTACCTATTGAGCGCACTTGGTAGCTACAGACTCTACTGGCCGGAAATACATACTTATGTCAGAATTTAAGAAGCTGCTGACGAGTGGGTCTAAATATTGATTTTGTTCTCTTCAGGGAGTACACTTACCGGTTTTTAAGGGATAAACTTCGCAATCTTTGCCTAATTAAGCTGTCTTTGACATGAATTGTCTGTTTATCGGTCTCCTACGCTATATTCTTATCCTATCCAATTTGAGTTCTTCAATGGTGTTAAATTTTAAGCTAATATATTTATTAATTTAGGCTTTAATTGAATTTCATGTGTTATTTTTAGTATCAATTTTTACCTTTAACTTTCTTTTTTTTTGCTTTAGCACTACAGCCCCTTATTACCTTGATCGAATATATTGGCACTCGAGAAAGTGATATGGTTAGGACCATGCTTTGGCCGTTGATGTGTCCATCTAGCTGCGATACGTTTTGATTTTAAACCAGTACATATCATAGGGGTTTGATCCAGGGATCTTTGGCTTACGCAGTGACCACTCTAACTACTAAACTATTCAGATTTCGTTTAACTTTTTTAACCGCTTGTTAATATATAGTTGCTGACTGTCTTAGCTCATTAAAATATTTATTTTCCGGAGACTTGTGTCGCCTGTCAGAAAAACTTCGTTTGAGAAATTATGATTCAATGAACAACAACTTCAATGAAAACCCTTATACAATGGAGTGCCTCGTCGTTGCCCTCTTTAGTTTTTTTTGCAAAAAATACTATCCTTAGATGAATAAATTACGAAGTAATTGATAGCATACTCATATGCGGGCCGGCAAAAACTTGAGGACTACCTAAATTAACTCAAATGAGCGCCAGAAAGTCAAAGAGATTATTTTACGTTTAATATTATGAAATGCATTCATTGCAATGAGGAACTTTTCCTCCTTCGAACTTGAACCCTTCCTCCATGATTTAAGAAGATTTTTAATAGAATAACACTCAGGCAACAAAAGCAGACTTGCAAACAACAAGTAGAAAATATAATGATGTGGAGAGGACGACGCTGATTATGTTTTTGAAATATATCTAATGTGAACCCGTAGATGCTCTTCGACTAGTGCGTGCCTTATGTCTTACTATTTGTCAGAGAATGGTAAAGAATAAATGAATTAATATGCAGGTCTTAGTCATGAAAGCATCAGCGAAAGGTTAACATACATTGTTTCATGATTACGACATAAGTACTATTTTTCATCATAACTCAAATCAGCACGAACCCTTTATATAAATCGTGAGTTACCCCTTTATGTTACTTAGGTTTATTGTCGGACAGCTATTTTTAATACTTTAATGCTTCTTTTATGCACATGTAAACCCACCACTTATTTACTGGAATAAATTTTCTAAAAATTTTACCAATGTGATTTTAGACTGATAGTGAATGATAATATTTAATTAACAGAGTGAGTGAATTGAAAACTAAACATATCTCATCAAGCTTGTTCTGTAATGCACTCCTAATAAAAAATTTTTTTACTGCAGTCAAACCCTTAGTATATTTTTTCAATGCCTGTAAGTGTTCTAATTTGAACTCTCATGTTTGAGTGTTTTGTTTCAAGCTAACTCAAAATATTTACCTTTTCTCACACATTCAAAGCATATCCTCGGAATAAATTTTAATTTAAATAATTATTTAAGATTGAATTTGAACTTTTATGTGCTTTGTTTTGAAGTTGTTTGAAATAAAGAACTAGCTAGGCTATGCAGTTTGGAATGAGTATATTGAAAAAATTCTTACAAAGTGTATTAAGAATTCCTTAGGGTTGTGGAAATATTCCCCTACTCACTTTTCATAATAACGAATTTAATCATCTAGAAATCACAACTTCACCGCTGCTTGTCCCTGCAGCTATTTGCAATATCATATTGTCATCGATAGTGTGATCCACGTAAGGTCCTGACTTTCAAGTATGATCACCTACAGCAATCGCAGCTCCACGTTCGCGATGCTGATATATACGAGTATCTGCTGTCAGTTTAACCAATTTTTTTCATTATCGGCTAACTACTAGATACTTCCTTAGTGCTCTTAGCCTTTAAGATGAACTTAAAAGTAAGTACATAGCCTTTTATCATTTCCACATGGCCAAACAATTGTAATTTACATAATTTCAGGCAAAGGGTTACAGGTAGATTGTTATAGATATCATGTAGTTTATGGTAGCAGTGAAGTTTCTCCTGTTTTTGCTTCACTATGCTGAGGAAGGATTTTTCGAAGCACCCATTCAAACATTCAAGGACTTTTTCGAAATAGCTTTAAAGAGCATAGTCATAATTTTGCCCAACAGCTTAAATCTAATCAATGAATTGTATATACCAAGACAGAAGGTACAGGAAATTTTCGGAAATATTTACTTGCTCGTTATCAGCGCTCACTATTATCAATTCTAGGCCCCAGTTTGCAAGTATGTGTCCACATAATTCATATTCGTCTCAGGAATAATGCTAGGTTGTGTCATAAGGCGCAGAATTAGGTGACTCTAATCGTAGCAGTTCCATGACTTTGTTCACCAGTTTACAACTCATAGCAGTGATTGACTGTCAATTTCTCCTTTTTTCTTCACATTGGTTCCTCGGTTACCTTAATTGACGCTGTATATTACCCTTTTGGTAGTTGGTGCTCTCCCATCTTCTATGCATAGGCTGATTCATGAAACTTTAAACTCTTTAACTTAATGAAAACAACCAAATTCAACCTGCAATATCTCCTCTGAATCTGCTCGTCAATATCTCCACTCAAACACACTATATTTCAATCGCACCCTCCCAGAATTTCTCATCTCATTTCACCTCCGATTCCAATCTGAAAATCTATCAATCAAAAAATATTCAATATCCTCAATCGTTTGAACACATACTTTTATCTTCCTTCAATCATCCGTTTTGTGGTAATACTACTATCCATCTACTAAGCAAACAAAAAGCAAAAAAAAAATCAAACAAATAAAAAGCGCAACTGGTATCATCTGCAAAATTCTTTGTACTTCCTCTTATTCACAGATTTGCTTTTCACCTCTGCAATTTTGCAATTCACACCCTCAATCTATAACCACTGCAAATAGCCTCAATGATTGCGATCCTTAAAACATCAACAAGGTCAATCGCAAAAAAAAATCAAACACTTTTTCTTCCATCACATCCTTGCTGGTATTTCTACTGATTGCAATGATAGTCTTCCTACCACATTGGCTAACACTAACATTGTCCTTTTATAGTGCCAGTGAAACCACACTCCTCTCATTCTACCCAAGTGAGTCAACCATTCGTCAAAAAAGGCGGAAATAAAAAATGCTTAAAACCCACCACCAAACAGCCAAAAGGACATGAAAAGTTCAATCAGAATTTTTCACGGTTGCATTTGCAAATCAATTCACCATACCCTATATCATCATCATCAGTATCGCATCACATACTATTATTAGTAGTCATTGATACAGCTAACCTATTTCAAAACGTCGCGCCGTCAGGATAAAACTCCTTGTTGGCTCGACGTCCGGTCGACCGGGCTGGCTAGCCAGCTGGATGGCATGTTCGTTCAATGGAAAATTCATAGAATCGCGCGCTATCGACAGGATACTAAAAGCATGCATACTACTAGCTGTTAGTGGAAATTAATCTGCTATCTGTTGAGATCAAATGAATTGTGGTGAGTGAGGGAGGAGATTATCGGATGTAGTAGCATTGAATGAAGAGACGAGAAGACAATCATTGAAAAATAGTGACGTTCTTTCGATACATTTGCTGAGAAAAAGGAGGAAAAAAACGAGATTTGAAATGATATCAATTAATCCTTTGCTTGAAATGTGCATCGTCGTAAGAGAGGAAATAATTGAAAGATGAATGAAGGAAATGTGTAGAGGAAATCGGGTAACCTATAAAGCTTAAGGACGTCTAAGCATTTCCAAAACCCATGTCGAAATCATATGACCTAGAATCTCAGTATAGTATTTCAAAGGACTACATCAAATTTGATTCAAAGGTGCACGTGTTTTATTTCAAAGCGTATGAAACGTTTTGCATTTTTACTCATTACAATACAATGTAAAACCTTTAAATTTAAATGCGTATGCGCTTCGTTTCAAAATTCGTTCAAAATTCAACTCTTAATTCTAGCATATAGTGTGCGGCGCGTCTGGAAGCTACACACTCAGGGCGTAGTCTTCATCTACCCACTAAAACAAATTCTAGAACATAAAAGTTCAAACGCTTTTGTCGTCTTGCATACCCGTTTATTTGTGCAGACTTTATTTGCGTACGATATCATGGATTCTTCTTCTTCTTTGTAGCACTGCAGCCCCTCTCGGGCCTTCGCTTAGATATAGTTAGTGTATCTCATTTTCAAGACCGTATTGATTTTTTCGGAAGTTGATTTGGTCAGTACCATGCTCCCGTGTGCTTGCTCAGCTATGATATGACGATATTATGGATTAGATTTATAAATTTCGACTTCATAATTTCAGAAGCACTTTATGAAAAGTGATAGTACAAATTGAGAGGCTCGAGAAAATTGATATTTGTTTCCTAAAGTATAACATTGCAGGCTCTTTTTGATTTGAAGTGGTTGAAATGTTTAAAAATATATAATGTAAAGACGCTTTAAAACAAAAGATTTAAAGTTTTATCAACTTCACCACATCTTCAAATATTTAGAAGAATACGAACAACATTGCAGTGTTTTGAAACAAAGCATTCGGAAAGCACTAAACTTTGCAGTGCATTGAGATTTTTTTTATTTTCAAGTATGACAGCTTGTCAATACATCTTAGTTTATTGAGAGACGTTCTTTTTTTAAAAAATATTGCTGAACAAAAATATTTTTCCAAATGAATTCATTCATTTATAAAAATGCTTTCTCCAGGTTGAAACCTCAATATTTCAGTAGTATCCCATTGTCCCTACTTTATCTTAAATTCTGAAACCAACAAAACACTCCCCAAAATTTACTTGTAGCATATCTATGTCTTTTATTCCGAGCCAGGCTAACCCCTTTGGCAGCTATAAATTCTTCTTGCATTTTGTTTCTGATGAGACTAAAGGAGTAAACGTGTAGCATTTTACGTGTCAGTGATGAATGTTCCTATGATGTTTGTGGTAACAAAAGGATAATCGATTTTCAAAAAGAATGTGACTTATAATCTTCGATAAATGAAATAAAAGAATTATTGCATAGGACAGATTATATACGGGTATACGTTCGAGATTGAGATTAAATTGATTGCTTTTCATTTTTCGTGAACCTTGTTTTGCTATTGGCATTAAGGAGAATAGTAAAGAATCAAAAGTCCATTTTTAATTCAGTATCTGGGAAAACAGAAATTGTATATCTACTTCCAATTGGATCGCAATATGATGGTGACAAATTTAGTCGACACAGCTACTTTCTTCATCATTTAACGAAACTCTCTAAAGTCAAATAAAGACCATAGAGCCATTAATTTATTGTTTATTTATCCCTTACAACAATTTATTTGTGTTTACGGTTATTAAAAGAATTAAGAGTATTAATCCTTTCCATCATTCATGATTCATGAACATTAAGGAATTTGAACTCTAAAGGAAAGAAAACAATATACCAGTAGAAATTATATGAAAGTCTATTAAAGTTCCATTCCTGCACTAAACTGCAATATATATTGCTGTTAATGTCTGCAAAATTCATCATTGGGTCACATTTATGCTCCCACAAATTTTAATTCCATATGTTACGAATATTTCTCACACGCATTAAGATTGCATAACACTATAAACGTTATGTCATACTATACTTCTGTTTGCTTTGTCTGTCCTGCACTACAGCCCCTTTCGGGCCTTTGGTTATAGATAGTTCGAGTATCTCATTATCTTGATCATATGTATTGGAACTCAAGAAGGTGATATGGTGAATACCATGCTTTGCCGTATTTCCGTCTACACAACTGCGACACTTTCTGATTTTAAATCAGTACGCATCATAACTGAATGGGCTTATAGTCCATCCGAAGAACTACTCGAAACAAATCTCGTTATCATCAACAGGATTTGAACTAGAGACCTTAGGTTTGTGTAGCGAGCACTCTAACTACTACACTAAACCGACTACATACTATACTACTTCATCGCTGTTTGATATTCATACCATTTAAATGAGAGCTAAGGCAAACTAAACGAAGTAAGAAACAGTCGCATAAATTATGCCTTCACTGCAAAAGTCAGAAGCGTTCAATTTACACGTTCTTCAAATGCATTTTTCTTCTTCTTCGTAGTACTATAGCGCATCTCGGGCCTGCAAAAGGCGCTTTTAACTGTCTGCCTATTAACCGCGTCCTCCAATGTCGAAGTTCGAGCAGCGATAAAATGCCTTCGTCGATCGAGTCAGACCAGCGTTTTTTCAGTTTCCTCACTGATCTCCACCCTTCAGTTCTCGCAACGAATACCTTTTTGGGGGACTTTCATGACTCTCATTTGACTCGCGTTCAATTTTGACTCGTATTCATTTCTATCTTCTAATCATTTTTGATTTCTATTCATTTTTGGCTCCTGCCCGTTTTTTAATCCTTTGAATTTTTGACTGCTGTGCATATTTGACTAGTGTAAATTTTTGACTTCTCTTGATACCTGAATGTTGTTCATTCTTGATTCTTGTTAATTCACGACTACTGTTTATTCATGACTACTGTTCATTCATAACTACTGTTCATTCATTGCTGCTATTTTCATTCATGGATCCTGCTCATTTATGAATTCTATTTATTTTCGTGTATTTCCCCTTCCTGCACGCTCTCCAAAGCAAAAAATACCAGTCCAAGCCCTGTTTCGAAAAGTTCTCATTGAGAACTTTCATTTGATACCCATTTCGGCTACCTTTTATGAAATTCTTTTTTCAGGGGCCCTTTCCCTGTATGGGGAGACACCCCATTAAGCACCTTGTAAAATTTTTTTGTGCAGAAACTTTGAAGTGGGCATCATTTTACACCTATATACAAAATTTTATGTTTGTAGCTGATACGGCTTGCGAGAAAAAGTGCTGTGACACACGGACAGGCGGACGGACGAACGGAAAGACGGAAAGACGAACAGACAGGCGCGATTTTAGTAGGGTTTTGTAAAATTATTTTACAAAACCCTAAAAAACTGATTGCAAGTAACTTAAAAACTGTATAAAATAAAAATTTCTATCGAATCAAAAAATTCAAAAAATAATGAAATTTACAAAAAAATTAAAAATCACAAACCAAAAATTGCAAAAAAAAATTGAAAATTTCCAAAAAAATTAGCATAAACGTACACAAATGTATGCCATGATAATACCAGCAAAATATGATTTATATCCATTGAATATTTTCATCATGTCTCTGCGTCATATCAACTACAAATATGTAGGCGCGTAATGACAAACGATGAAACTCGCCAAGCAAATATTTCTTTCATATTTTTTCTCTCAATTAAGTTTTCAAATTTCTTCAAAAAAATCCAAGACAAAAACAAATGTCAAATCTCACTGAAAATCAATGAAACTAGACACAAACTTGAATAAGCCATTCACACCAATACTTATATACACTCGTACATTAAATTCAAACAGAAAAAAAAAAAACAAAAAAAAAACAATATTTCCCACCAATATAATGTGTATATTTAAATAGGTCATACATGTCACTGTCCACTTTTCAACGATTAATTGAACGAATAATTAGTGAATTTTCTAGGTATTTATACTAAATTTTATTACACTGAAAATAATATATCTGTATTTTACAACAATAATTTATTTAATTAATATTTGGCTTGTATGAGTTTTTATTTTGTCTTTTGCTTTGCAGTTGAATAAAATAATAAATAATTTTAATGTAAATTACACTGATGATGATATTATCCCGTTGAATATGGATCAGAGAAATTTTTAATGATTTTGACACACAATCACAAAAACAGATTGATAATGTGCTGAACGATTTAAATATTGATGTTTTCGAGATGAATTTATGAAAATTTGGTTGTAAATTTTAACCGGGAGAAAATGACTCTATTTTCGTGATCTGAATATTATAAATGATGAAATGAATATTATAAATATGATGAAGTTAATTTGACAAAATTTGGGTTGATGGTATGTCAAGGTTTTTGAAAATTTTGGAAATAAATGTATGTTTCAAGGTAAGGACGATGAATAAAAAGAAGAGGAATACTTTTTAAAGTTCAATAAAAGATTTACGTACAGATAATTTTTATTTGTTCTTAACTGATGTAAGGGTGTAGATAAAACGGACACTCGTAACGTATAGAGTAGAACTATTAGATTGATAATGAATGCAGGAGGCCCTACAGGGACTTTTCTAGTATCTTTCGTTTTAATTATGAAGAAAATTTTAATATGCTTCAATTATAAGCATAAAAAATATAATTTATTGTTCTCTTTCCATTGTTATGGTAGGCCACTAGAAATTAAGGACTAACTAACTAAGATTTTAATGTGCACTCAAGTTTTCAAAGCAGATCATTGTAATATAGAATTCTTGTTTTAAAAATTAATAGTACTTTGTGTCAACTTAAATGGAATTCCCTTCAATTTCTCTTATTTTTTCCTGAACAAAACACCACGTTTCTGCAACGATTAGAGCATTTTGATAAGTGTACCTCCTAATATTTGTTTTAAACTCTTTATCCAAGTACCATTCTAACAATTTTCAACCCTTAGCAATGATGACTTTTCGGTCAATTCATGAATTTTGAAAGACAACCTTTCTGTTGTCTCTCATGTTTTACCAATTCATAAAGTTCGATCCATATATGGTATATATTACTGTCTTTGCTTTAGTTTCGCTTTTATTTCTTTAGCTTTTGACTACAACAAATAAGCATTCACGTTTCTTCATCTATGCATGATGATTGGAGTAAAATCTTATCGTTCTTCTTTTACATTCACTACAATGCTTCTAAACTGAATAGCTCTAATAGAGTTTTTCTTCGCCTTAATAGTAATCTCAACTAGAGAAAGATTTTTCGGCATACCCAACATTTTCCGACACATTCAGTATTTTTTTTCATGACAGTTCTTAAAGGCTTCATTGTAGTGCACTTCTTCAAAGGCACTTCTATTTTTTAACAACAATCCATCCTCATAAAAAATTACCATCTCCAAACCACTTACGATCAAAATGCAGAATGTAAGTTTCAAAAACTAGTGCGAAGTCGCAACGATTGTATAACTGCAGAAGCTGCAATGGGCTGGCCACGTGAATCGTATGGACAAACAATGGATACCGAGGAAACATTGGTCTGCCTCGATCGACGAAGACGGTTCATTGCTTCTCGGATTTCAAAATTGGACGACGCGGTCAATAGAACAAGACAGTTGGAGGCGCTTGTTGCAGGAAGCCGGACTCGTAGATTTGTTTTGATCACGTGTGGAATCGGGCATGCCCGCGGATTTCAGCTAAATGGAGAAAGAGCAACATCGGTCGGCGATTCGATTCTTGTTTTTGGAAGGGAAATCGGGCAGCGAAATCAAAGAGCGCTTGGTTGCTATGCACGATGACTCTGCTCCTGGCGATGGTGACCGTAAAAATTGGTTTAACGAATTTCAACGTGATCACACGTCGCTTTTTGATGAGCCATACCCAGATGCCCCGAAAACGGCTGCGACAGAGGATAACATGACAAAAATCCACGAGCTTGTATCGGCAGACCGCTAATTGAAAGTGCACAAGATAGCTAAGATAATAGGCATCTCAAAAAATTGCATGGGTCATATCCTGCTTGAAATTTTGGACATGATAAAGTTGTTGGCGCAATGGGTGTCACGTTTGCTCACTCCGGACAACAAACGCAACCGTGAGACCACTTCAGAGCAGTATTTGACGCTGTTCAAGCGCAATCCGAAAGAGTGCTTGCATCGTTTCGTGACCATGAACATAACAAGGCTCCACTGTCACACACCAGAAACCAAGGAACAGTCGAAACAGTGGACTTCACCCGGCAAATGTACTCCAAAGAAGGAGAAGGCTGTCATATAGGCCGGAAAGGTGATTGCTACCCTTTTTCTTCGATCACAAGGTGTGATCTGCTTCAACTGCCTGGAGGATGGCAAAACGGTCTCAGGGTTCTACTATGCCGAATTATTAGGCCGATTTGATGCCAAATCACAGAAAAAAGGCCCATTTGGCAAAAAAATGCTCTTTCACCATGACAACGCACCGGCTCACGTGGCGCCACGGCATAATTGGGCTACGAACTGCTATCCCATCCACCGTATTCTCAGATTTGGTCCCGTGCGACTTCTTATTGTTTTGAAACTTGAAAATTCATCCACCGGACAGAAATTTATGTCGAATGAGGGGGTCATTGCCGCCATGGAAGCCTACTTTGCAGACTTCAAGAAAACGTATTTTTCAAATGAATTAGAGAAGGTGGAGTATCGCTGGGTCAAATGTATCGAGCTAAAGAGGAGATTATGTTGAGAAACAAACTGCCACTTTCATAGAATATTCATTCTTCTTTTGTAAGCAAAGTACTTATCAGACCGCCCTCGTATATAGTACACACGTCAAAACCATCTTCTTCTAACATTTTTCCTCTTGAATAATTTTTCAAAATTATTAATGCAACTCAATTAAGCGTCTCAATTGTTATTTCTCTTTTCTGTTATGCTTAATGGCCCCAAACTACAGAAGATTTTAATTCTATTAGCCATTATCATAGCTTAAATTTGCAGCTATGCTAATGGCTGAGCTCAACTGTTATAACTGTAAATTTAAACCATTGAAAAACCAAGCAGCCACGGATACGCATTTATGATGAGAAATTACCAAAATTCTTAATCATTAAATGTAGCAATATCATTGCAAAAATAATGAACCGCCTCTAAATAACTCACCCAGTATCATCTGTAAGTCTTCAATCAATCATACAAGATCGTAAAACCTCATAAAAATCCAATCATTAGTCATTAAAATTACATTTCAGGGCTTATTAGACTTGGATCTCAATTATATTTTTTTTCTCGGGTCCCTTTGCTGCATTCAATCCTTTATTTATGATGGGCACTAACTTTTGAAACGATTGATGAATTTTGTCGTAAATGGTTGCTTGCAGCGAAATGAAGGCTAATAAAATTCGCAAAATGTCTAATGATACAATTTTCTCTTACACATACACGCATAAAGGCAGAAATCTATATGATCGCAGTTTATAATCTTTCACGATAACTGCATCGAAACTCGTCAATGATAACAAATTGTTAATTGACTATCATATAAATATTACACACATTATCATGTGCATTGAGCGCATTGTTACAAAGCGTTGTTAGTATTATATTATCCAAAAAGATAGTTGCATCGATTTGCGGTCTTATCTGGAAAGTGATAGTATAGAAAGACATAAAATTAAGGGGACTTGCAATGTTTAATTTAAATAGGTACACAAATTATTTAGTTTTCTTTTAAAAAAATCTAATATTATATAAAATTAACTTGTCCTTATGAATTAATTACAGACTCTGGTATGCCACAATACGGTCGTTCAGATGAAGGAATGTCCGACGAAAGGATCGCTCATATCCTTTCGGAAGCATCGAATCTCATGAAAACCCCACAAGGACATAACCCTGCCTCCCAACTGCAACATCAACAGCAACAAGTCCAACAGCAGCAACAACAAGCTGCTGCTGCACAACACTTCCAACAAGCAGCTGCAGCGGCTGCAGCAGCTGCTGCAGTTCAACAACAGCAGCAAGCTCAACAGCAGCAGGCACAACATCAACAACAGCAACAACAAAATATTCACCAGTCCTCAGCGGGTCAAGAAGACTCCCATAGCAATGAGGACTCAAAATCGCCCCTAAACCAAAGTCCATCACCTTTCTACAAAGACTCACTCCAACGGCGTATGAAAAAATACGACTCTGATGACATCTCACAGGATAAGGTTGCCAGGATATATCAAGAAGAATTGGCAAAGCTAATGCAGCGTGGACCACGGGAAGCTTTTCAAAGGTATGCTTTAACACTTTTTTTATTTTGCCCTCGCTACAATATCACGAAAGTGAGTCTAGTGAAATGGTGTTACTTATGAATTAGCTTAAATCACTGTTTTACTAGACTCACCCGAACGGATGCTAGAATTAATTTAGTTTTCTCTTCCCACACTTTTTCAGTGGTGGCATGCCACTGGCACCAGCTAATGCCAATCAACCTCAAATGCCTGACGATAATATCCGGATGGCTTTGGAAGCATATCATCGTGAACTAGCTAAGCTACAACAAACTGGTGGAGCAATTCCGAATTTCCCAAATCTTCCCGGCCTACTGGCACTTCAGCAACATGCTCTCAATGGAGCACAAGATCTCTCATGTAAAAAGGATAAAGCAATGAAAGTCAACGGTCAGCAGAATTCATATGCAATGGATGCATCCGATCACAACACCAAAGATTCTACAAATGCTAGTGAAGACGCATCGAGGCATTCCAGTGCCTTTAGTTTGGTTCGACCGAAACAGGAACCTGGTACTCCTGCACCGACAACAACTAGTGCAAACACGCCTTCAACAGCACCCAGTCCGTTAAGTAACTCCATCCTGCCACCAGCAATGACTCCGAACGAGGACTTCTCTTCGTCAGCCAGTCCATTGCAGCGAATGGCTTCAATTACTAACTCGTTAATAACACAGCCACCGGTAACACCTCATCACAGCACAGTACAGCGGCCAACAAAAGCAGTTCTTCCACCGATCACACAACAGCAATTCGATATGTTCAATAATCTCAACACAGAAGACATTGTTCGCAGAGTCAAAGAAGCACTATCGCAGTATTCAATTAGTCAGAGGCTATTTGGCGAGTCAGTCTTAGGACTCTCCCAAGGATCCGTTTCAGATCTCCTAGCACGTCCCAAGCCTTGGCACATGCTTACCCAAAAAGGTCGGGAACCTTTCATCAGAATGAAAATGTTCCTAGAAGATGAAAATGCTGTACATAAACTTGTTGCAAGCCAATACAAAATCGCTCCAGAAAAACTTATGCGCACAGGAAACTACAGTGGAAGTCCACAAATTCCAGCCGGGCTCAGTCAAAAAATGGTCCCTATGCAGAAAATGATAAACGAAGTCAAAATGCAAGATGCGCCGCAACACCTTATGCAACTTCAAGCCTCTGCTATGGCACATATTCCAACGTCTCAGCATCAAGGTATGCTTTTGACTCCACCAGGACTTCCACCTCACCATGCCATCAGCTTACCTGGCCATAATGAAAAGAAACCAATGATGATGCCAGCTGTGCACTCTCCGCAACAAAATAATGCCATGCGTGGAATGCATCAACATATGTCGCCAACTGTATACGAGATGGCGGCATTAACACATGATCTCGATACTCAGGTGATAACAACTAAAATCAAAGAGGCCCTATTGGCCAATAATATTGGACAAAAGATTTTTGGAGAAGCAGTACTGGGTCTATCCCAAGGTTCAGTTTCTGAATTGCTTTCAAAACCAAAGCCATGGCATATGCTCAGTATAAAAGGACGGGAACCTTTTATTCGAATGCAACTTTGGCTTTCTGATGCCAATAATGTCGAACGGCTACAAGCGCTTAAGATTGAAAGACGAGAGGCAAGTAAGAGAAGACGATCGACAGGTCCTGGTACCCAGGACAATAGTTCAGACACAAGCAGTAATGATACAGCTGACTTTTATACAGGAAGCCCTGGACCAGGTTCGGTTGGGTCAGCAGCTGGTGTGCCTCCGAACAAAAAGCAACGAGTTTTGTTCTCTGAAGAGCAGAAAGAGGCACTCAGGTTAGCTTTTGCTTTGGATCCCTATCCAAATGTAGCTACCATCGAATTCCTTGCGAACGAGCTCGGTCTAGCTACCCGAACCATCACAAATTGGTTCCACAACCACCGAATGCGGCTTAAGCAGCAAGTTCCCCACGGAGCACCAAGTGATGTAGTGCCAAGCCGTGAAAACCAATCAGGAACGCCATTCGACCCTGTCCAGTTTAGGATTCTCTTAAACCAACGACTAATGGAGCTCCAGAAGGAGCGTATGGGCCTCAGTGGAGTACCTATTCCCTACCCGCCATATTTCACAGCTAATCCCAATTTCGCAGCGCTGATTGGGAGAGGACTGTTACCAGGCAATGAACAAAGTCTGGCAGCATTAAATAATGCCTTTAAGGAGCAAATGAGTGGTCTGGATCTTACAATGAATGCCTTGAAACGCGAACGGACCGATGACTTCGAAGATGACGCCGAGGAAGAAAGCCATTTATCTGACACCGAATCATTAGATGGATCAGATGTGAAGTCTGAGAGTCTGAAAGAAACACCATCGTCGTCGTCGCGCCTCTCTGGAAGCTCGATAGCTCAGGTGAGAACGTCACGAAGAAAGCCAGCAGCACCTCAATGGGTGAATCCAGATTGGCAAGATGGTACGGGAGGGCCACCGCCCGCAGGTCCAATCACCGAGCCAGAAGTTATCATCAATGGGGTGTGTGTTATGCAAAACCAAGCTGCCGACTATAGTCTTAAAGCAGGCAGCGAAGAAACCGTCCGTGTTGAGCCTACCGATGTTCAAGATCACCACCGCTCCTTTGAAGATGATGGCGAAGACGATTGCGCGTCTGATGCTGAAGATGATGATGGCAGAAGGTCGCAAATGTCGAACAAGCTCTCGGATACAGAAAATGTTAATGATGGGGATGAAAACGATGTTACCGCGGGTAAAAGTGAAGACTGCGAGAGTGGAGCTGAAGATGAACGTATTTCAAAAGGAGTTGCCGGAAGCAAAAGTGCTGAAATCAAAACCGAAGAAATTGATGATGAAATTGAAGATGAAGAAGAAGGAGATAGTGCTTGGCATTATTGAAATGCTTATGTTGCACTTTTCATAAAAGTGTAGAAATAAGGCATGCATTAATTCTATTGTGATGTTGTCTTTTAGAGACAAATAAAGTCACAACTAACGTGAATAAACAAGAAAAAACATTGAATAAAAAATAAAGTCAAAATTGCATAGAATAAACTAAAAAAAGACATTCGAAATAAATCATACGTTTAACATGTTTATTTTGTTAGAAGTGTATAAAACGATAAAATCGAGAATTTTATTTGTTATCTTTCTATATTTTCTATATATTCTGATAAGTAGATGATAAGATCAATTTCATGTGCAATCAAAGAAATCTTAAAAATAATTCAAAATAAATTATGAAATAAGGTATAACACTTTGAAAATTATAAAAAAAAACATTTTTTTTTTTGACATTAAAAAGTTTTAGCAAAAAAGGAGACTTATCACAGACGATATCGAAAGAAATAGTTAAAAAAAACGTCTCGCAGCAAACCAACAATATTGTGATGAAGTTTATTTTGAAAATATAATTTCAGTTAAAAAAAGAAATAATAATGATGACGAATTGACACATCTGTTGTCAGCAATAGATTTCTTAATTAAACTCCACATTTTCATCATTTTTATTCAATATCAATGTATTTATATTTTATATTAAAAGTAAGTTTAAAATACTTAAGATAGAAGTATAAAAATAAAATCAATTAAAAAAAAAAAAAAAAACAATATTCTCTGTAAATTAAAAATTTCTCACATAAGTAACGAAATATAATCTGGTTAGGAATAAGTCTCCGAGGAATACATGTAAAAAAAAAACAAAAATGTATAACATTAATAATAATGATAATGAAACCGCAATTAGTCCAACTCGTAACCTAATTATAATACATTAGCATTTATTAAAATAATAGCTAACATCATTATTATAGGCTCTAAGTAAATGAATTACAAAATGATTTAATATTTGTAAAAAATTGCAATCGTAGTGAACGGCATTCAAATTAATGCAGTTTAAAAAGGAAAACTCTATCTGAAGTTGTCTATAAATATCTAAATATCAACTTTATTTCATTAGATTTAATTAAAAGAAATAAAATAATCAAAAGAAAAAGTATTGAAAATAATCTTACTATCAAATCAATTAATACTTTCTCCTTAGAAATAAAATTGAATTCAGTATTTCATTTTAATTTTTAATCAGTTATCAATAACCACACAAAAAAATAACAATTTTTAAAAAAAGCTTTATGTTTTTCATGAGAAAAATTTCCTAATTTACTGTTAAACATTTTAATTATGAAAATAAAATAAATTTGTATGTATGAGACTGTTGCCACCAATTCTTGCTTATTATGATGATGAGAAAAGATGAAAAAGGAAGAAAAAATATGAAGAAACATTCAATTATTTTATATGTATTATATTATTTTATTTTGTAAATTTATTTTATACATATTGCATTGCATTTGATTCATTTTTAAATTTTAAATCTTTATGAATTAATTATCCTATTTTTAATTAATTAATTCAAGTTATTTTATCTCAATTGAATTGTCATTATTTTTAAATTTTAGTTTTATATAAAAAATGATACGATAATTTCTAGATTGAATAATTCATAATAAAATAAATATGTGTAAATGATATATAAGAGGAAAAAATACAAAAATTAAATAATTAATTAAAAATTTGACGTTGTTTTGTTTTGATATTTTTGAGATTCATTTAATTTCAGGATTAGTTTTTCATTCTGTTATGTAAATTTGCGGTTTGTTTTCTATTTTCTTTTTGGGTAAGTGTAAATGATTCAGAATTCATCTTAGTTTAAAGAAATGCGATTTAAGTAAATTTTATGATGGGGACCAACGTTTTTACTCTCTGCATCCTGTGTTTATTGATAAACTCAATAGATCAATATAGTAGTGTCTCTAAGAAAACTAACAAATTGATTCTTTCCTATTATTTAGCTTATAAAATTAGCAGCTACTTTCAACTTATCCATTTTCTAGAACTTAGATAGGATCAACCGTGGGTGTAAGCTTGTAATTTCAGCGTGCTAGCTCCAAAAAAGTTAAGCCTCAAACAACTGGTTTTAATACATTTTGGGATTTTTAAAAGAAGTTGAAATCTTAGAAGACCGCTCCTATCGGATACTCTCTGCCATCCCCTGCACCCGTTGATACAACTAGCGAAAGTTAAGTTTCAGATTCTAGAAATGCTTATCAAGGCCTATTTTGCCCTAATTTAAAGGATCAATTTACGCAATAAGGACAAAACAAATCTAGCTACTAAGGAAGCTTCATTAAAAATAAAATCCGAAAGATTAAAGCATTATTTCTATACGTTGCCGTTGACAGAGTGAAGGAAATTAAAAAAAAAATCTGTACAAAAATACATAAAAAGTGTAACCTTGAATGCAAGTATAGGGATTTCAAATGTGCAAGCTTGATTTTACACTGTCTGTCTTTATCCTAATCTCACCAAAAAGTCAGAACAAGGTCCATAGAATAGATACAACTACGCTACATTAAATGTTATCAATTCACTTATATTACCTGTATTTATTTTGTTTGAAATAAGTTTCAGACTAAGTGTTCTCAAGTATCTTAAGGTGACTAAACTGGTTGAGAGAGTTTGTTTGAACATTTCCATCTATATGCATTTATTCTGTGGGATGTTCTAGATAACTAAAATGAGACTTGTAGATTCTATTAGATTATTTTATTTAAACGTTTCAATTAGTAATTATAGCTATACCGAGAAGTTAAACCTAACAGTGAATTAAAGTTAAATCAACCAAACTCTATATAGATGAAATTCCAAAAAATTTATTTTTCCTCGCAAGCATTTAAAGACTTTAATTTTGATTATTCGTCGATAAATTATCGACTATTTTGGGTTAATCGTAGTCTATATAATTTTTTGTTGGTATAATTACTTGTTCGGATATTAAAAATTTAGAATAGTTAATTGATATGAATATCAACTGATGAATTTTTGCAAGCTAAAGATTAAGAACTGTTAGCACAAATCATATAAATTTCACCTTTTATGTTTATACACTCAGCTTTCATTTATATGAGAAAAAAATTTTTTTTTTCATACTGGGCACACTCTTTGTTCATATTGTTCAATCACCAACTAAAACAAGGAACTTTGATCTTTAATTAAACCACTTTTAAGCACACAATTGATTTATTTTACCAGAAAAACTCCCACAATTTGATCATAGCTCAGCCTCATTATTCTTTTGAGTGACAAGATACATTCAAGTCCTGATGCAATAGTTATTTAGTAAGCACACAAATTTTACTAACTAGTCTTTTCAGAACTCCATTTTTACATTTGATTGTTACGAATCTCGCAATATCATCAGGACCTGGATTTTTCTGTTTAATTTTACCGATTACCCATTTAGCCGGTGGAACCATATCTTCTCTAATAACTACAACACCATTTATGTTAGGTTCAGAAATTTTACTATTCCATTTGTAGCGTTGATTTAAGTTAACCAAATATTCTTTTGACCATCTTTTCCAAAAATCGCAAATTAGTTTTTGACATAATTTTCATCTATCTAAAATGTTACGAGGTTGATGACAATAATTCTCATCAGATACACTTATCAATGACTCACCCACCAAAAAATGGCCTGGTGTCAATGGAAGAGGGTCATCAGGATCGTCACTTAAAACCGAAATAGGACGCGAATTAACCACGCTTCTATCTGTGTCAAAACCGTTGTAAACTCCTCCCCCCTCCTCCCCCTTTTATTAAGATGATTCTTCACACTGCGCACTCCTGCCTCCCACAAACCACCAAAGTTTGGCGCATGGGAAGGGTTGAAGTGCCGGTTGGTTGATTCAAGTGTCAAAAGTTGCACGACTTCATCGGGGCATCTAGAATTAGCAAGTTTTAACATCTCCAATAACTGTTTATTGGACCCAACAAAATTTGTCCCATTGTCGCTATATAGGTCCTGGCAGTGTCCGCAACGTGAAGTAAACCTTCGAAACGTGACAATAAACCTCTTGGCTGAGAGATCAGATACAGCCTCTAAATGCACTGCGTGTGTCACCATACATACAAAAAGGCAAATATTGCCTTCGTATGACTTGCAACCTCTAGCAAGAGAAAACTAAACATTAATTGGTCCAGCATAATCTACGCCAATTGATTTAAGAGGTTTGCTGGGCTTTAATCTGACTTCTGGGATCTGTCCCATTATTTGTGTCCTGTTTGCTGACGAGTATTTTCGGTAAGTAACGCATGCTCTATACATCTCTATATCTTTTTAACCTGGATCCTTACTCTCAATATAAAGTAAGTTTGGCGGATATGATTCATCATAATTTGTGGCCCTCGATGGAGAGTTTTGTTATGTGCATCCAATATTATTAAGCGAGTGAGATTATCCTTATCTGGCAATATTATTGGATGCTTCTGCTCGTAATTCAGCTCTGATTTTCGGACGCATCCGCCTACACTCAGTAAACCTTCCGAGTCTAATATTGGACATAAAGTGTGTAACGCACTTCTTTTTAAAACACAACCGTGAGACTTGATGTGCTCTATTTCCTCAGTAAAATGTCTGCCTTGAACCAAAACTATTAGTTTTACAAACGTACAGTTTATCTCTTCAACCATAATAAGCTCTGACCTTTTAGGACATTCATCTTTTGATTGTTTAAAATCAAGAAATCTTCTGAAATAAGATCCAACTCTAAGCATTCGAGTAAGTGACCAAAATCGCTCTATGAAATCTGTGCTATTGTCTTCATTAACACTTGCTGCAAAACACATTTTCTCGGTTTTCTTTTCTTCTAACGCCGTTGTAAAATCTCCTTTGCTGTACTTGATGTGTTTTTCTTTTAACCATTGTGGCCCTCTCTTCCATAGATTTAGTGCTATCAGTTCCGATGCTTTTATACCTCTGAAGGCACAATCCGCTGGATTTTCTTCAGATCGGATATGTGACCATTGACTATTGTCCATGATGGTAAGTATTACCAAAACTCTATTCTCAATAAATATCTTCTACTTGCTGGGGAGACTACTTAACCATCCGAGAACAACCGATGAGTCTGTCCACGCATGTATATTTTCTTTGGCTATGTCTAGCACCCGTGACACATCTAAAAAAAGTTTAGCTAGTAATACCCTCCACACAACTCTATGCGCGCGACAGACGCTTGTTTAACAGGCGCAACCTTGGTGTTTGATGCAATAAGACTGATGTGTACTTCACCTTGCTTGTCTATTGTTCGCAAATAGATTACCGCTGCATATGCCTAATTTTCCGCATCGCAAAACTATTGTCATTCAGTATGCATATCAGATTTGCAACGTCCAGTCCATCGAGCTATAGAAAAACTAGAAAGAACTTGTAATTCTTCTCTGTATATAATCCAGTCATTTAGTAATGGTTCTGGTAGCTCTTGATCCCAAGCAATTCCGGACAGCCAAAGTCCTTGTATGAATAGTTTTTCTGTTATGATTGTTGGAGCTACCAAGCCTAGCGGATCGAACAACCGTGCTATATTGGAAACCACCTTAGTTTTGTTACGGGTGTCTCTAATGGTGACAGCTTAATTTCATATTCTAGTGTATCCTTCGCTCTATTCCATATCAGTCCTAGTATTTTCAATGTTGTATCCTTTCTGATTCTTACTGCTTCATCTTCTCTCTTTTCATTCCCGGTATAATTCACTACCAAACTTGAATTGTTACTCCATTTTTAAAGGTAAATCCACCTTACTTCATTAGTTTGTTTGATTGCTCAAATATTTCGATTGCTTCTCTCTCTGTTTCCGCTCCTGTCATTAAATCATCCATATACAAATCCTGTTTTATTAGTTTTGCCGCCAACGGGAATTGTGTCTTCCCAGTCTATGCTAGCTTGTGTAGTGACTTTACCACTAAATACGGGGCAGATGCCATGCCAAAGGTTAAAGTCAATAGCTGATAATATTCCAGTGGCTCATTTGCGTTAGCTCTCCACACGATGCGTTGATAATTAACGATTTCCTTACTAACACGTACTTGTCGGTACATTTTAATCAAGTCTACAATAATACAGATTTCGTGATCCCGCCCTCTTAACAAGAGGTTATGTATATCTTGCTGCAATTTACGTCCCACTAGTAAGTCGTCATTAAGGGATACGTTATTTAAATCTTTACGGGTAGCGTCAAATACGACACGAACAGCATGATGAGGTAGATACACTACTTTAGGATTTATTATATCGCCTTTTGGGACAAGTTGCATATGATTAAGCTCTTTATACTCCTCCATCACTTCAACATATTCTTTGCGTAGTTTTAAGTTCTGATTTAATCTTTTCTCCAAAGACATGAACCGTCTTGATGCTATTTGCAGCGATTGTCCGTATTGACACTCTAGATCTTCCGATTTGAACGGCAACCGTACAATAAACCGTCCATTATCATCTCTTATAGCAGTTGATTCAAAAACTTCTTCACATGTTAACTCTTCTTCGCTTAGTATCTTCTACTGTACTTCTGGTTCTTTTTCTAACTCCCAGAATCTTGCGACAACTGACCTGATACAATTCAGCCTAGACTAATGTCCTGAGCAATTAAATTTCTAGATGGATTTTTGATTACGCCCCTCTTCAGTATTTCTCCGTTTACTTCAGCTCCGAGTAAGATATCAATTTTACTCGGTGTTATGAGTTCTGGATCTGCTAGTGGTAACTTCTCTAACTCGAGCCAATCATTGATGTCAGGGTTTTTAACACATATGCATTTACTGAGATTGATTTACCTGGTTGATGGCGTGATTTAATACGGAAAGATACGCAATACCTAACTCGGATGTGACCATCTCCCGCTCCAGACACCAAGCCATTGATTGGTGTACGCTTAAGTCCCAGTAATAAACGAATCCTATGACCCCTGATCAACTAATGCCCTGATTACATAAAAAGATCCGCAAGCTGGTTGTGCCCTAATCACTGCCGTTGCTAATATAACGTCGCAAGATGAAATTTAAGAAAAGTTTGATAATATCGTCGTGGGATCTTGTGTGTGTGTGGTTGTGAATTTTCTTTATCTCCTTTAGATGTCCCTTGTGTTTCTTCCTTTTCTCTCTCTAGATGCAGTAATGAATGGTGGCGACGTCCAGAACGTCGGCAACTCGTTGATTGATGGCATCTCCTTACCGTATGTGTCGGTGCAAGACAATTAAAGCATAATTTATTGCTTTGTGAATAATCTACGCATTCTTTGGGAGTATATTTCGAAAATTGTTTGCACTGGAAATGAGCATGTTGACCTTTGCATATTACGCTTGTATAATTAGATTTCTTTACTTTTCTTGTAGTGTGAAATGATTTTATTGGTACTCGCGTTGTCGACTTAGTTCCTTCTAACATCTTTATCGTTCTAAGTCTAGTCTCCATAAATTTCTTAAGCTATACCCAGGTTGGCAACTCGTCCATCTGCTTTTGACTTAGCTGAAGCTCCCATTGTTTTCTCGATTCTTGGCCTAACTTAGAAACCAAGAGATAATTGATAATAACGTCCCATGAGCTCGTATCGATACTTAAATTTGCGGAGACTTCAAACATGCTGAAGTAGTGTCCAATAGGTGTTTTATGGCGTTAGCTATCTTGACGTTGATTACTCTTTGTCCAAAAACTGCTTGAAATCTTCATTTGTATTGAACCTTTTATTGTTATAACGCCTCGTCAATAATAACCAAGCCTCGGTTGGTTTCTGTAGTAGAAAGATTCTTCAACACAATTTCAGCTTCTCCATGAAGACAACTCTTTAGGTAATGTAGTTTTTGGACAGCACTTAGGCTCGCATTAGTATGTATTAGAGATAGCAACATGTCATGAAAAGACTGCCATTCTTCGTAACCTCCAGAAAACTTAGGTAAACTTATCTGCGGTAGGCGTACCTCGCAACTGGTCCTGGTGATACAAATGATGCTCAAGGTGAGCTTACTGATTTTGAACCTTTGTTTATCTCCTTTAAGTCATCTTTCATTT
The DNA here is from genome assembly GCA_963969285.1 of Odontomyia ornata. NCBI lineage: Eukaryota > Metazoa > Arthropoda > Insecta > Diptera > Stratiomyidae > Odontomyia > Odontomyia ornata. The sequence continues at coordinate 229,960,884 of OZ017742.1, read as the reverse complement.
GGGCCTTGTATTCTATGTATGTTTCTTCAACTTGTTCTTATCTATCTTCGGTAAAATAAGATAAGTAAGCCTGTTCATCCTTTTCCAATTCACAAACTATTATAGTGTCACGATCATTAAATTGTTTCCATAGTGACTCTAAGGCTTCGATTCTAGTCTCAATATATGAGGCTGTTTTCCTTGTCTTAGGAGCCGTCTTATAGTTCCCAAATGCCTTCGTAATAACCTTTATCAATTCGTCTTGATTAAGTATTAAAGAGCCTGTAGAGTCTGTTGTACTATTATATATTTAATTAAGTTCTCAATTTCCCTTATTATATACGGTAATCACATAAAGTCCAGTTGAAAATCAATTGAAATATTCATAAAGTCCGAATTTTTTTAAAGTTGAAGCTCTATGAAACTATAAATTTTCACAAGTATTACGAAGTTTGATCACCATTTTTCTATGTTCATAGTATAGATTCATAAAAAATTACAAGTCCGAAAACACATAAAGTATTTCCAAGTCACTGTAGTATGAAGCCAAAATTTTCACATGTCCGTAGAATAAAATCTTAAAATTTTTACAAGTATCAAATCGATAGAATTTTTCTAAGTTGACAGAACAGTTCACAATATTTCACAAGTCCACAGTTCACTTTTGTTAAACACTTAACTCCCGGGTTTCGGCACTATGCTCATTTTGTAAAATCACTAACTAAAAAAAGGAACTTTGATCTTTAATTAAACCACTTTTAGGCACGCAATTGATTTATTTTACCAGAAAAACTGTCACAATTTGATCATAGCTCAGCCTCATTATTTTTTTGAGTGACAAGTTGCTGCCGAATTCTTAAAGACGCACACCACCATCTAGTATCGAAAGCTTTCTCATGCCCAAAATTTCATGCAGTATATGACCCACGTGGTCTGTTGTGATGCCTACTATCTCAAATATATTGCGCATCTTCAATCGGTGGTCTGACAATACGAGCTCGGGGATTTTCGTCACATTATCCTCTGTCGCAGCCGTTTTTGGGGCACCTGGGCCTAGCTAATCAAAAACCGACGTGTGATTACGTTTAAACTCGTTTTACCAATATTTTACGGTCACCATTGCAAAAACAAAACCACTGTACATAGCTTCTAAGCCCTCTTTGATTTCGCTGCGCGATTTCCTTTCCAAAAACAATATTGACAGTAGCCGTCTACGAGAATGTACTACACGATAGTGAATCTCTCTTGCTATAGTGGCGCGACCGGGTGGTGAGGCTACGAACTTATCGAGTTGCCTTCGCTAAACACCATAATATACTTGATTAGTTTGTTGAAAGTGACTTAACTATATTTTAAACATACAGTCAGCAGTTTTTAAAGAGTTGATATATACGAAAGAACCACTGGTTATCAGGGATGAGAAAATTGAAAACTTTGAGTGAAATGAGGCTAGTAAGATCTGAGTTTTTATCAGAAATACGAGTATAATGCTCTAGCAGTTGCTTTTGATTATTCATTTTAATGAAATAAAAGCGATTTGATTTTAAAAAAGTTTGGAAACACTTTTGTGTGGTAGATGAATCTTTTTGAAGTCTTTCATTTTCGGGAGAAGCTTGGAAATAACCAAGAAACTTACATTAAACGATAGATTAGAAAATGTCATGAAAGAAATAACCAAGGTTTTTCAGCAGGAATGTGGTTGTACAACTTTGACTCCCTCGAGCCTTGGCTTAGCTCCTGCAGAAAAGTTAAGCCAGAGTTGATTTTATTCAATTCTATTGAGAATTATATAAAATAAGTAGACCAGGTTAAATATTATTTCACCATCAGCAAAACCTGAAAAAGTCATGAATTTTCTTAAATCTTCCTTTAATAATGTATGTATAATTTCATAAATTCAACTATATTTTTCTTAATTTGTCGAGGATTCTAAGTTTTCTAATGTTTAAACATCTTGAAATTATGCATTTTCAATTATTAATAGCACCCAAAATATATTCAAAATTTCAAACATCGTGAATATAGCATTTTGTGTATTGATGTTATACTTGCGCATTTTTTTATCAGTTTAGGACTTCAGTACATAAAGAATTGATTTACACCTGAGGTTACCTAAAACTTCTTCCGGCAGTGAAGTACTTCCATTTTTTCAAGTCTTTTTAGTTCAATTTAAACCGTTCTGCATAAAATTTATAACCGTCAATTTAGATTAAGAGTAATCAATTTGAATATGTAGAATTTAATTTCAAACTACATTTACCTTTAATAGATATTCAGTTTTTTTTTATTTTTCAGTTGTTGAATGTTTCAAATAACTTACACCTTGTTTGGGCTTTCAGTAAACTATTTTTTAATTCTTAATAAAAAGTTGATTACGACACCTTCTTTAGAATTTATAGGCACTTCATGGAATAAGCATTGTTAAGTAATTAAAAAAAATGTAAATAAAGAACAAACTGCAAAAAAAATGAGTCAAGATCGAATCAAAAATCTACAACAATTCAAACAATACGTACTGTAGCTAGTCTTTATCTTAAATAAAGGAATAATGAAATCCACCATGTAATGATAATCAAATAAAAAAATAATAAGTAAATTTGGTCTGAAACTTTACTTGTACATAGCTACGTCGATGGAAAACAAATGTAAAAATGTTTGTAAGTTGCAAGTTTGAAATATTTGGCTATTCTGAATTGCAGCTACCCCCCTTTTAAAAATACCTTTGGGTTTTAAAATTTAATCATTTGGCTAAAATCTGTGCTTGGTGTTTACAATTGTATTTTTAATTTTATGAACATCTTCCTTAAGCTTCAAAAAAATTCAAAATTACAAATTTCGGTAATCCACTTCCACTTCCAGCGTTTCACAATAAAAATTTTAAAAACTTCAAGCAATATTCATATAACTTTAAGTTTTTCATTAGCATATAATACTCCTTCTATAGCAAAATATAGTTCTTTGTTGTCACTTAAAAATGTTTTCAAATTCTTTTTCAATGATAGTTAAAATACATTAGAAAAATCTGTTTTTACATAAAACAGACAAATGAAGGAACCAATATCCTTGCATTACTTAATTATTGTGTAATATAAAAGAAAAACGAAAATAAAACAAAAGATTATGCGCTTTACAGCGCTTCACCATACAAAAGAGAAAAACTCGAAAAAGTCCGTTCTGTATTGTAAAATGTTTATGATACTGTAATGCATTGAAGAAAAGTTATATATCAAACAACTGGCGAATTCTCTTTGAGATGCATGTAAAAAAAAAAACAAAAGAAAATTGAATAGAATGCATCATGCAATAAGGAATATAAAAGCGTGGAGGAAACGGAAATTAAAATTTCAAGACACAATCAAAAACGCAAATGAACGAAAATTCTCATCTTGGGACTGTGTCTGCCAATAAACGACCTGTGATAAATATGATAGACGTCACTTAAGTAGGCTAAAGCTACGAACACGTAACTTAAAATGGGCAATAGTGGATACAATATGTCTCTTCCAAATTAAAAACTAAAAGGTTCTGATTTAGCATCCCTGAAAGAGCGCTTTTGTCTGATCTCTAAAATAAGGATTTAGAAACAACATTTGGCAGCCAATCATATAGTACCAGCAAATGTTTTGTACAAGATACTTTTCTGTAAAATACATAAATTTTTCTGTTCAAGTTTTAAATCATTCAAAATATAGATGAAAAGTAATATTAAATTACATAGACCATACAATTCTGTCTTCTATCAAGATTCCACTTTGCTTTATTCTTATCATTTACGATCGCCTCTTAAGTTTCAAATCAACAAAAGAAATAATTTAAAGAAAAGTGAATCTAATAGACATTAAAATTCTAAATAAAAATGCGTTACCCACACCAAACTTTATTCATCACAATACGTAAAGTGAAATGTAACATGTTTTTATATTGCGAAATATTGCAAAAAATAGCTGATAAAAAATAATTATTGAATAAAGATAATAAACACAAGAATCAAAAAAAAATCATGGCAAAAAAAGAATGAACAATTTATTACATAATCAAAATACTGGTTAAAAAATACAATACACGAGATTTTGCAGTAAATACATATATTGTTAAAAAATTTCAAAAATTAACGCATTTCATGATAAATGAACTGAAACCAACACAAAAATTACTGTAATATATCATACCAATATTCCGGCAGTTTTTTGAAACAAAATTTTACAGACACATCCGTGTATGCATTAATCTCCACCTGCAACAAATTCTGTCCCGTTTTGAAAAATAAACCATAAGAGAAAAAATCAAAATGATTATTAGCCATAGATTTAGCTAATATCAATTTAAAATCATTTATGAATGTACGTAAATTCAACGAGGTGAATATTCATAGAACGATATAATGTTAAATAGTAAATGCTTATTTATTTAAGTAAATATTCATTAATTAGGAAGCAAGATGAAAAACGAAAATAAATAAAAACACTGTTAATGATGAAGCAGTGCAAGATTTCACCATCATCTATGAAACGTAATCTTAGTCTGAAAAGCAAAAAATAATTCAAAACAAATATAAAATATAAAAAAATAATAATAAAAACAATTGAAATAAGGAGACCTATGAATAAGTTAATTACTGTGTAAGATTAGTCTAGATGGAGAAGTGAAACAGTAGGAAATAAGGTGAAACACAGTTGATAATTAAATTTACTTGTAAATATTAAATAATCATATCATTAAATATAATAAAAATTAAATTACCCTTAAAATACGTTAAGCCCGAGAATTCAAAATCTTGAACCACAACAGAAAAAATCAATTCTTCCTTAGAAACTAATAAACAATTGAATCTCCGAAACAAAAAAAAATTCCCTGAATTCATTTGAACAATTTAAATGAATCTTTTTACAGGCACTACCACTTGAATTTTCATACAATTTAGCCATTCAAAGAAATTTTATTTTCCAAAGGAAGAAATAAAGTCAAAAGGAAAATAAAACATGAATATGTAGTAATAGTATTAAAACATTTAATAATATTAAAAAATATTATTATTGATATATTGTAAAACATTATCTTCTTTAAGAAATTTCTTAAATAAAAAAGCTAAAATAAAAAAGTGAATAAAATCATAAATGAATCCGAAATGAATCTTTTCTTACATTTCATAATAATGGTTGGGATATTTAGAGGTAACTTGCAAAGAGATATTGTTGCGAACTGTGGCGTCCCGGCATTCTTCCATTCGCAACTTCAAATTGTCGCCGTAACATCTCCACCTTCTTTTGGGCACACATACCTTTTCCTCGGTATATTTACTAATATTAATGTTTAACATTTTCCTTATAATTTCTATTTCACCATTATCTCAATTCTACCCGCTTACACTATCTTTAATTATAAAAAAATAATAATATTGCATAATAATAATCAAACTTTCCCACTAAAAACACTCTATTCATTACTTCCCATTAAAAAAATTTCATTCGATACGTTTTCCCTGACAAAACGTAATTCCTTCCTTCATTTTAACTAATTGTATTCATTATCTCCCACTAAAAAAAATTTGTTTGTTGCACTAACAAAATTCATCTACGCTTCCTTACTACCAAATTTCATTTCCATGCCTATTAAGAAAGGTGCAAAGATAAAGTTGCTAATTTGATGAATGGGAGATTAACAAAAGGTGGCTCCGTTGGTAGCGTCGTGGATTCCCGACCGGGGGTCCACTGGGACCCTGGAGTCAAGTTCTCCCGAGCGCAGGAAAACACTATTTTAGGATATCCGCAAAAGCAATTGTTTCCGTATACTCGTATGTGACGATTTGTATATAACCAAACGCTATCATCGTTGTGCTAATTGCCATACATGCAAAATGGAAGTTGTTGCGTTTGTCCATATGGAAAAGATGTGTGGGTAGCAGAATCGAAGTGTATTGAACTTCAATTACGTTACCCGGGTACGGCAGCGGTAATTGGGAATGAAAGAACTTGGGGATTGGGTTTTTTGATTTGAGGAGATTCAGTGGTTAGCTGGCAGAGAGAGCGGAGTTCTTTTTCGGTTTCGATGAAAGTTTTGGCGTAAGATTCGGGGAATGAAAGTCTTGATTGGAATTCGAATTCTGAAGTTTAGTGAATTAATTAAATGAATAAAATAAAGTTGAATTTAACAGTAAAAATAACAGTTGAGTTGATAGGAGATGACTTGGAAAAGGACGGAGAATTAAAAAGTTTATCTGACTGGTTAAAACTAAGAAAATAGTGAATAAAGTACTTTTGTAGCAGAACGGTTTTGTCCAAGTGTTTGTTGTATGAGAAAAAATATTTAGTGTGTACGAGAAGAGGAGAAAATGATAATTAAATCGTGTGAATTACGCAAAGTGATTGAGTTGATCACCTTTTGATCATACAGGGAAAATTGAACTTGTGAATTTTTATGTGTGAAGCAAAAGATTGCAGAAAGAACGGGTTTTTGCAATAAGTGATGTAATAAGCCATCTTTGTATACTAGAAGTTTTGGGTTTCGTTATCTCCAACTTTGTTACTTTTGATACAGGTGTCGGCTAGAATTGCTTAGTGGGCTCAAATTTACAATCAAACTGAATTATGGAATAATCCTTTTTTTGGTGTCCTTCGCCGAGCGTTAGGAGATCCACACAAAAAGAAAGAGTAAGTAAATAATTAATATTTTTGTTTTTTTTTTTTGACATTGTGTTATCCACTCCATATCATTCTAGTTTATTGTAATTTGCGTTTTGATTAAAACCTTATTTGATTTATTTGCCAAGAATTATTGAGGGTTTTGTTTTTCGATTGGTATCTCGAAATTGTTGAATTTGCTGTGGAAATTACGTTTTGATAAAATATACCGGCCATGGTTCGCTAACAAAATTAATTTTTCATTTCTCAAGATGATCTCCTCCTCTCCCGTCTGTTCCTTTTTTGTCAGTTTTTATGTGTAGGGTGGCTCAGCACGAGCAGAGGGTGTCCCGAGAGACCCACGACACGATTGAGTGCTAGCCGGCCTCAGTATACCACCCCGGGCTACTCACCCGTCTGCTGAAACTTGATGTCTGCACCTGCGGTGACTTCCGCAGTTGCAACAGAATACTGTGCTTGATTCTGGTGGTGTCACAGCGAAAAAGTGACTGAAAAGGGATTAATGACCAAAAGTGATTAGCGGGCGTGAAGGTGAACAAATTACGTAGAAACGAAGTATAATTCATTGTGCCCAAAGTGGATTCATGGAGCATAAGGTCTGCGATTCAAGTGGGTCAGAAAGTGTGTGAATAAGTTAACGAGGAGATTCTTTTTTGACTTTTTGACTATAATTAATTAATGTGGATGAACCCGGTTGTGCCCCTTCACAAGAAGGTGACTGGACTACCCACTAAACACCTCCCCTGTCAACATGAGAACCCAGCCTGGGATCGTTTGACACATTACTTGGGGCAGTTCTCGTTTTGTTACGCCGTGAGAAGCCTTCAAGCTAGGGGACCCTCTTCTAGTGGAAGGGGAGAGGAGCCAGAAAAGCGATCCCTCAGCTCCAACGCCACCAGCTACTGTGAGTCCCTTTTATATTTTAGGACTGCCCAAGCATAATGGGCCACCTGGTTCCATTTGTCAACCGATTCGAGCATCACCGTGACTATATTATTCGGGGTGAGCTCTTCCATCTACAAGGAAAACAGTAGACTTTGTTTTGATAACTAGAATAAACCAGTTAGCGACGATATTGTGTGTCACTATTACTGAGTCTTCTTAAAAAATAAAAATGGTAAAAGTGCCTACGATCATCATCTTTGGAATAACTAACATCGTTGTTATTTGGTGGCTGCATTGGACCACTTTGAAGAATATCATGACGCTGAGAATTGGTTAGGGGAAACGACCACATTCCTGGATCAGAACTTATAAACGATTCTTTGATAATGTCGCTTTCGTCACCGGTATCAGACCGCTCTCCACTTCAGATTCTGATTAGGTAGAGTTTGATGATATTCCTTCTTCCAACTATAGCTTACTACTCAATGCATCTGAAGTACTTTCCGAATTGAATGAAATATTAGCTGTTGCAATATCTGACTTCAAAGAAATCAATTCATCTGATTTTTTCATGTTGTGAGAAGTTTTGTGAGGCAATTCATCAGTCCTAACCTAAAACCTGATCTCATAAGATCTTTCAGCTTTCCTTTGTCTTTTTGCGAACCCAGATTCCCATTTTCTTCCAATATATCTATATCTCTTGGGACCTGGGAGTAATATGATGAACGTCGTTTAACATATATTGAACATATTAAAAATAATAATCATTTTGTTTTTACGTACATACCTACAGTCTATAGTTAGTTTATGAACAATTACTGATCAACAATCGTTACGTATTAATTTAATAGTTATTATTTTCAAACCTTCAACACAATATTACTCATTCTGACTCACAATAAAATAATAGAATGCTCACGGTACTCTGCTTTGTCTCGCAAGCCAAGGAGAAAGAATAGAGGTAGACACAAATCAACCGAAATCAGAATCGTTTGCAGGTACGGAGGACGTTGCTATGTTCCTCAACGTATGAATCATTTGGCCTCGCAGACGAATGAATACTCACGATTCTTTCTCAGAAGTAGCGAGGGAATGAAAATAACCTTATAGCCGATTCAAACCTGTTTTGGGACATTCACCATGGTCCTTGGATCAAATTGGATGGCGCATCATGTATGTCTTACATGGATCGGATTCTGTAGTCCGTTGTTAAATGTTGACTAGGATACACTGCGATTACTCATGATGGAACCCACCATCATTATGTATATAACATAAAACTTTGCGCATGATAAGTTGAATAAAGATTGCATATCTGTAGTGAAATAGGTATTGATAATTGTCCGTGAAGGACTGTAGCAATGGTCTGCTGCCTCACCGGGAGAGGATGTTGAGATCCGCCGAGATTGGCCTTGTCTGGGGGCGTGTGAATGCACTGGCAGACTAGCGTTGCGGTGTCGTGGGGTGGGTTCTTTTCCCCAGCACAAGGACCCACCACAAAAAAATTTCGCAGCCATGAATTTCGGGGTCAAAGGAATATCGACCGAAGTCGAGAAGGGGGTAACCAACTAAGGGTCAAAGAATATTGCTGACTCAGAAGGCAAACTGGGCCTGGGGAAAACAGGCGGACTTAAGATGACTTCTTCGTTACCAACGGGACTGATGGCCCACAAATAAGAGTTGGGCATCCAGATGGTAGCGGTGCCCCGTGCCACCCTCCCAACTGGATCCCAATTCAAGCGTAGATATGGCCATGTATTTCCCATTTGAGTGAAAAAACTTTTACAAAAGTGCTTTGTTTGATATTTTCCCACAAATGAGGAATATAAACCTAGCCTATTTATACCAGAGCGTTATGTAATGAAATCACATAACCCTTTGTCATAAATGGGCACGTGAGCGGAAGGCCACTCTACCCGGCAAGAGCCCTTGTTAACAAGGAAAAGAAAGAGCGCACCCGATGACCAGCCCATATTAGCGGCGGACCCTGCCATCGATGCGGGTCCTATATCCGGTCAGGTAGATCGAAATGGAAATGCCGAGTTTTAAAGTTTAACAATTCATTTATTCAAATATTTACCGAAGCTAAATAGTAATACATAATTGCGTTTTTTCTTCTTTTGACACAAAGGTTGATATAAAATTTCTCGTAAAAAAAAAACGTTCTTTTCGACGAATTGCAATTTGTCTTTAAGAAGCTAGGTTTGCTTGAAAAAAGGAAAAATTTAGCAATTACTTTCTCGACATTTGTTAGGACGCCAAAATAAAAGCTGAAAAGATATTTGTGGTAGTGTACATTGATTTCATTGTAATTGAGCATCTAACTCCTTCGATCCTCTCATTTCATGTCAGACAAACAGAAAACACAAATATAATTCAAACGTATAATTAGCGATTCACGGCCTGAGAGTTAATTTTTACCAATTTGAAATATAAATGCACACAATCTGTGGTCTTAACGTCCCTAAGTTTCATTCAAAAATAAGTTTATTCGGGCAACGTGACATATACGCAGATACACACCTCCGGTATCCGACGAATAAGTGGCCACGCAGTACCAAAATCATCTTTAGAGCAGGACGTTCTACCATTGATGCGATTGCAGAGGTGGTGAGCGCGGTCCAAAAGGCAGAGGCATATAGTCGCACCAAGCGACGGATCGTCCTGTTGGTGGCACTCGACGTCAGGAATGCCTTCAACTCCGCTAGATGGGTGGATATTCTGAATACGCTGGAAAACTCTTTTCAAGTTCCATAATATCTAATGCGGCTTTTGAGGAACTACCTAAAGGACCGAAGCCTGCTCTACGACACGACACAGGGCCAACGAAGGATGGAAATTACATCGGGTGTTGCCCAGGGATCTATCCTTGGTCCGGACCTGTGGAACATGTCTTACGACGGGCTACTGAGACTTGAGATGCCAGATGAGTCGCGCTTGGTTGGCTATGTGGATGATGTTGCGGCTCTGGTCACTGGACGCACCGTTGAACAAGCGCAACATAGGCTAGGTATGCTAATGCGCCGAGTGAGGGACTGGATGACTGCTTGCGGGCTCAGTTTAGCACTGGAGAAAACCGAAGTGGTCATCTTGACAAAAAAGAGAATCCCTAGAAAAAGGATGATCAGTATTGGAGATATACAAATCGAATCGAAGCCAGCGGTGAAGTACCTGGGGCTACTGATCGACTCGAAGATGAGTTTCTCTGAGCAAATCAGGGCAACGGCTGAGAAAGCTGCTTCGGGAATATCGGCCCTGAGTCGACTTATGGCCAACGTAGGGGGACCCAGCCCATCAAGAAGACGCCTCTTGATGAGTGCTGTAGGGTCAGTGCTACTGTACGGAGCAGAGGTATGGGGTGACGCTCTCAGCAAGGAGGTATACTGAAAACGATTGGCACAGGTACAGAGAAGCGGAGCACTGAGAATTGCATCTTCGTATCCAACAGTCACCGACTCGGCGATGAGAGTGATTGCAGGCGTGATACCTGTCGCCCTCCTTGCTAGAGAGCAACGCGCTATTTACCTGCGCTGAAACGAGAATGCGAGGGAAATGGTTGTCCGCGAGGAGAGACAACGCTCGCTCAACGATTGACAGCAGTCTTGGGGGAATTGCACGAAGGGAAGGTGGACTGCGCGCCTCATCCCGGATGTGAGACCGTGGCTAAATCGAAGGCATGGTGAGACTGACTTCTATCTGACCCAGCTTTTGAGCGGGCAACGGTGTTTTCAGTCTTACCTGCACAAAATCGGTAAGTCACGGTCCCCCGATTGTCGGTTTTGCCCAGGAGAGGAGGACAATGCCTGTCACACATTTTTTGCGTGTACAAAATGGGTTGACAAATGGAACCAGATGGCACATTATGCTCGGGCAGTCCTAAAATATAAAAGGGACTCACAGCAGCCGGACGCGCTGGGGCTGGGGGATCGCTCTTCTGGCATTTCCTCTTCCCCTCTCCCCTCCCGCTAGGAAAGGGACTCCCCAGCTTGAAGGCGCCCACGGCGTAACAAAACGAGACCTGGTCCGAGGTAATGTGCCAAACGGTTCCAGGCTAGGTTCACAGATTGACAGGGGAGGTGTTTAGTGGGTAGTCCAAGGGTATCCTCCATGGGAGTCCCACACTGCAAGACTCGGTCGGCGTAAATGCCTTCACCTCCCTACCACAAAAAAAATTACCAAAATCATAATGGTTTTATAATTAAATTGAAGGCTAGTTATAGTGATGAACTCCAGCAAATGCTTCGCTCTTATACACGTACTTGGGAAGATTATACACTTATGGTTGACTGCTCCCGTCTCACTAATCGCGTTGCTGTGTCATGCTTGATTTTGAGAAGATCCTACCCTCAGCCAAAACTACAATACGAACTATTTGTCGCAATGCAAGAAACTGAAGCGAGTTTGGGGCTAAGGCCATGAAAAATCCACGAGACGTTGATATCGAGTTATTTCCTTGGGCCAGCGTGCCAATCCAATCCAATCTGTTATGCGACAAAAAACCGTGGAGCGCGCCCGATGGCCTGCCCATTTGAGCGGAGAAGCCGGCCGCCGATGCGGGTCCTATACCCGGTCA